>MU225800.1:181014-224607 GCA_018584345.1 Thuja plicata | reverse complement strand
TGAGGAAGGCAATGACCCCTCCCCAATAGCCAATACTCATATGGAGCATAATAAGTGATTTATTATTCATTTATTTTAAACCTAAATGTTTCAACAAATCCTAACTCCCTCTTCGCAAAAATAACTTCATATCAACTTTATATTGTTATTGGTGAAAATAATGACAAAAGGCTATTTCCATTCTACATACACCATCACTTAGCCAAGTAGAGTTACTCATGAATCCTGCCTGAAACTCATACCCCAACCTCAAAAAGGGAAACATAAGCTTAAGACTCAATGTTAAATAAAACAAAATACCGTGTATAGAACCAAATCCTTAGTTGCTAATCCCTTGACTTCGTGACAAAATAACCTGCCTTCCAGTTCCTAAAATACCTAACCTTGTACTAGTTTAGATGCATGATCTAATAGGAGCAGATCTTGTCAATTTTAAAATTGGAATGCCTTTACCAATACTATTATATTGTTAATTATTACATAGACTATTAGATAGAATTTGGAGAAAACCTAATGAATATAATTGTCATTACTGAGAATATCACATGGAAGAGGGAAAATTGCTTATGTGAGGATATGATGGGAATTAAATATATAAAACATTAAAAACAAATCAAAAACTATGTATACATCTACATACAAGTGTTTTGTACAAGTGGCTAAAGAGGAAATTGTGTGTTTCACACAATGGGAGAAAGACTCCTTTTATGCTACCACCTTCCTCTTTGACACATGTCATAACATTTGCAAGCCATTGATTATACAAAGGACACCAATTTACTTGATAAACCACAAATATTTCCATTTTACATGACATCTTGTATGATTTTGTTTAGTTTATTGAGCTTGAAAAGGAGAGTAACAACTACATGGGCAATCTGACTGTCCAATACCTTAAACAACATGTTAAAACAACTGAAGAATGAGAATACACACAAAAGAAATGGAATAAAAACTGACATCAGAAGAGCGTCTTTAAATTTCCCTATCCATCAAAATATTGTCAATGTTTCTCATCAATTTAAAAATAAGGATCCATGAAATTTTGATCATAATATATGGAAAACATTTCTAACTGTTGTATACACATAATTTTAAGTACTTCCAAAGCTAACAAATAGGAAAAATTAATACATTCCCAGAAACCATGCTGATAAGACTAACAACCAAGACTACAAAATGTTATTACCAACTTACATGTCAAATATAGTAATGACTGTTTTGAACAAGGTTTGCTTAGATGCTACTGGATTCCCAAAATTTGAAAGAAAATACACAAATTTTCGGTTGCTTGTGTAAATTCATCTTTTGATGGAAATAATTGAGGGGGAAATTTTTAATGTTATTTGTGTGTACATTCAGAACAATCTCACTTCTAGGACTATATATTAATCATTCTAATTAGAGAAAGAAATAAGTTCTTTGTGATTGTTAGTTTCAAAAACCTATTTAATAAAATTATAGATCAACCACCAAATGATGGTCAACAGTGAGCCTAGAATGATGGTCCTTTATGATTCCTTAGTGAATGAAAAAAGTAGAATCTTACCAAATGTTGTGACTTCATATTCAAAGTGTCTATAGTAACATTGGATCAAAGTTAGATAAGATTCTCAGCAAGTTATCAAACACAAATCTTGTATTATACCACTAAACTGTTTATCTTAAAAGTTGGGCATGCACTGTTGTTTAGACTTGCTATTTGTCATGGATTTTTATCTTTCTCAGTAGTTGAATCATTTGCAAAGAAATAGCAATGACCATTAATGCTTTATGATCATTTGGATTCCAAAGGAACACAAAACATACCCCTAGAATTAGGCAGAGGAAATGTTCATGCTTAGGCTTCAAATAAAAACCAATAAATTGCTGTTGCAGGATGTATTGACCTTTTAAATAGTGAAGATTGGAAACACATGTATGGCTTTCATATGTTGTGCTTGGTGGAAAATCATTAGCCAGACTGAAGCTACTAATGCCCTAGTTAATAGCAACTTTAATTACTTGAAATAGCAGTGAATGAACTTGTCTTAAACTCATGAAGAGTGCCTTGTCATGTCTCCCAATAGGCATGAAGATTCCCTTGTCAACCATTCTTGCATTGTGTTCCTCTACCTTAGGTGTGGCTTAAAAATGATTGAATGTCTATTCTACGTGATGAAGAATGTTCATTATTTAGGATTGTTCAGGAATATTTGCAAAAAAGGAAAAAAGAAAAAGTAGGAACATGACTGGGAAAAATAATCTGTATATAGATTTTTTTTTAAAGGTAAAGAGGAGGAATTAGGAATTATTTTTGTTCATATAGATTATATAGAACAATTATTTTTTGTTCTGAAACCTTTTCATAATTATAACGCAGAAAAGGAATTAGGAAAAGAAAAAGTAGGAAACATGACCAAGAAAAATAACCTGTATATAGATTGATTTTTAAGGTAAAGAGGAGGAATGTGTCACGTTGAAAAGTTCAAGTTTAAGGTTCCTAACTTGAGGCTTTACAAAGTTTTTGGGCATATTCCATGAAATGAGACATGGCTTTACAAAGTTTTTCGGCATATTCCAAGAAATGAGACATGGCTTTACAAATTTTTTGGGCATATTCCAAGAAATGAGACATGACTGTAATTCATTTTTCATTAGACCAAGGAATTACTTTTTAATATACTCGAACCCCTGATTAATTTTAAGGAAGCAAATCTTAACAAGTTTAATTGTTTTTTTTGTTTTGAAACCTTTCCATAACTACAAGGCAATAATTTAATTTCTGTAAATTCCACTAAAAAGGCTTCCACAAAAAATAGTTTCATTTACATGTAAACTCGAAAGTAGAAATAACATAGAAATTAGGACTACAAGTTTTGATGAAAATGATAAAAAGAAATGGAGAGTTAGGTTTTTTCTTGTTTAAGTTCATGTATTCAACCAAAGAACTTTGTTATAACAAAAAAAAGATATAGATGAAAATATATACTTTTTAAATAAATTTTCTTCAATGAAGAATTAAAGAACTACTAAGAGACCATGTCATGAGTTTTTTAGCCATAGAATGAACAATCCTTAAATCGATCCACACTTGCATCTCCATTATGTTCTTTATCTCCAACCAATTCCATGGTGAAGTATCCATGACAAACCAAACATTATCATTTTGTAGGACCTTATTGTTAGGAAAACTCTTAGTCTCTACAATTAACTCTCTCAGACAATATGCCTCATCAAATGCAATTGAATTACTTTATGATATCATAGAATTATAATACGTGTAATAACGTTATGATCAAAATTCATCTCTTCATTACTCTCATAAATATTGATTTCTAACCAGCCCACATAAAAACTTGAGCAGCCATTATCTGAAGTAATGATTGATTCATTTTCATTGAAGAAGACTCTGCCATTCTCCCCATATAGAATTGTGCTAGTTCTATCTTCTATTTTTTGGTCCAATCATCCTTGGTTGACATAGTGAGACTAGATTCTATTATCTCATCAATGCACTTATTTGTAATAGATGAAACACATGATGATACATTTTCATGCTCATTGGAATAAAAAATAATTTCTTCAAATGTATTACTTTTCAAACTTCTTGAAATGATGGTTTAAGTATATTGGTAGCCTTTTGATCTTTTGACATCTTTTTCATTTTACCAGTGCATAAGTGATTAGGCTTTGAAGACCCATTGCAAGAAAAAACATAATTTTTTCCTTCGTAATTAGTTCTTGCTTCCATCATGATTTCTTATATTGGGAGAACCTTTTTCTGATTTCTTCTTAATACCAAATAGAGACTTTACCCATTCAAGATTCTTATGCACTTCCTTGTGAAATTAATCTAAAGTTCCTTCATAATTTTTCAAACTCTCAGTATAGCTTTGACAATGCTTCAATTCTACAACCCTTTCTAGTATTTTCTCCTCAAAAGTCTTCATCTTTTTAAATAGAGTAAACCAACACATTATTGCAACCTTTTAGAACCAATTCTAAAATTTATAGCCTGTTAGGTTGACAAGATGCATAACTCTGATATCTTTTTTCCCTACAACTAGCTCTCATAGGAAATTCTCAAACTCAACATGTAATAAATTTCCATATCATTCAAGGCTCCAAAATGGCATGCAAACATATAGATACTCTCAAAATATAGCATACACCCAAAGGAAGAAACATGTGTGACCCTGGGTCTTCTACAAACTAAAATGAAAGAGTATCAAACTCACATGCAACTGATAAACCCCAACAAGCTAGTAGGAAAACTAACTCTGATACCACTATAATGACTACCCCTAATTTTTTGCTTTTGAATTAACTGAAACAAGATATAACTAATGCTAGATGTTAGCTTCAGACTACATGTATGCACAATAAACCTGCATATGATAATTCTCTCATGGACAGACTAATTAAATGAGTGGGGATTATTTGCGGCAACTCAATTGGTATAATAATATGAAATTAACACAAGACTACAACTATCTAGATATGTGAAGGTTTTTCGCCATCACTACTTAACTAGTACAATAATATGCATGAGAAAATGAGTATGAAACTATATAACTATGTGGGGGTTTGTAACCATCCCTGCTTAGAAAATTACTTGTAATATGAAATAAGTATGGAAATACAATAAATAATCTAAACTGAAGATACTTCGATGATGAAAACTAATTACAAACATTAAACTCACATACCTAGTTATTCATAATGGTAAATAATGGACAAGCAATAACAAAACTAAGAGATGAGGGTTTCCAAACCCTAGCCACCTACACAAACAAATCCAAATTGGATGACCAAAAGAATGGAGAGAAGAAGGGAGTAAATGTGCCAAAAATCTAGTCAAAAACTTCTGCAAACTCAAATCTGACCCTCCAACAAATTCCACCCCTATTCTCAAGAAATGTACAACCCCTTTCAAGATGTATGACTCACCCTAGAGTGTACACCCAACAATAATCAAACCCACCAATGTGCAATGAACTCTACCAAAATTCCTCAATAAACCCTAAAAAATTATCTCTAACACTTTGTAGCTCTTGAAACTAAAGGAAATATATCAAACACCATTGAAGCTCAATTGTGATCTCTATATGAAATCACCAATCATGCATTTGTCAATCATGCTTCCCTTCCTACATTGCTAAGCCTGTGATAATTTTATCGACTTTCTCTATCATTTATTTTGCCATAAATTAGGGAAACTCCCTCATTGATGAGATTCTATTATAAAATCCATGGTATTCAGTTTTTAGTTTGGAGATTGCAATTTCTTTGAAAGCCTCCAAAGACATTTCAAATCATCCATTTTGAATGCATGCTGTAATCATGACAATTCTCAAGACCACATTTTATTGAGGGGTTGTGTCAAATAGAACATTTCATTAGTTAGACAGTTAACATGTTAGGCCTAAGCTTCCATGTTTTGCATATATCACTGCCATGGTATCCATTGTTTTGATGCAGTGATTTCACCTACAAATTGCATTGGCCATATAGAAGTTTCTAGATATTATTCAACAAATCCATGGTCTGTGCATCTCACTATCTATTCATTTCCTTGGTTTAGAAACCCTCTATACCTATGTGTGTTGATGGATGTCCATAAATTACTATTACTAAACCCAGAGATGTGCATTTTAATATACATATATGAGCGTGCATACATGCCAGTGCTCCAACTCGTGATATGCCAGTGGGTGATAACTTATAATGATAAGGGCCACTTAATAAGAATCAGATGTTGTACACTGGATTGAAGAGAATCCAACACTTGAGGTTCCAAAATATCTAAGGCCTCTTCGCACAATAAAATCCTTTTAGCCTCCCCTCTACACAATGATGCTTTAGTCCTTTCAGCCTCCGCTCTACAACACAATGTAATTAAAACAAAATGAAATTAACAATGAAAGTGATCACCCCTTTTTATTAGTTATATGCCCAGGCTCATTGGAATTCTAACGAACACGGGCATGGATTAAAAAAAAATCAAAATTTTCCTTCAATAAACCGACAAAGCAAAAGTATTTTAATGGTTCATGGGAAATGTTGGTCAATTTTTAGGGTATAATGTATTAGTGGCAGAAAACTGCCTAATCACAAATGATTTTTAAAACCAATAAAAATGACTTCATCCTAACTTGATCTATAAATTAAAATGTGTACATATGCATGCTCAATAAGAGTCCAAGGTTATATCATGAACTTCAATCCATTAACCCTTACATGCAACCAAAAAGAAACAAGATGACTGTCAAACTGAGACAACAAATTGACACAACACAAAAGCTCTTCAAAATATAAGAAGATGACCTCTTCCAAATTTGAAACCTAATTGAAAAAGACTTATAAGATCATGAAGAAAATGAAGATATCATTGAAACATATATCCTAACTCATTTCACCCTTCATGCATGCATAAAATAGTGACTCTGCAAAACTGTGGCAATTACAATAGTCAATAAGGAAATCCTTCAAAACATGATTTTCATGACCTCAAATCCATCCCTGGTGTGAAGATAAAAGAAGTATTATAATCAAAATAACAAGGATCAATCATCAAAACAAGATCTTCCTTCCATTTTCACATGCATGCAAATGAAACATAAAAAATTATGACTATATTTCAATACACCATAAAAACTAGTTTATTCAATCTCCTTGCAACTATTACAAATGCTATCTCATGGTTTTGGATAGGTTTTCTACTTCCTAAGTAACCTTCCTTCATGGATTGAGGCTTTACATTCATCATTTCCTCACCCAACTCGGTCTGGGACACATTCTCGAAAATTGTCATGCAATCTTCAAAAGTTGTCATGGCAACTTTTTCTTTTGTTTTGCCTTTTGGCTTTTTCCTACCAAGTAGGATTTGGGATCTTTTTGGGATGTTTATTAAGGCATATTAATAATTTCTAAGCATGATTTATCCTCTCAACCATCATCCTTCCATTTTTTCCCATTTTAGCACTTTTTGGCCAATTTGACAACTTTGGCAAGAAAATGACAAATTCAGTATAACACTCCAACCTTTGAGGTTTGTTCTCCAAATGCTTACATATGGCTTATCACCATCCTCAAAAATCATTTAAAACATTAAATCTATTCAAGTCATCTTTCCACTATAGGACTCATCTGTGCAACATTGGCAAGAGAACACACAAGACAACTCCTAAGCAACTATCTAGTCATGGATTGACCTAGTCATCCATCTTAGGGAAACAAAGAAACAATGAACTTCTAAGGTCCACACAAACTCTCCTAACTTGGCTAGATTGAGTACATACCAAAATCAAAAAGAAAGAAAACTAAGGGGGGGTTGAGCTAGGTGTGCTCCTGAACCATTATGAGACAATTGTTTCTAGTAGTCAACAACATTCATGATCAAATAGACTGCATTATGGATGAATGCTGATGTATTGTTATGATGCCTCTTTTCATGGTTACTATCATCTGTATCATTTTCACAACCTGTAATACCATATTATGGAGTTGATACATTTTGAAATGTACCATTTTCACTTATATCATTTAGACATGTATCATCTTGACTTGTATAATTTTTAGTTACATAATTTATCATTTTTACTTATATCATTTGTACATATATTTCAATTATGTCGACTATTGGACATGTATTATTTTGATATATTTTTAATCTACCGACATATTGTACTTTCACTTATTTTAGTTATATATGATGATCTTATCAGTATTCACTTGAAAATTTATATATATTGAAAGTGGTTGATGATTTTTGGAGAAATATTTATTAAGTATGATGATTTTAATTTGTTGCTAAGGATGGATGTTGTCAAATTCAATTAAATTATAGATATTTTGATGTGCACCTTGTTGGAATCTATATGGGTTTCATGATTAGAATAAAACATATTAAATTACTAAGAAATGCAATTAAAATAAGAATCATTTATAGAAGTAAAAAAACAAAGCAACAATGGAAGCCAAACTAGAAACAATCTTGAAAGAAAAAATTGGCATTATCTAGGAAGAAAAAATAGAAGCAATCCAGGTAGCAAACATATAAGTAATAATGGAAGAAAATTTAGAAGCAAAAAAAGACGTCAAAATAGAGAAAAACTTGGAAGAAAAAAAAGAAGCAAAAATGGAAGAAGAAAAAAGAAAAACTGGAAAAACAAAATGGAAGAAAAAAAAGGATAAAAATGGAAGCAAAATTTCATGCCCAAAACTAGGGCAAAACACACACACAATTTTTTTTTAAAACACATAAATATGTACAACTAACAATGGTTGAGTTGGAAAGGTGATAGCAAAGTAGAGTTAACCTTCGAGTTACAAGATATATACGTAGACTGAATTAGGTTCATGCCATAAACAGATGCAGAATTAGAGCATCAACTTGTCATACAGGTTATGTGAACACTTGGGTTAGGTTGATTTAACTCTGGTTTCATATTTAAATCTATGTGTAATATCATGATTATAATCAAATTTTAAGAGCCATACATTGAATTTGGTTTCCCTGGTAATTACTTTATTTCTTAACCTTGATTACAACTTATTAATTTAAATCTAGTCCCAATTCTCTTTCGACCATTAACCACTAGTTTAAAATTCAATAATCAAAACCTAATCTAATCCTTATCCTTCTAAAAATAATTAAATCCTCCCTTACAAATTCCAATGCAACTATAGTCCTTTAATTCATTGATAGAATATTAAATTAATCTCAAATAGAAAATTTAAATGGACTTCTAATCCCTTCGAAACACATGGGCAACACAATTCAATTTATCGTAATAAAATTAAATTAACATCTGTCTATACATTTTACATAGAAACTACATCTAATAATCAATAATTAACTACACAATTAAATAAACTATACCTAAACAAAATTACATGATTTAAATAAAAAAATAAGAAATTAAATCCATAATATATTAGCAAATCTATATATTTCACATAAAAACTAAGGTTTTTAAATCTAGTAATTAAACTACACAATTTAAATAAAAAGTACATCTATTAAATGAGACTACATAATTCAAATAACACAAATAAGAATTCAGTCTATTTAACTAACTTAATCTATCTAAATATAATGATCCATTTTAATTGTGTATCTAATGGATAGAGTAGAATATTATTTTAATAAATTGTTCAATACTTGATTAAATCTAATTATGCTATTAAATCTATTAACTATCAACTAACTACCTATTAACTAGCTATAATCTAACCTACCTACCTATCTACTAACCTATCACCCTATCTACCTTTTAGCCTATCAGGCTATCACATCATCTCCCCATCCCCCAAGGCCCACTTGCCAAGTGGGTGGGGGGGGGTGTGAAATCCCACATCCTCTCAAAGCCTCCGAATTGTTTTAGGGAGGAGAGCCTTTGCAAGAAAATCGCATGAAACAAGGATGGTGGGGCCACTGCAACTTAAGGTGAATTCAACATGTATATTTCGCATGAGGAGGTGAGGTGGCATTAAAACCAAGGAAAATGGAGGCATGAAAAATCCTCCAAGGCTAAGGTGGGACCCTTAACCATTTCCCCTATGTTTAAATATGTTAAAACTCTCTGTCCTAGAGGTGTACATTAATCCTCATGTCAGACCCAAATTGCATCGAATGGAGAAGGGTCTGCTTTTGGGTAAGTGATTAAATATAATGTCAGCCCCAAAATTTTGCACGGGGGAAAGGTAAGGTAAGAGAAAAGTTTATTGTGGGGCCCATGATAATGGATGAAGGACATTAAGCCTTCGCAAATAAAATACTATGCATTATCATAAAAAGGGTAATTAAAATAGGTGTTTAGGGGGGGTAATAAAAGGGGTTTTAGAGAGGGAATATTTTAGAGAATATTCTCTGTGTAAGGAGAGAGAATTAAATCCCTCCCCATATATTTTTCAGAGAGCTTTTTACTCTACATTCTGAAAAATGTCATGGTAAATTTGGTTATAGTTCTACACATTGATATCATTGATTATTTTTTTTTGTAGATACATTAATGAATTTGATTGTTTTTTTTTGCCATACATTATGTAAATAAAATTTGATTATTAATATTAGGTGATTATTTTTATTAATATATTATTTTCTTTGACTTACTATAGTTAGTAAGCTAATCTCTTCTTTTTAAGGATTGGAAATACAATTATTTTGAAGATGAGGTATTGATCTAATTGAGATAAAATTTCAGAATCTCAAAGGAAACATGTAGTATTCTTGAATTGAAAATTTAAAGTCACATACATTAGAGATTTCAAGATTTAACCATTCACAAGGTTTACACGCTATGAATATCATTACAAAAGGAAATAGATTTTTTCACATTTTTCTTAACAAGTTAACAAAATGGACTTTACAACACTTAATAAAAATGATCCTCAAGCCAAGGAGTAATCATGCAACCATAAAGTTGCTCTTTCATAACAATACCAAAATAAAGACTTCCCCCAAACTTTTTCACATCTAATTTGATTTTAAAAACCTGCAAAAAATATGAAGGGAACCATGGGAAGCTCACCTCCCAACCAAGGCCTCAAAGTGACCACCCCCGAGCTTGGAGAACCAAGACTAAACAAGGTAACACATTACAATTTTCACAACATGTATGCACAACACAATAATTTACTCCCAACCAAGGTTTCACAAATGAGTTTTTCAAACCCATTGAAGTAGGGTGAAGGTGGGATTTTCCAAGGAGAAGAATGCCATTGCATTTTTAAATTCCTCAACAAGAGTTTTCTCCCATGCCTTTCCAAGGATAAATTGATATTCCTTCCATATGCATATTTTATCATTTTTATACCAAAAATAATATTTATAATATGACTTCATGGAGCCCATACTCCATGAAATTATCCCTCTTCTCCATGAGAAGAGACTCTCACTACAATGAAGAGCCCAACTAACCCCTTCACCCAAGGCCACTTCTTCCCTTCCCAAAGGGTGAGTAATTCGTTAAACTTCCATTAACAATGCTCCCTAAATCTAAAAGAGAAACAGATGAAATAAAATTCAAATGCATTCCCAACCCAACACATAACATCAACATCTACATACAACAACACTTTACAAGATTACATATATGAACACCATACAAGATTTACATATTCATTTAAACAATAACATGCAAAGCTTAAATGCAAGAGTATTCCTCCATGACAAGAATCCACCAATCTTGGTCCAAGAAAAATGGCAAAAATATGGTTGAGAAGAAGCCCTTATCCTTTTTCATTTTCTTCCTCCAACCCTAGTTGTCTCCAAAATTGGAGAGTGGGTCAACACCAACTAAGTTTCTTCAAAACCTCTAAAAGGACTCTTAGAAGTGTACTCAAGACCTAGAAATTAATGAGACATGTCGTCTAGTCCTTTTGTCTTACCTCTTGTCTCCCCTCTTAATTGTGAGTTTAGTAAGGAGTGTGAGAGAAGTTAAATGCATGTGGCCATCTTCATTTTCGCCACTTTTGAAAGGTAGGCATTTTGGAGAGCCATAATGATGATCTAGGTTTACCCCATAGGTAAAAACTAGCCCTAACCCAATGTACCCCCTTAGGGTTAACTAATTTGGCCAAAAAATACACTCTAGGGTCACTTTTGACCCTTCCAAAGTACCCCTAAAGCTCAAATCTGAGTTCTAACTTGATGTGATCCCTGAAAGACATCTATATGCAAGTGGGATTAATGTAACATTATATAAGGTTTGGTGATTCTTTCCCAAGCCCTAATTTTACATGTCACCATCCACATGGACAACACAAGTGTCAAGTGATACCAAAATAAAATACACGTCATATTCACAATGACATATCCAAACAACAACATGAATTTTAAACTATTAACACACATTCAGATTATGTTTACAACAATGATCACATTACAATGAGGTTTCAACCCCTTATTGGATTAAACCTTGGCTTACTCAATTCACATGTGTTTAGCCCTGATTCTTTGAATAATTCCATGGTTCTCTTTTTTGCACACTAAACTCGAGCATCAATATTTCAAGATAAAAATCGCATGCAATATACATTTTCAATTTATAATTAGCAACATTAATCAATACACAGAATTAAATTCCTAATTGCAATTTTCGTATAGAAATGTTTAAAATATAATAATTCCATAATCATCATGACATAACATCCATGAAATAATCAAGTCTAATCATGATTCGATCTTCTCATCAATTCACTTATCTAAATATATATAATCAAAATCAACCACCTGTTCTAGGTCTAATATATATAGAAATGTAATCCACTCAATATAATAATCATCATAACATAATATCTCAAGTCTCTGTCAGGATAATCAAAAAGTGTATCAATGTATCAAAACATAAAGTATCAAAGTGTGATCAAGTAGTAAATATTTGATGGGTCAAGGTGAGGCCCCACATCCTCCCCTACTAGGCATGAACTTCCTCCTGGAGTTCATCAAAAATATATGGGTACTGGGATCTCATATGCACTGTGTCCTCCCATGAAGTCGTAACCTCATCATAAAAATCCCACTGGACCCTAACTTGGTCCAGCTCTCAGCCTCAGAATGCAAGGGTCTATCAGGATATAATATGAATGGGCTCTAGAGCTAGCTATCCATCCGAATCCACCTGCAAGGCATCCCAATCTATAACATGAGACTCATCATAAATATATTTCTATAGCATAGGTACATAAACACATCGTGGATGCGTGAGAAACTAGGTGGCAAGGCTAGACGATAGGCAACTCATCCTATCCTCTCCAATATCTCAAAAGGTCTAACAAAGTGAGGTGCTAACTTAGAGCCCTTTCCAAAATGGATTAGACTCTTATGCAGGCGCACTCTCAAGAAGAACCTATCTCCAACCATATACTCATGATCAACCCGCTTCACATCTGCATACTTCTTATGTTGGTCCTGAGCCTCTCTAAGATGCTATCTAATCAAGACTACCTATTGCTCCATATCCTTGACCAACTAGGGTCTAATAGATACTCTATCCTCAATCCTATACCAACTCAAGGGAGTCCTGCAAGGTCTACCATACAATGCCTGATATGGTGGCATACCTATAGAAGAATGATGCCCATTATTATAGGCAAACTCGACCAAATGTAGGTATTCTTCCCACTTGACCGAATGGTCCATCATATACATACGTAACATATCTTCTAACACCTGGTTAACCCTCTCTGTCTTCCCATCTATCTAAGGGTGGTACGTTGTACTAAAATTTAGTCTAGTACCCAATGTTGCCTGTAACTCTCTCCAAAAAGCTGATGTGAATAGGGAGTCTCTATCAGAGATGATCTTATGGGGAATGCCATGAATTTTGACAATATACCGTAAAAAGACCTAAGCTACGTGTCATGCTGTGAATTTAGTAGACACGGGTGAGAAGTGGGCAACCTTGGTCAATGTGTCGACTGTCACCAAGATAGCATCATGGTGGCGAGAAAACATATGGAGATCAACAATGAAGTCTATAGATATAGTATCCCACTTCCACTCAGCAATCTCATGTGGCTGTAGGAGCCAACCTGGATGACTGTGCTCTACCTTCACTCTCTGGCACTCTAGAAATCTAGCAACTATGTTGGAAATTTGCAACCTCATGCCCGGCCAATAATATAACTGTCTTAGATCGACATGTAACTTCTTGACTCCTAGATGAGCTGCATAAGGTGCTTTTTGAGCCTCAAGCAAAATAAACTCTTGCCAGTCACCCATAGAAGGTACATAGATGCATCCCCTATGACGTAGAAGTCCATCCAACTCTAAAGAATACTCTACAAATCTCCCCTCAATGGATCTCTGAGAATGGATAAGCTGACAAACCTCCACATATAATCCATCCTCTAGCAAGTGATGCAAAATGCGTTCCCTCAAATTTTTACTAGAAGTCATAGATGATAGATCATGTCACCTCCTACTCAAGGCATCTGCAACTACATTCTCCTTCCCCTTGATGTAATGAAAATCAAATTCATACTCACACAAAAACTCCATCCATCTCCTCTATCTAGCATTAAGATTGGGCTATGTAAAGATATATTTTAGGTTCTGGTGATCTGAATGAAGCTCAAATCAGTGACCTAGAAGGAAATGTCACCATCTCACTAAGGCATGAACCACCACTGCAAGTTCTAGGTCATGAGTGGGGTAGTTAAGCTCATGAGTCTTTAGCTTCCTAGACTTGAAAGCTATAGGATGACCCTTCTGCATAAGGATTGCTCCTAAACCATCCAGTAAAACATTAGTACATACAACAAAATCCACCAAAGGATATGGCACTGCAAAAATTAGTGCACTAGTGAGGGCTCCCTTGAGCTCCCGGAAAGCTCTCTCACACTTTTCTACCCATTCATACTTCTTCCCTTTTCTCTGAAGGGAGGTGATGAGCTGAGCTACTCTAGAAAATACTACCATGAAGCATCTATAATATCCTACTAAGCCCATAAAACTTCTGACCTCAATGACACTGGTGGGTGCTAGCCAATCCATAATGGCTCTAATCTTCAATGGGTCTATAGAGATCCCATTTCTAGATATAACATGACCAAAATAATACACCTTGGGTCTAAAGAAGGTACTCTTTGACAAGCTTCCATATAACTGATTCTCTCTCAAATGCTGCAGAACCTGTCTTAGATGCTCCTCATGCTCCTCCTTGTTGTGAGAATATATGAGAATATCATCAAGGAGCACTACCAAAAATTTATCCAAGAATGTATGAAATACTCCATTCATGAGGCTCATGAACACCGCTAGAGCATTCGTTAGGCCAAATGGTACTACTTTGAACTCATAGTGACCATACCTCGTGTGAAAGGTAGTCTTGTGGATATCACTTTCTACAATCCATAACTGATGGTACCCCAAATTTAGATCTATCTTTGAGAACACTTGGGCACCCTGCAACTGATCAAAAAAATTATTGATCCTGGGGAGTGGGTATCGGTTCTTAATTGTTACTTTATTCAACTACCGCTAATCAATGTACAATCTAAGTGATCCATCCTTCTTCTTCACAAAAATTACTGGTGCACCCCAAGGTGATACACTAGGTCAGATATATTCTTTCTCTGAGAGCTCTTCTAACTGAATCTTGAGCTCATTGAGCTCATGTGTGGTCATCCTATATGGTTCTCTAGATACTGGCTTGGCTCCTGGTACAAGATCTATGTAAAAATCAATTGCCCTTGGTGGAGGCATACCAAGTAGCTTAGCAGGAAATACATATGCAAACTTCTAAAGAATAGGATAATCCTCAAGTGAAGGCTCCCCCTCTGAATCCTCCTCTTTATCACTAATGGTGATGTAAAATAACTAACATCCCTTCAACACACACTGCCTAAGCTGCATAGCAGAAATCATGTGAAGGGATACGGGTCTTTTTACCCCAAATATCACCATAGAAGTACCGTGATCATCAACACACTCAACCCTCTTTTGATGACATTCCATCTTGATGCTGTTGGCATATAGCCAATCCATGCCAAGGAATACATCATAAGAACATAGAGGGGTAATGCAGAGATCAGTCATCATGATTAAGTCTCCAATCTAAATCTGACAACTATGAACTAAGGAACTAACAGACACCCTAGCTCCTAAAGCTAACTTAACCTCCCAACTGACATCTTGTCTAGCTGCCACCAGCCCACAACGCTCCACTACATAGGGAGATATAAAGGAGTTTGTGGCTCCTGAATCAAATAAGATAGAAACACTGATACCCTGAATCATACCTATGGCCTCTATGACCTTGGCCTAGTGCTCGACCTAGTGGTTATCAACCGCTGCAAAAACTCTATGAGATCTACCCATATCTCCAACTATAGGCTCTGAGGTAGCCCCTCCTTGACCACTGGCTGACTGTCCCTATGGGAACTCTCTCACTAAATTACCCATACCACTGCAAGTGTAACATGGTTCTCCGGTCTAAATCTACACTCCCTATGTCCTAGGCTACTGTGACCCTCTGGTCCTACTAGAACCACTATATCCACCCCTGGAGGACTATAGAGTCCTAGCTGGATATGCCTAAGGGTTCTGTGTCCTATGATTCTTTTTAGGACCCTGAGACTCCCACTATTTGGGCTTAGAGCCCTAATAACCCTATGAATTCCTCTATCTAGAATCCTACTGAGATCTCTACTGCTAAGACTATTGACCCTTAAAGGATCCTGCTAAGTGATTTTGTTTACCTTTCCAAGGGGGTCTCTACTGTCCTGACTGCTGGGAAGAGGAGTTTGAGTGCTGAGACCGATCTTGAGATTCTTGTCTAGTACAGATGTCCTTGGCTACAAGTGTCATCTCAACTGCCCCTCTGAACGTGGTAGGGAATGCTAGGTGTACTGTGCTCTGATGAGACATATTAAGTCCCTTAATGAATTGGTGAATACACAGTTTCTCATCCTTCATGTAATCAACATATGGAAGGAGCTCGATAAATTGAATCTCATATTGGTTCACTGTGAGGCCTCTCTACTAGAGATCATGGAACTCCTTTATCTATCTCTGTCTGAAATGCTCAGAGAGATATCTCTCACAGAATTGGGCCACAAAAGTCTCCCAAGTGAGTGTGTCAATACTCACTCCACCTTTGAACACCTCCTACTCCCACCAAGTGGAAGCCTTCTCCCATAGGAGATGGACTGCAATTCGCGCCTTTAGATAACTCCCATAAGCACACAATCCAAAACATCATTGTAAACTCTGTAACTAGACCTCTGCTACTAACCCATTAGTGGATCCCAAAAACAAGGGTGGCTGGAGTCATAATAATTCTTAGATTTAATCTCCAACATATCTAGGGGGTCTCTCCCTGACATGTATCTCATGCTCGCATGGTAATATAACATGATGAACTGACTCACCCTCATGATCACCTTGACCCTCACCAGGCCTAGGTGGAGGATTCCTACTCCTCTCTCTGCTAACTACTCTATCATTCTCTTAAATATGTGCTTCCTGTTGACTGGGTCCGCCAATAGTCATAAGTTGTCACTCGGCACCGGGGTACCGGCCAAATTTTCTTGCAAAGGTTATCCGGAGAAGTGAGATTCCCTAGACCTCCAAGCACCTGGGTGTTGGGTCACGATGGTGCAGGGCTCAATTGGGATAAGTGACTATTTTTGAAAGGGATAGCTAGTTTCTTCAAATCATTCTCTCTAGGGATTCAGGAAGGTGAGGTTTCTCCGAGAATTCTACACTTAGCAAATAAACTGAAAAGATCCTATAGGGTTAGAAATGTCTCATCTACTTATAGTTATGTTTAAACATGCCATACATCAATAATTCTCTGATATACTATACTAAATACTGAAGAAATACACAACCATCAGTCCATATTTGGTCAGTAGCAAGGGAAAGGAGGTCGTTAATCTACTTACAATATTAGAGAAGAAGACATGAAGAACATAAAACATAAAATACCATTAACTCAGAAGATCAAATGCCAAAAACATCATTGCAAGAACTCTCCCTTCTTTATTAATATTTCTTCTAGCTAGCACTGGTGCGTGATATAATGGTGGCTCCAGGGGAGCATCTATCTACTTGAAATCTTAAACAATGGAGCATTAAGCTCTGCAACTGGAATGAAAATACTACTTTTCTATTACTGTGGACAACAAAATCATTAATTTTGCCGACCCTTGGAAAAGGGTCAGACTTACTATTTATAGACATTTTCATTGAACCCTAACTCTAACCCTATTTTACATTACACTGCAATAAAATATAATATTTGGGGGCCGATACTACCTGCACCACCCTACAAAAGACCTCGAGATGGAATAGGCTTGACATGTCAGAAGAATAAGACAAGAAGGTAGAGTGGAAGAATCAGCCTTGAGAAGAGAGCCAGGAAAGAGAAGGAAGAAATCTGATCCCTGGGGATCGAGGCTACATGCCTCATAAATGGGAAATGTGACACCCTATTTCTAATGTGCAAGGTGTACATCCAAAGTGGCACCTCGAGAAGACCATCTGTCAGAAAACAAACTATTGATCTGACATTCCTTGATGTAGCCAACTACCCTCTGACTGTCTTTATTAACCACTTCTAAAAGTGACCAGTCGGCCTTGGGGACCAAGACTCAGATAACTTGAAAGAATACAAAATTTAGGATCCGGGAACTTACGTTCCAAAAGAATAAAGAATATAAAATGCTTGGATTTTCTCTAGTCTCTGGAGAAACTTTATTGTTGCTTGTTGTCATTGAAGGTTTGGAGAAGGTAGGAGATTCCATCCTCATCAATTTATTTGAGGCCAGACCACCGGTATTTAAATGCCTCAATTTGTTCCCCTAGCTCAAGAACATTTCTCTTGAACTCATCGGCCATTTTTGCCACATCATGGCCACTAAGGATCATACGAGTTAGCCCTGTCATTTGAGCCTCATCCAGTCCCTCTGGGGATTGATATCTAGACTCCATTAATTCATCAAAATTACCCAAAATGTACTCCTCTAGAGTGCATGTGTCAGTGCTGAATGGGTCAGCTCTAGAGACCTTTGCGACAAATGCCTTGTACATATTTAAAGAATACTAAACTATGTTGACTTTATCATGTAGAACCCCTACCAGTTGCTTGAGTACCTCCAATGTGAGGTCAAGTCTGGAGTGGTGGGTCCTCACAAAATTAAATGATTCTTCTCCTAGTATCCTGAAATCAGAGACCATCTCTTCCCTAAGGCTGAGGAGCTCTTCTAGTTCTACCTTCCATGCCTCATAGTTTTCAATATCACCCTCCCATATGTTAAGGGTATTTTTCACCTAATCCAGAACATGTCGAGTTGCATATAAATCAAGAAGGGTGGATACTAGGAAACGCTGGGTTTTTCCTACTTACAAAGTGACCCACTCATTAACCGCTTGGGCCTTCTTCCTCATTGCTTGCAAGGAGTCAATTTTTCTCTGCGCTAATGGTGCATAAGATGTGGAGGCCTCCAGAGGAATGGCACTAATAGGCATGGCTAGCTCTGTAAGCAATCCCATAAGGTTCGCTATCTTTTCCTTTTCTGGCTTGAGCCTTTGGGCCTCCTTTTCATATCGGGCCTCCACGGTGATGGTCGCCTCTTTTAATAGGTTCACTTCACCCTGTTTACCTCTTTTTCCCAGTGATATCTCTGTGATATCATAATCTCCAACCTCATTTATTGCCTCATCGGTGTCTGGGGGAGGTGTTGCAACAATGGTAATTGTTTCTCCTCCCAGCCCGGTTCGAAGAGTATGAACCGTCTGGGCTTTCTTTGCCTTTAGTGGGCCCTGGCCCTGAGACATCATTTTGGCTAGGGAGAGGTGAGCTCTAGGGGTGGATGGAGCTTTTATCTTCTTTCTTTCAACTAACCACTGAGGCGGCAGGGGTGGCTTGTTCACCAAAGTCTATTCTTTCAGTTCTTCCCTGGTGTCTTGTTGTTGTTCTTCCTTAGTGGTGTGGGTCTCACCTGCCCCTTTGTCTTTGTCTTAGGCTTCGTTAGGAACATTTCCCCCAATGACATTTATTTCCTCTGCCTTTTCCTCTGTATCTTTAGCTTCATTGGGACCCTCATTGGCTGTCCCAGGGGTTTCCACCTCTTGTTGTTCTTCTTGTTCCTCAGCCTCTGTCGCCAGGATTTCTTGTTCTTCTGGTATATCCTTTGGTAATAGGGGAGCTACCGAGCCAAGATTTAACATTTGTGCCATAGTTATTACCTTCCCAAAGGTCACTCTAGGGATTGGCTCTTATAACGTGGTGGCTGAGGTTACGGTTGCTCCCGTAGGTCTGGTTCCCTTAGCGGATGTCGCTTGTTCACTCTGCTTTTCCTGGTCCATCCCTGCATCTTGCATCCCCAGAACTTCAGAGGTGATCTCCTGCTCTATCTCCTCTTCTTCCATCTATTCCTCGTACTCTTATGCAGGTCTTTATTCATCAGCTTCTTCTTCTGCTAGGATTTTAGCCTCCGTTTTCTCAATGTCCCCTGCAGATTACCAAACTCGTCGGTTGCAAAAATATCATCAAACTCATCCTGGGGAGGAGGGTTGTCTGGGACATTGGTAGGTTCTATTTCCTTTTTTTGGCTCTAGGGAGTTAGAAGAAAGGATCTCAACTTGTGGAGTCTGGGGCATCCCTAACTCTAGCTCCTTCTTAGGCTTTGGGTCAAGCCTCCTTCTTCTCTTGGTAATCAAGGGCGGTCCCACATCTCTTATTGTTGCTTGATCCACTGGATCCACCCCTGTTGCCTTAACCATCAAGGCTGCTAGTGAAGGGGAGGATGGAGGATGAATTGGTCTGACCATAAGAACTGGGGTAGCTATCCGTGTGATTAGCTTCTCCTTCATTTTCTTAGAGGCTACTACCGATTGCCTTATTTTCTCTTTAATAGGGACTTCTTGCATAGTGGGAGTTGTGTCTACCCCTTTTCCTTTATCTACTCTTTGTGAGGAAGTCCCGGCCCCGGAGTTAAATTTGGTACTAGCTAGGCAACCCGACGGACACTTCTGGGGCACACCTTTTTAAAATAGAGGTGGCTACGTTCAACTATGTTGTGCGTGAACTCTTCAATTGTGGGCCCTTCCTGTGCATCCCAGTTCACTAGTGGAAGGGCCAATTTATCGATCCCCTTTTCCTTGTACTGGGGATCGACCATGGAGCCAGTATCTGAGAAGTCCTCTGGGAATATCTGGAGCTTCAATCTTTCCATCATCCCTATGGTCATCCTGACAAAATGTCACCACCGGATGTCCACGTCATCCTGGCAATATTCCCAGAAGTCCTCCATATGATATTGGTGGGGCTCCGATGCCAGGGGAAGCACTGCTGGGATCTTTCCATGCGGATCAAAATTTTTCTGTGCTAAGTAAAATTCCGCTAGGCTATGGCTGTTAAGCTCATTATTCACCTCTTTTGTGGTTGCCAAACTGCATGAATAATTCCCACAAGTGATTGGGAATGGAATATTTGTTACCTTCTTCAAGGCAAAGAAGGCATGTAGCTCCATCATTTGCCTACAATATTCCAGGAGGATTATCTTGTCCCCGCAGTGTTTGGGCAACAAGTAGGGTTTCCTGGAGAAGCTGATCACCCTTATATAAGTATGCTGCTAAAATTGTATATAATAATGTCCATAACTCTAAAATAAATTCATTGCCTCTGTGGATAGGAAGTATCCTGCATCCTGGGTGGGTGTGAGCAGGTCGTAGTAAACAAAGGCATCATTTACTCGGCAAAAACTAGGGAAGCTGGCCTCCCATTGTACTTGTGGGAAGTGGTCCCAAGGGGCCTTCTTTCCTAGGCTAATCCTGAGTATGCCCTCTATAAGTAACCCATTGGTATGGGGCCATTGTGGCACTAGGTCCTAGAGGACATAAGAAGTCATATAGAACTTCTTCTTCTTGGCCAGTTGGAGGAACTGGGAGTCCACATGGTTGGAGATTATGGCAGCCTAGTCAAAATACTCCTCACCCGTGTTGATACCTAGCAAAAATTAGTACATCCACATGAATAACTCTTGGGCATGTTGTTGTCTGAAGACCCGGCATAAGGCTATCATCCCCATTTGGATGCTTTCTTTGAATTTGGCCTTGGAGATTTCTAGCTTCATCCTCCTCAGATCCCTCTTCGGGGTCTTTAGCCAATGATTGTTCATGTATATATGGGCCGCTTCCTCCAACTGAGTGAATTGGGCCAAGGCATCTAACCGGGTGACCATGGCAGGTTTGTCAAATTGGGGGATCCCCAAGCCCCTCTAGAAGGTATCAGGATCAAGGGACACCAAGGGAGTAGGGTACCTTGTTGGCTCCGGGGCTGCGAGCATAACAGCCCTGACAGATGTGTTGTAGTGTGCTAAAAGTGTGAGAATAAGATCTAGTGACTACACAAAGCATAGGAAACAAGCCGCCTTGAGGATCTCAGAGTTTCCAATTTGAATGGCCAGAGTATCTCTGACATATCACTGAATGTACATAACTTTAACTAGGGCCTACCTTTCTTTCCATGTTCCAACGCTGGTGTCAGTGATGAACTGGACTCTAGACTTGATCTTTGAGCCCGCAATGACTCTATCCTTTATTTATTTTAGGCTTATAGGCAATTTCTCCAGGGCCTTTTCCAACTTAGATCTAATTGCCACCCTGGTACTTGCCATGGAAGGTAGTTTTGGACTTTCAGGTGGTGAGGATGCAGAAGCTTCAGACATATTTGCAAATTTTTCTGCTCTGGAAACCTACAAGGCAAGGTGACCGTCAGAGCCCATTAATAGACATATACTTCAGGGTCTGGAGATCTTACCATCATGGCATTTTCTTCTCCTGAAAAAGTTAGCTTCATTCAAAAAAGACTCTGGAAAGCATACATATACATTACAAACTTAGAAATTTAGCTAATCATCTGGGTCTAGAGGTTTCTTCATACTTATCCAAAAGAGGACATAGGATTGGTGATGGCAAGAGACCTGGAGCCTAGGGAAGTAACCGTTGGTAGAGGTATACAAAAAGTGAGCCATCAGACCAATGTGGGTGCCACATGGGTGAGTAATAAATGGGAGTTATGGTGACGGCGGCGGAGCCAACTGTCTGAATGCACAAAAAGTGAAATCCATTTGGATAGATTTAAATGTGTGCATGGGACATAAATGAAGGTCAGGCTGATTTATAGAGGAGAGAGAAAACCACCTATTTGAAACTAGCTGAGAGCCAAGTTTCAAACAGGTGGTATTCTGCACAGAACGAGCTCGCGACTAAAAACCAGCAACAAAGGTAGCACAACGAGCTTGCTAGGCTACCTGGTAGGATACACATAGAATATACATTAGAGTCAAATGATATATACACATAGATCAGAGGGATATACAACAAACATACACTAAATTTACACATATATACATCACAGAGCAAACATTTACAAGAAACCAGATAAAGCACAGAATATTTACAACTTCCTACACTATATATAGACTAGATTACACCTACACAAAGGGTGGACAACCCTCTGGCAGAGCTGACCCACCAAAAGGTGGAAAACTAGAAGGAAATGCAAGGCAAACAAACAAAAGAAAAAGCAACCCAAGACCCACAAAACTAGAAAGGAAGAAAGCCAAAGGGAGAGGAGGCACCAACCTGAAAATGTAGAAAGAAGAAGAAAGGAAGCCTCCATTAAAGCTCTGCAATAGCTTCAACTGCCAAATGATCACAACTCACCACCACCAACCACTCACAATCGCTCAGAAATACTCAAAATGTTTAGCATTGGATTATCACTAAATTATTGCAAATCGCTCTAAAATCACTCTAATTTCTTAAGTGTTTAATCGTGGTAAATGTGAAAATGATAGGTAACTTCTATTTATACCCACGGTAAAAAAAGAAAGTCACCTTTACTTTTGCAAACTCTGGACAAATGGACCTCCAGACTCCGGGCCTGGGGATTTCCTCTGATAATACCATCTTAATGAAATAAGACGTCACGGAGAAGAATCCTAGAGTCCAAAATCTAGCTCTTGACAAAGGATGACCAACTCCGGGACTAGGGTCATAGAGGCATGAAAGACCAACAAAGAAAAACCGTGGGGAAGAAAACCCCAAAGAAGGAAAATAAAGGAAACAAAGAAAAAGACAAGGCAAGAGCCAAAAGCAAAAAAACAAAAAAAAGGGGACCCATTATTTTGCATACAAAATGTAGGGAGGGGGATGTAGGGTATAACAAATGGTAAATTTCTGAGACAAATTCCTTAGTGCATTTGAGAACTACAAAATCTTTGGTTAGGAAAAACTGGAACAAGTCGTTGCTCAAAGTATCTTACAAGAAAAGAGTAACATGTCTAAGAAAATCCGACCACATAGGATCCAGTCCATAATCTTTTCATCAGTGGTGGAGTGTGCGCTTTGGAAAGAAATCAAGCCGATGACCTCTGGGAGGAGTAGAGAAGAGGCACTAATTATATCAAACCACAAAGTCATCAGATTATCTCATTTCTCCTGGAGACCAAAGTTTTGTCTCGCTTCCCTTTTCCTATTATTTTGCACGTTTCTAGGTTGGAGGGTGGTACTTCTTTCACCATCAAGCTTAAGCTTAGCTAATTTTAATGGCGGTACTTCTTTCACCCTTCCACCTATTTTTATATGTTTGAATGGGGGATAAAACTCTAGATTCAGAAAGAATCCTTTTAAAGGTTCAGACTTGGGTCAACCAACTAGTACAATCGAGCTAACCTCAGTGTGTCTGATTACTTGTTCCTTATTTTTTTTATTTCACTCATTTCCAGACTTCCAAAAATAAACCCGATGAAGATTGCTCAAAATGTACCACCAAACCTATTAAATAGCTCTAGAGACCATACTGACTCCACCATGCTAAAGATAGATTCTTAAGTTTACCATGCTACTGACATCATCCTAGAGACCAAAGTTTATGTGAAGCATTCCAATCCTCACAAGAGAGAAAAAAACACCGGAACCTGAAAAGAAAACAAGAAATGAAAAAATTAAAACCACCAAGAAAAGGACTACCACGGAGGGTAGCCAACAAGGCTATTTACAAGGAATGGTACCTCCCAACAAGGCATCAGGAAAGAAATATTTACAAGTAGAGGGCTTTACATAAAAATACAATTTTGGAAAAACCCACCTCATTCAAAATAATGCTTGAGAAACTGCCCATTGACTGGAAATGGGACAGGTTCTCCGGTCATGGTGTTGAGGTGAAAGGTATTTGCCCCATTGATCTCTAAGATTAAATATGGTCTGAGCCAGAGTCATTGGAACTTAGTGTGCTTACCTTTCTTTTCCTGGGCCTTGTCCCACAATAGGATCAAGTCCAAAATTTGAAAAGCCTTGTATTGGGCCCTACGATCAAACCATCACTTTACTATTCCTTGATGACATGTAAAATGTTCAAGGGATGTGTCTCGTTTCTCCTCTATTCTCACCAGATTTAAGAGCTGAACCTCCATGATTTTATCCCGGTTGCTAAATTTTTGCATAAACTACAAAACTGGGATCTGTAAGTTGATTGGGAACACAGGGTTCTGGCCATAAACCAGGTGGAATGGGTACATTCCCAAGGTGACCTTGATTTGAATGTGATCTACCCAAAGGGTGAATTTCAAATTTTGATGCCAATCTTGGGGATTCTATTCTAGCAGGTGTTTGATCACTTCAAGTAGATTTTTATTCGTAGATTCAGCAACACTGTTCCCCTGAGGGTAATAGTTGTTGGAAAAATTCAGAGTGATCTTTTGATTATAGGTCCACTAAAGTAATTGTGCTGAAGAAAATGTCAAACCATTGTCACATACCAAAGCAAAGGGCATTCCAAACCTTATGATGATGTTTTCTTCTAGGAATTTGATAACTATGTCTGCTGTGTTATTCTTGCAAGGTATAGCCTTAGACCACCAAGTGTAGTAATCAGTAGTAGTAAGAATGTACCGGTGGTTTGTAGACGAGTTAGGGTTGATTTTCCCGATGAAGTCAAATGCCCATTGGGCAAAGGGCCTAGCCTCAAAGATTGGTTGCAAAGGCATAGCTAGGTTACGCTCATGATGTGTCATGGTTTGGCAAGTGTGGCACTTCCAAATGTGAGTGTAAAAATCTTTAAATATATAGGGCCAATAATATCTGACCCAAAGGATCTGATGGGTGGTGGTGTTGGTTAAGCCATGCCCGGTTCCAAATTTCTTGTGAAATTCATCAATCATCTTTGTAGCTTGGTCCCTGTCAATGCACCGGAGGTACACTCCCTCATAGTTCCTACAATAAAACATAGAGTTTTTGATCATAAAGTGAGTGCTTTTCATCCATAGGGCATAACGTTTATTGGGAGGTAACCCCTCTGGGAATTTGTTATTCAGTATTAAGTATACCAAATTGGTATACCATGGGTCTCAAGTGATGGACTCCACCATGTAAGTTTGGCACTCTATGCAGGGAGTCCCTTCTGCCATCGCTTGACTCAGTCCCTGCCCTCAAATTATCTTCATAGGCTACATTTCTAAATCATATTCCTAGAGGATGGCTGTCCATTTCCCCCATCTTTCACCCAACTCACTCTGCATCAGCAGAGACTTCACGGCTTGATCTAGGATGATAGCATGCACCTTGCTCCAGAGAATGTAATGCTAGAATTTCTTCACGGCATGAACGAGAGAAAATGCCTACTTTTATAGCAATGAATACTGGACTTCAACATTCTTGAAAGGGGAGCTCATGAAAGCTAATGGTCATTCTTCCCCTCCAACCTTTTGAGTCAACACCGCCGTAGCAAAGTGCAGCGAAGTAAAGGAGTAAATATAAAATGGAAGGGAGTAGTCTGGACTAGCCAGGATAGGTACTTCCATTATTGTTTGTTTGATCTGGGTGAACACCCTCTTTACTTCAAGATTCCACTCAATCTTGGTATCCATTTTTATCATTTCATTGAGTGGTTTGACTATTTTGGCGAATCCAGTGATGAACTGTCAGACGAAGTTGATCTTTCTGAAGAAAGATCGCATCTCTTTCTTGCTGCCAGGCATTTGTAAGTTTAGAAGCACTTCAAATATCTCAGGGTCAATGGATATGCCCTTCTCAGAGATGATATGCCCAAGCAACTTCCCTTTAGTGACCCCAAATATGCACTTCTTTGGGTTGAGGGATATTCCATACTGGCGACATCTCTCACAGATCTAAGCGAGATGGGCGGAATGGTCACGCCTATCCTAGAAAAAGATGGTCAAATAATCCATGTAGATGATTATGCACTGATTCACAAGGCCCTCGAATGCAATGTCCATGGCCTTTTGAAATGTGGCCCCTGTGTTAATCAAACCAAAGGGCATCCTCCTGTATGTAAATGTTCCCCACTTGGTGGTAAATGTTATTTTCTCTTTATCTTCATACTTAACCATGACTTGGTATACCTAGAGTAACCATCCAAGAACGACATCATTTGGGATCCATTTAATATCTACAACACCTCATCCAACGAGGGGAGAGGGTGATTGTCTTTCTTGGAGGCCTTATTCAAGTTTCAGAAATCTATGCAAAGGTAAATTTCACCGCTCTTCTTTCTCACAGGGACCAAATTGGCAACCCATGTAGTATGCCAGATTGGAAATATTATCTGGGCTAACAGTAGTTTTTCCACCTCTTGATGAATTAGAGGCTCGATCAGTGGGTTGACTGGTCTTTTATTTTGCCAAAAAGGCTTAGCATCAAGTTTTAGGGGAATAGTATGAGTCATAATGGATGTGTTGTATATTTTCAAATCCTCATATCCCCATGCAATTACGCCTATGTATTCTTAGAGAACCACAAGAATCTTCTCCTTCTCCTCAGGGGAGCAGGAGGTGCCAATGTGTATCATCTTTTCTTCAGCAGGCTAGCCGATGTTTACCTTTTCAAAATTTCCTCCCTTAGAGGAAGATGACATTTTTTCTTGGCCCCGAGGGTCTAAGTCGAAGATTATTTCAAGCATGACCATCCCCTTTGAGATGGTGTTAGTAGGTAGATATATGATCCCATCATCTTCGTCACCCTATCCAGTATCGTCATGATCTCATTCTTCCATTATCTGATTCTCAAAGACACCAACATTGGCCATGAAGGCTAGGATATGCTGGTCGTCCTCGAAAACTTGAAAGTTGGTGACATTATCTAGAATGGAAGGGGTGGGGACCATCTCCACTGAAAATATCCAGAGTCGTGAGTCAGCCATGGGCTCAAGTGTGTTGGCAGAAATAACAAGGGCATTTGACACATAATTCCATCGCTGGAAAATGAGATCAATGCCAAAGGCATCAAAATCTTCAATAAGGCTCCAAGCCCAATTACGGTATGTGGCCAACCTTTTGTCATGACATGTATATTGACTCCGGACCTGTTTGACAACCAACTCTGAATCACCCAACGCCCGGAGGTAGGTGACCCCTTTCCTTAATGCAAATAAGAGTCCAAGAACCAGAGCCTCGTACTCTATAACATTATTGGTGCATTTGAACTGTAGTCTGTAGGATGTGAGAAATGATTTTTGTTATGGGTTGATTAATTCTACCCTGGCCCAACAGCCTTGTTTGGATCAGGACCTATCGAACTTGAGGGTCCACAAATCATTACTTGTGTTTTGGAGCTAGGGAGAGGGGGTAGCCTTTGGATTATTCTTCGGAGACTTGGGAGGGGCTTCCTCCTGAACTATTGGTGTGCGGGTGGGGATTACCTCTGGAGGGGTTTGAATCAGAGGTTCCTAGGGAAATGGCACCGAAGAGGTGTTTCCAGTCAAAATACTAGGTTACTAAGGATTAACCGCATGTGCTTTGCTCTAGAAGGCATCAATGTGCCAGGTAGCGACAGAAAGGTAAGGTTCACACTCTAGCTCTAAATGTTTTTGATAGTGCACTCAGCACCAAGTGTCAGACAAGAGTGTAGCAGGGGTTTCTACGACACCCTGAGAGTCAAATTCAACCCTCAACTTTTCTTTTAGGTTTTGGGTTCTATGCAGAACTATGGGATCCTCCCCGAGGGTGAAATAGAATGTCAGGATTTCAAAGGGTTCGTACACCCAAGATAATTCTTAGAGAAGAAGACCTCTCTAACCCTCCCAACCTCAGTAAGGGCCTACTTCATCTAGGGTTCACTTTCAACCTAGATCTTGTTTGACTCTCCTTCTTAGGGGAGCCATAAGTGAGAGAAGTCAGTCAAAAAGTATCCATTCAAGGACTTAGACCAATTTTGACTTAATAACATCCTATAAGTCTCTGGGATGTCCACCACTTGGACATCGATTATGTTGGCTATCCTGGGCTCCTGGATAAGCTGTATCTAGAAGTTCTTCAATTCCCTCACCATTTTCATGATAGTCTTATCTAGCTAAATCACTACACTATTAGATGGGGTGGGATGGAACCTGAGTTTTTAGAATATGGAAAGGGGCATGATGTTGCCCAAAGCTCCGGAGTCTACTAAGTAGTTGTGTATCTTTTTGCCTTGGATATTCAGGCCTAATAGGAAGGGAGGATCTTTATTGTTTCCCTGGAAGATAGCCACATTAGCATCCTCAAATGAGATAGTCTTGGGTAGACGAATGACAACTTTAAGGTTTCCCAAGAGCTTCACAAGAGACTTCTTCTGCTTGGGATAATTTAGCAAAACCTCCATCAAGGTCATGGAGGTGGTGGTTTGTTCTAACACCTTTGTAATGTTGAATCTTCCCCTTGGGAATTGGTGACTTCCCTCGGCCAGGTCTTTCGCTTGGTTAGAGCTTGAAACTTTTAGAGGGGCGGGCCGGTCAGTTGTGTTATCCCAGGGAGGAGTGTCCCTAATAAGGGATGTAGGCATGTAATCTAGTCCTTTACCAGCCTGACTTTGAGTAATGTATGGAGTCCGTAGGTTGGTGAAGACATTGGCCTCAAAGGGTAGGATAGATTCATCAAAGAATCTATGCAATTTGGATTCCTCTTCATCTTCCCTGAAATTTTGAAAGAAGATGGTCTCATAGGTGAAGGCACTGTGGGTTGAATCTTGTATAGGAGGCTCTAGGGGAGTAGCATCATGTGATTGTTGTCTATCTAGCTGGGAGATCATGATGAACTTATCCAACATGGCATAATTCACCTCATTGTGTGAGCCTGTGTCGTGCAATCTACACCAATTAGTCATGGGTTGGAAGTCTGTGACTAGCATGAAATGTGAGGGTCCAGCACCACTTTGGTTGGCATTTTGGTTCGGAGGTGGACCTCTAGTGTTCGCTTTATTGTTCCATTTCTATTGATTGGGCCGAGGCCCATTGTTAAAGTTTCTTCCCTCGAAATTATTGTTTTTTTGGCCAGAGAAGATATTCCCTCTCTGGGATTAGAATTCTAGGGTGCATAGGACCCCGCCTTTAGCTGACCCATGTCCACAATGAGGGTAGACAACATTCACTAGAGGGATTCAACCTTTGCGGTCAACTGAGTGTTTGTGTCATAGTGTGATGGTTTTTGTTGTTGGTTTCTCAGGAAGGTAGTATTATTCACCAGAGTCGAGGGCGATAATCCTTTAGCTATGGATGACTGAAAGAAAGGCATTCTGGGCAGTTGTGTTTGAGGTTGTTGTGTTTACTTTGACTGATTCCAAGGGAAGGCTTCTAGACCTGGTATTGCCTGAGTCTGTGAGGGATAAACATACCAGGCATGCTGGTCTATCGGCAGTGGCAGGGGATTCATTTCCATTGCTAGGGCACCCATTGTCAGATTGGGGATATACCCTCCAGCATACGCTGTTCTACTGGGGATCATGTTAAAGGGTGTGCTCTTCCCAATCCTTCCTGGGGATTTGTTGAGACCATGGGATAATTCTAAGGCTAGATTCTAAACCTTTGCTAAAGTATCCTGGTCACCCATGGCGGTTGTTCTCCAAAGGAGAGTGGCAATGAAGGGGTCCATCACATTCTGATAAGTCTGTATGGTTACTTCTAGGGATGGACTGAAAGGGCCCGTGGACCGCTTCAAGGCATGCTGGAATTGATGGTTGAATACTGCAAGAGGTTCATTGGGTTCCTTTCTAATGGAGATGAACTAGCTATGGGACCAGAATGGGTCCACGTGTATGCGAAAGGCAGCCAAGAAGGCATCCTCCATGTCCTGCCAACTTTTAATGGAGTTGGCAGGAAGGTTAAGGTACCAGTTTAATTCACCCTGCCCTAAGGACAAGGGAAACATCTAGGCCACAACATCTTCATGTTGGATCCGGTGTTAGTTCATGGCATCCTTGTATGCCTGTAAGTGCTCTTCTTTGATTCGTGAGCCTAAGTGCTCATATCAAGGGCATATCTTCTCTGGGTGCGAGGGTAAGTCATTGATTTCCCCCAAAAATGTTTCCATCGGAGACCCAGTGTTGCCAAAATATGCAGCCATTGGGAGAACTGGATTTTGAGTAGTTTGAGCACTGGTTCACGGGATTGTTTGAGAATTTTGGGTATTCTAAGGTATGCTAGACCCCCAGATGATAGTGGCTAGTGTGGTTTTTGGGGTCCATTTCTTTTGAGCAGGAGGCTCGAGTTCAACAAACCTTCTAGGGTTTGGGGATGACCTAAGGATTCTCTCAAATTTTGCTGGGGAGAAAGACCCAATCCCACTGAAGGCTTGACTCCTAAAACTATAGCTTGGGGAACCTTTGAGAGGTGTAAAATTAAAATCTTGAGAAGGGGATGAGTTCATGACCCTCCCTCTAGCACCAGTTTCTGTTGACAGGGTTTTATTGACCGGGTCCGCCAACAGTCATAAGTTGTCACCGGGCACCGGGGTATCGACCAACTTTGCCTGCAAAGGTTATCTAGGGAAGTGAGATTCCCCGGACCTCCAAGCACCTGGGTGTTGGGTCATGACGGTGCGGGGCTCAGTTGGGATAAGTGACTATTTTTAAGGGGGATAGCTAGTTTCTTCAACTCATTCTCTTCAGGGATTCAGGAAGGTGAGGTTTCTTCAAGCATTCTACACTTAGCAAATAAACTGAAAAGATCCTGCAGGGTTAGAAATGTCTCATCTACTTATAGTTATGTTTAAACATCCCATACATCAATAATTCTCTAATATACTATACCAAATACCGAAGAAATACACAATCATCAGTCCATATTTGGTCGGTAGCAAGGGAAAGGAGGTCGTTAATCTACTTACAATATCAAAGCAAAGGACATGAAGAACATAAAACATAAAATACCATTAACTCAGAAGATCAAATGCCAACAACATCATTACAAGAACTCTCCCTTCATTAATATTTCTTCCAGCTAGCACTGGTGCATGATACAATGGTGGCTCTAGGGGAGCATCTATCTACTTGAAATCTTAAACAATGGAGCATAGAATGAAAATATTGCTTTTCTATTACTGTGGACAAAAAAATCATCAATTTTGTTGACCCTTGGAAAAGGGCCGGACTTACTATTTATACACATTTTCATCTAACCCTAACCCTAACCCTATTTTATATTACACTGCAATAAAATATAATATCTAAGGGCTGGTACTACCTGCACCACCCTACAAAAGACCTCGAGACAGAATAGGCCTGACATGTCAGAAGAATAAGACAAGAAGGTAGAGTGGAAGAATCGGCCTTGAGAAGAGAGCTGGGAAAGAGAAGGAAGAAATATGATCGCAAGGGATCGAGGCTACATGCCTCATAAATGAGAAATGCGGTGCCCTGTTTCCAATGTGCCAGGTGTACATCCAAAGTGGCACCTCGAGAAGACCATCTGTCAAAAAACCAACTATTGATTCGATGTTCCTTGATGTAGCCAACTACCCTCTGATAGTCTTTATTAACCACTTCTGAAAGTGACTGGTCAGCCTCAGGGACCAGGACACAGATCACTTGAAAGAATATAAAATTTAGGATCCGGGACTCCAGGATCTGGGAACTTACATTTTGAAAGAATAAAGAATACAAAATGCTTGGTTTTTCTCCAGCCTCTGGAGAAACTTTATTATTTCTTGTTGTCATTGAAGGTTTGGAGAAGGTAGGAGATTCCATCCTCATCAATTTCTCTGAGGCCGAACCGCTGGTACTTAGTGACCTCAATTTCTTCCCCTAGCTCCGAAAAATTATTCTTGAACTCATCGGCCATTTTTTCCATGTCATGGCCACTAAGGATCATGTGAGTTAGCCCTGTCATTTGAGTCCCATCCAGTCCCTCTAGGGATTGATATCTGGACTCCATTAATTCATCAAACTTACCCAAAATGTACTCCTCTAAAGTGCATGTATCAGTGCTGAATGGGTTAGCTTCGAAGACCTTTGCGATAAATGCCTTGTACATATTTGAAGAATATTGAACTATGTTGACTTTATCATGTAGAAACCCTACCAATTGCTTGAGTACCTCCAATGTGAGGTCAAGTCTCGAGTGTTGGGTCCTCACAAAATCGAATGATTCTTCTCCCAGAATCCTAAACTCAGAGACCATATCTTCCCCAAGGCTGAGGAGCTCTTCTAGTTCTACCTTCCATGCCTCCTAGTTTTCAATATCACCCTCCCATATGTTAAGGGTAGTTTCCACCTAATGCAGAACATGTCAAGGCACATATAAATTTGGAAGGGTGGATACTAGGAAACGCTGGGTGTTTCCTACTTGCAGAGTGACCCACTCATTGATCGCTTGGGTCTTCTTCCTCATTTCTCACAGGGAGTCAATGTCTCTCTGCGGTATTAGCACATCAGATTTGGAGGCCTTCAGAGGAATGACATTAATAGGTATGGCTAGCTCAGTAAGCAATCCCATAAGGTTCATTGTCTTTTCCTTTTCTGCCTTGAGCCTTTGGGCCTCCTTTTCGTATTGGGCTTCCATGGTGATGGTCGCCTCTTTTAATAGGTTCACTTCACCCTATTTACCTCTTTTTCCCAGTGATATCTCTATGATATCATAATCTTTGGCCTCGACCATTTCCTCATCGGCGTCTGGGGGAGGTGTTGCAACAACGACAATTGTTTCTTCTCCTGGATCGGTTTGAAGAGTATGAACCATCTGGGCTTTCTTGGCCTTTGGTGGGCCCTAGACCTGAGCCATCATTTCACCTAGGGAGAGGTGAGTTCTAGGGGTGGATTGAGCTTTTCTCTTCTATCTTTCAACTAACCACTGAGGTGGCAGGGGTGTCTTGTTCGCCAAAGTCTATTCTTTTAGTTCTTCCCTGGTGTCCTGTTGTTGTTCTTCCTCAGTTGTGTGGGTCTCACCTGCCCCTTTCTCTTTGTCTTGGGCTTCATTAGGAACATTTACCCCAGCAAAATTTATTTCCTCTACCTTGTCCTCTATATCTTTATCTTTGTTGGGACCCTCATTGGTTGTTCTGGGGGTTTCATCCTCTTGTTGTTCTTCTTGTTTCTCGGCCTCTGTCACTGGGATTTCTTCTTCTGGTATATCCTTTGGTAATAGGGGAGGTATCAGGCCAAGATTTAACATTTTTTCCATGGTTATTACCTGCCCAAAGGTCGCTCTAGGGAGTGGCACTTGGAATGTGGCGACCGAGGTTATGGTTGCTCCCGTACGTCTGGTTCCATCAGCGGATGCCGCTTGTTCACTCTACTTTTGCTGGTCGATCCCTGCATCTTGTATCCTTGGAACTTCAGAGGCAATCTCATGCTCTATCTCCTCTTCTTCCATCTGTTCCTCCTGCTCTTGTGTAGGTCTTTGTTCCTCTGCTTCTTCTTCTGCTAGGATTTCAACCTCTATTTTCTCGATGTCCCCCTATAGATTATCGAACTCGTTGGTTGCAAAAACATCATCAAACTCATCTTGCAGAGGAGGGTTGTCTGGGACATCGGTAGGTTTTGTTTCCTTTTCTGGCTCTGGGGAGTCAGAAGAAAGGATCTCAACTTGTGGAGTCTGGGGAATCCACAACTCTCGCTCCTTGGGCTTCAGGTCAAGCATCCTTCTTCACTTGGTAATCAAGGGCAGCCTGACGTCCCTTATTGTTGTTTTCTCTGTTGGATTCACCCCTATTGCCTTAACCATTAAGGCTACTAGTGAAGGGGAGGATGGAGGATGAATTGGTCTGGCCATAAGTACCGAGGTAGCCAGCTATGTGACTAGCTTCTCCTTCATGTGTTGGGAGGCTGCTACCAATTTCATTATTTTCTCTTTAATAGGGACTTCTTGCATAGTGGGAGTTATGTCTACCCTTTTTCCTTTATCTACTCTTTGTGGGGATGTCTTGGCCCCTGGAGTTAACTTTGGTACTGGCTGAGCTGCCTGGCGGACCCTTCCAGGGCACACCTTTTTAAAATAGAGGTGGCTATGTTCAACTATGTTGCGCATGAACTCTTCAATTGTGGGCCCTTCCTGCACATCCCAATTCACTGGTGGAAGGGTCAATTTATCGATCTCCTTTTCCTTGTACTGGGGATCGACTATGGAGCTGGTATCTGAGAAGTCCTCCAGGAATTTTTGGAGCTTCAATCTTTCCATCATCCCTGTGGTCATCCTGACAAAATGTTGCTCTTGGACATCCACATCATCCTGGCAATCTTCCCAAAAGTCCTCCATATGATATTGGTGGGGCTCCAATGCCCAGGGAAGCACTGCTACGATCTTGCCATGTGGATCAAAATATTTCCGCGCTAAGTAAAATTCTGTCAGGCTATGGCTCTTAAGCTCATTATCTGCCTCTTTTGCAGTAGAAAAACTGCATGAATAATTCCCACAAGTGATTGGGAATGGAATATTTGTTACCTTCTTCAAGGTGAAGAAGGTGTGTAGCTCCATCATTTGCCTGCAATATTCTAGGAAGATTATCTTGTCCCCACAGTTTTTGGGCAACAAGTAGGGTTTCCCAGAGAAGTCGGTCACCCTTATATAACTATGTTGCTGAAATTGTATATAATAATGTCCATAACTCCAGACTAAATTCATCACCTCTGTGGATAGGCGGTATCCCACATCCTGGGTGGGTGTGAGCAGGTGGTAGTAAACGAAGGCATTGTTTACTCAAAAAAAACTAGGGAAGCTGGCCTCCCATTGTACTTGTGGGAAGTGGTCCCAAGGGGCCTTCTATCCTGGGGTGATCCTGAGCATGCCCTCTATAAGTAACCCATTGGTATGGGGTCGTTGTTGCGCCAGGACCTAGAGGACATAAGAAGTCATATATAACTTCTTCTTGGCCAGTTGGAGGAATTGGGAGTCCACATAGTTGGAGATTATGAAAGCCAAGTAAAAATACTCCTCGCCCATGCTGATACTTAGCAAAAAGTAGTACATCCACCTAGAGAACTCCTAGGCATGTTGTTTTCTGAAGACCTGACATAAGGCTATCTCCCCATATGGATGCTTTCTTTAAATTCAGCCCTGGGGATTTGCAGCTTCATCCTCCTGGGATCCCTCTTTGGGGTCTTTAGCCAATATTGTTCATGTATATACAGGCCACTTCCTCGAACTAAGTGAATTGGGTCAAGGCATCTGACTGGGTGACCACGGTGGGTTTTTCAAATTGGGGGATCCCAAAGCCCCTCTGGAAGGTATCAGGATCGAGGGACACCAAGGGAGTAGGGTACCCTATTGGCTCCGGGGCTATGAGCATAACAGCCCAGACAGATGTGTTGTAGTGTGCTAAAAGTGTGAGAATAAGCTTTGGTGACTTCACAGAGCACGGGAAAATAGCCGCCTTGAGGATGTCAGAGTTTCCAATTTGAATGGCCAGAGGATCTCTGGCCTATCACTAAATGTACATAACTTTAACTAGGGCCTGTATTTCTGGCCATATTCTGACACTAGTATTGGTGATGAACTGGACTCTGGGCTCGATCTTTGAGCCCACAATGACTCCATCCTTTACGCTTTCTAGGCTTATAGGAAATTTCTCTAGGGCCCTTTCCAACTTAGATCTAACTGCCTCCCTGGTACTTGTCATGGAAGGTAGTTCCAGACTTCTGGGTGGTGAGGATGCGGAAGCTTCAGATATATTTGCAAATTTTGCTTCTCTGAAAACCTGCAAGGCAAGGCGACCGTTAGAGCCCATTAATAGACATATACTTAAGGGTCCAGAGATCTTACCATTATGGCATTTTCTTCTCCTGAAAAAGTTAGCTTCATTCAAAAAAGACTCTGGAAATCATACATATACATTACAAACTTAAAAATTTAGCTAATCATCTAGGTCTAGAGGTTTCTTCATACCTAGACAAAAAAGGACACAAAATGGGTGATGGAAAGAGACTCAGAGCCCAGGGATGTAACCGGTTGTAGAGGTGTATAAAAAGTGAGCCGTCATACCCATGTGGGTGCCATGTGGGTGAGTAATAAATGGGAGTTATGGTGATGGTGGCGGAGCCAACTGTCTGAATGCATGAAAAGTGAAAGCCACTTGGACAAATTTAAATGCATGCATGGGACATAAATGAAGGTCAGGCTAGTTTACAGAGGAGAGAGAAAACTACCTATTTGAAACTGACTAAGAGCCGAGTTTCAAAGAGGTGGTATTCTACACAGAATGAGCTCGCGAATGAAAATTAGCAACAAAGGTAGCATGGTGAGCTTGCTAGGCTACCTGGTAGGATACACATAAAATATATATAAGAGTTGAAGGATATATACATGTAGACTAGAGGGATATATAATAAATATACACTAAATTTACACATATATACATCACAGAGCAAACATTTACAAGAAACCAGACATAGCACAAAATATTTACAACTTCCTGCACTATATACAGACTAGATTACACCTGCACAAAGGGCGGACAACCCTCTGGCAGAGCTGACCCACCAACAGGTAGCAAACCAGAAGGAAACACAAGGCAAACAAACAAAAGCAAAAGCAACCCAAGACCCACAAAACTAGAAAGGAAGAAAGCCGAAGGGAGAGGAGGCACCAACCTGAAAACATAGAAAGGAGAGGAAAGAAAGCCTCCGCAAAAGCTCTGCAACAACTTCAACTGTCAAACGATCACAACTCGCCACCACCAACCACTCACAATCCCTCAGAAATGCTCAAAATAATTAGCACTAGATTATCGCTAAATTATTGTAAATCTCTCTGAAATCACTCTGATTTCTTAAGTGTTTAATCATGATAAATGTGAAAATGACAGGTAACTTCTATTTATACCCGCGGTAAAAAAAGCAAGTCACCTTTCCTTCCGCAAACTTTGGACAGACAGACATCCAGACTCTGGGCCCAGGGATTTCCTTCGATAATACTATCTTAATGAAATAAGACATCACGACGAAGAATCCTAGAGTCCAAAATCTGGCTCCCAACAAAGGACAACCAACTCTAGGACCGAGGTCCTAGAAGCATGAAAGACCAACAAAGAAAAATCGTAGGGAAGAAAACCCCGGAGAAGGAAAACAAAGGAAACAAAGAAAAAGACAAGGCAAGAGCCAAAAAAAGAAAAACAAAAAAAGGGGGACCCAACATTTTATACACAAAATGTAGGGATGGGGATGCAGGGCATAACTCTTTTGCTTTGGGAATCGACTGCTGAACTATGGGTGGTAGTCTCTGCTGAATCACCCCAATCAGATTTTGAAAAACATCCATAATATCCTGGTTGGAATTCTGAGGTGGTGGAGATGGTGGATCCTCCTACCCTGCCCCCACATGGGGAGCTCTATGACCACTGCTTCGTTGGTTATCTTTGGTGACAACAGGCATCCTACACAACGATTTAAGTTTTTGATTGAGTTGAAACATAATGGGTTAGGTTCCTAGTGTTAAAACACTGCTCTAATACCAAAATTTCATGCCCAAAATTAGGGAAAAACACACACACAATTTTTTTTTTAAACACATAAGTACGCACAACTAACAATGGTTGAGTTAGAAAGGTGATAGAAAAGTACAGTTAACCTTCGAGTTACAAGATATATACGTAGACAAAATTAGGGTCATGCCATAAATAGATGCAAAATTAGTGCATCAACTTGTCATATGGGTTATGTGAACACTTGGGTCAGGATGATTTAACTCTGGTTTCATGTTTAAATCAATGTGTAATATCATGATGATAATCAATTGTTAAGAGTCATATGTTGAATTAGGTTGCCCTGGTAATTATTTTATTTATTAACCTTGATTACAAATTATTCATTTAAATCTAGTCCCAATTCTCTTTCGACCATTAACCACTAGTTTAAAATTCAATAATCAAAACCTAATCTAATCCTTATCCTTCTAAAAATAATTAAATCCTCCCTTACAAATTCCCATGCAACTACAATCCTTTAATTCCTTGATAGAATATTAAATTAATCTCAAATAAAAAATTAAAATTGACCTCTAATCTCTTTGAAACACATGGGCAACATAATTCAATTTATCATAATAAAAATAAATTAACATCTGTCTACACATTTTACATAGAAACTACATCTAATAATCAATAATTAACTACACAATTAAATAAACTATACCTAAACAAAATTACATGATTTAAATAAAACAATAAGAAATTAAATCTATAACATATTAGAAAATCTATATATTTCACATAAAAATTAAGGTTTTTAAATCTAGTAATTAAACTACACAATTTAAATAAAAAGTACATCTATTAAATGAGACTACATAATTCAAATAACACAAATAAGCATTAAGTCTATTTAATTAACTTAATTTATCTAAATATAATGATCCATTTTAATTATGTATCTAATGGACATAGTAGAATATTATTTTAATAAATTATTCAGTACTTGATTAAATCTAATTATAGTATTAAATCTATTAACTATCAACTAACTATCTATTAACTAGCTATAATCTATCCTCCCTACCTATCTACTAACCTATCAACCTATCTACCTTCTAGCCTATCAAGATATCACATCATCTTTCCATCCCCCAAGGCCCACTTGCCAAGTGGGTGGGTGGGGGGGGTGTCAAATCCCACATCCTCTCAAAGCCTGTGTATTGTTTTAGGGAGGAGAGCCTTTGCAAGGAAATCACATGAAACAAGGATGGTGGGGCCACTACAACTTAAGGTCAAGTCAGCATGTATATTTTGCATGAGGAGGTGAGGTGGCATTAAAACCAAGGAAAATGGAGGCATGCAAAATCCTCCAAGGCTGAGGTGCGACCCTTAACCATTTTCCCTATGTTTAACTATGTTAAAACTCTCTGTCGTAGGGGTGTACATTAATCCTCAGATTAGACCCAAATTGCATCGATTGGAAAAGGGTCTAATTTTGGGTAAGTGCTTAAATATCACGTCATCCCCAAAAATTTTGCATGGGGGAAAGGTAAGGTAAGAGATAATTTTATTGTGGGGCCCATGAGAATGGATGAAGGACATTAAGCATTCTCAAATAAAATACTATTCATTAGCATAAAAAGGGTAATTAAAATTCATCTTTAGGGGGGGTAATAAAAGGGGTTTTAGAGAGAATCTTTTAGAGAATATTCTCTATGTAAGGGGAGGGAATTAAATCCCTCCCCATACATTTTTCAAAGAACTTTTTGCTCTACATTCTGAAAAATGTCATGGTAATTTTGGTTATAGTTCTACACATTGATATCATTGATTTTATTTTATTTTTGTAGATACATGCATGAATTTGATTTTTTTTTTTTGCCATACATTATGTAAATAAAATTTGATTATTAATATTAGGTGATTGTTTTCATTAATATATTAGTTTCTTTGACTTACTATAGTTAGTAAGCTAATATCTTCTTTTTAAGGATTGGAAATACAATTATTTTGAAGATAGGGTATTGATCTAATTGAGATAAAATTTCAGAATTCTAAAGGAAAGATGTAGTGTTATTGACTTGAAAATTTGAAGTCACATACATTAAATATTTTAAGATTTAACCATTCACAAGGTTTACATGCTATGAATATCATTACAAAAGGAAAGAGAGTTTTTCACATTTTGCTTAACAAGTTTACAAAATGAACTTTACAACACTTAATAAAAATGATCCTCAACACAAGCAGTAATCATGCAACCATAAAGTTGTTCTTTCACAACATTACCAAAATGAAGACTTCCCCCAAACTTTTCCACATCCAACTTGATTTCAAAAACCTGCAAAAAATATGAAGGGAACCATGTGAAGCTCACCTCCAAACCAAGGCCTCAAAGAGACTACCCCCGAGCTTGGGGAACCAAGACTAAACAAGGTAATACATTCCAATTTTCACAACTAACATATATGCACAACACAACAATTTACTCCCAACCAAGATTTCACAAATGAGTTTTCCAAACCCATTGAAGTAGGGTGAAGGTGGGCTTTTCTAAGGAGGAGAATGCCATTGCATTTTCAAATTCCTCAACAAGAGTTTTCTCCCATGCCTTTCCAAGGCTAAATTTATATTCCTTTCATATACACATTTAGTCATTTCTATACCAAAAATAATATTTACAATATGGCTTCATGGAGCCCATACTCCAAGAAATTATCTCTCTTCTCTAATAGAAGAGAACCTCACTACAATGGAGAGCCCAACTAACCCCTTCACTCAAGGCCACTTCTTCCTTTCCCAAAGGGTGAGTAATGCCTTAAAATCTAATGAACAATACTTCCCAAATTCAAAAGAGAATGATATGAAATAAAATTCAAATGCATTCCCAACCTTACACATAACATCAACATCTACATACAACAACACTTTACAAGATTACATATATGAACACCATACAAGATTTATATATTCATTTAAACAATAACATGAAAAGCTTAAATGCAAGAGTATTCCTCCATGACAAGAATCTACCAACCTTGGTCCAATAAAAATGGCAAGAATGTGGTTGAGAAGAAGCCCTTATCCTTTTTCCTTTTCTTCCTCCAACCCTTGTCTCCAAAATTGGAGAATGGGTGAACACCTACTAAATTTCTCCAAATCCTATAAAAAGACCCCTAGAAGTGTACTCAAGACCTATAAATTAATGAGAAATTCCCTCTAGTCCTTTTTCTTACCTCTTGTCTCCCCTCTTAATTGTGAGTTTAGTAAGGAGTGTGGGACAAGTTAAATGCATGTGTCTATCTTCATTTTTGCCACTTTTGAAAGGTCGGTATTTTGGAGAGCCATAATGATGATCTAAGTTTACCCCATAGGTAAAAAATAGCCCTTACCCAAGTTACCCCCTTAGAGTTAACTAATTTAGCCAAAAAATATACTCTAGGGTCACTTTTGACCCTTCCAAAGTACCCCTAAAGTTCAAATCTGAGTTCCAACTTGATGTGATCCGTAAAAGACATCTATATGAAAGTGGGATTAATATAACATCCTATAAGGTTTGGTGATTCTTTTCCAAGTCCTAATTTGACATGTCACCATCCACATGGACAACACAACTGTCAAGTGACACCAAAACAAAATACACATCACATTCACAATGACATGTCCAAACAACAACCTGAATTTTAAACTATTAACACACATTCAGATTACGTTTACAATAAAGATGACATTACAATGAGGTTTCAACCCCATATTGGATTAAACCTTGAATTACTCAATTCACATGTGTTTAGTCCTAATCTCTGAATAATTCCATGGTTCTCTTTCCTGCACACGAAACTTGAGCATCAGTAGTTCAAGATAAAAATTACATGCAATATACATTTTCAATTTATAATTAGAAACATTAATCAATACACAGAATTAAATTCCTAATTGCAATTTTCATATAGAAATGTTTAAAACATAATAATTCCATAATCATCATGACATAACATCCATGAAATAATCAAATCTAATGATGATTCGATCGGTTAACACTAATCTACTCGGTTGATATAGTTTTGGTTGGTTGACACTACCTCGCTCGGTTGACACTGGGTTGGTCGGTTATCACTTCTTTTCTTAGTTAACACATAAATTGACCTGTCTCTACAAAAATACAATTTTCAACTATGTCTTGCAGGAAAAAATGGGCTTTATGGGGACTATGGTTGCCTAATCTGAGCATGACCCATTTCAGATCTCCCAGTTTTCCTTTAGAAACGGCTCATTAATCCATCCTATATATCTAACAAATCTATTCTAGATCTGGACAAGAAAAGTGATGCATAAACTGACATGAACCAGTAAGGTTGAAATAAGAGTTCTAAGTTCTGAAAGCCCTCAAGAATATCTTGAAAATAAGGGAGATACAAAGGAGAATATCAAAGATCCTACAGACCAAATTAACCCAAATAAAAGCATCAATTTCACAGAGAAGTTTGTAAGAGGAAAATAGTAAGGAAATGGTTGCATTTCAATCCTACACCTTGATGACCCTTCCTATTTCTTACTAGAGTTCCCTATTAAATTCAAATATAAGATGAACTCATCCTTCCACATGACCATAAAGAAAATTATAAAATCATAGACAATTTTATTATCATATCATATACAAACACATTCACACACAAAGAGGAAGAATGGATATTCTTCCCAGTTTAGACCCTACCTTGGGTCTTGTAGAGAATCCTCTTCCCTTGACTAGATAATCTCTACAGAGCTTAAATCCTTGAGTAGATATCCTTCTAGCAATCTTCCTCTGGCAATCAACTCCTAACAATCCAAAAAAAAAAATTCTCAAACTCATATAAACTTTCACCAAAAATTTCCAGAGAGATCAATCATAGACAACTCAAAAGAAAACAAATCTTATAAAAAATAACATCCTCCCACACACAAAAATCTTCTAATATTTATCCCCCAACTATGTGGTTGGAGGAGTTTCTTTACGGGAAGCAACTTCTCCAACTTTCATAGTTGGTTGGAGGAACAACCAAATAATCTCCCGTTAAGACTTAAACAAAGTTTTTAATAAATTTAATTAAAATATCTTTTAAATGAAAGCATAACAAGAATAATAAACAAATACCTTTCAAGAAAAACACATAGCACAATAGGAAAACAAGTGGCCTAACTTCTAGGAGGTCTCGAGTTCAACTCCCTCCTAGATAGCCAATTTGACTACAAAGGTCATTTCCCTTTTATTATTATTATTTTTACTTTTTATTTAATACATTCATTAAATATGCTATATTTAACTCACTTTATTTACTTAGTATAAATAATATACCATTTACATAATTAACGAAAAACATATAATTATTATTATTTATATAAGCATGGATATATGTGTGTGCACCCACATATACACATACCTATATAAAATACAAATAATTATAACATAATTATTTACTATACATATAAAATAGATTAGTTCTA
>MU225800.1:164460-179262 GCA_018584345.1 Thuja plicata | reverse complement strand
TGATATGGATGTTGTTGATATGGATGTTGCTGGTGTGGATTCACTAGTTGTTGATGTGGTTGAGGATCTACATGATACTGCGGATCTATATGTTCCTGATGTGGACCTGTTGGTGGTTGGCATGGTTTAGGATTTACATGTTTGTCCTATTATGGATTTAAGCTTACATGTTGCTGATGTGGATTTCATGTTTGATGACATTGATGGTTTTGATAAGTTACAGAGGTTATTGGTGAGGTACTATGTTAATTTTGTTCCTGGGAGTGAGCATGCTGATTGGATGGTTGACAATCTAGTGGTTGACAGATGGATGCAGATTTGGATGATTTACATGTTGGTTCTATTGTCCTTTTTGGAGTGGAAGCCTTTGGTGAAGATGAAGATGGTTATGGATATTTCATCTGGTGTCAAAGTATGAGGCATACTTGTTTTCACACTTGGGGAGTCTGATGCAGGAGCATCCCAGGGTAGTTGGCTATCCTGCGTGTTTGAGAGATTTGATGGAGTTGTGTGGACTTATTTTCATGTGTGAGGGATTTGGTAGAGTTTTTTGGACCTACTTGGGTCTTTGGTAATTGGTTTTGATGTATTTAATCGAACTTGGCATGATCTTGGTTGCTTGGCATGGACTGGGAGGAGCTCGGACTTGCTTAGGAATTTGGTGCCTATTACAAGCCATATAAATAATTTTCCACAACGAGTTAGAGGATGAAAATTTAAGGGATTGAATAGGGCCTATATTTCTACCTACAGTTCGAAGCACGAGTCCTAATTCATCCGGAGCTAGGAGATATCGTGATTTTACTAGGACAACTATTTTGGGCATTTAATTGTTGTTGTTGGCCGACTTGTGGCATTTAATTTCGGTATTTGTATTTAATTTATGTTCAAGGCCGACCTATGGCTTAGATTGGTATAAGTAGGGGTTGTGGGGGAAGTCTTTAGTCATTCATTCATTCATCTGGGAGAAGAGGAAGAGGTAGAGGAGCGAGTTTTGAGAGGAGCTAGTGGCTGCGGCTTGGGAAACAAGGGGATTTCTTGGTGGGCTTGCGAGCACAAGTTTAGATCTTCCTTGGGGGTTCCTACCAGTGTGTGGATCTGGGCTAGCTAGGGCTTGGTTTGGATCTTGCGAGATCTTGTGGAGTTTCTATTGTAATTGCATTGTATTTGGCCATAACCCGGAAGGCCTTACAGCCGGGAATGTTGGATGAAATTATGATGATTATATTATGAGTATTGGCATTGTGTAGATCTATATCTCTGTATTTTTTTTATATTCCATTTTGTGGTTATTGGTTGGGGCTAGGACATCTCCATTGGGGATCCTCCTACCTTGACCTTCATCAGTAACTTGGTTAAATCTCCACACATCAACAGTTCAAAGATTTTGAAGGCACACTCAGACCTGTGTAGCCAGGTGGAGATGATGCTTGGTACCTGCATCCTACATCATCAACTAATATGCATATACAAATATAAATATAAACCAATAGTGGAAAACAAGGAGGGAGAGTGTGACATCATGTGGATCTCCTATAGGAGTCACTACGACTGTCCCTCCTCATCCTACACTCACATCACCCAGTGAACATCAAACCATAATAGGGTCAGTAGGGTTAAATCATAGTATAAACATCATAACACAAATCAATGTAAAACATTTTACTGATAGTTCATTTATAACCATTCATCATCAAATTATAACTCATTTAATATGTCCAAATAACTGTAGTAACCAATTATATATGATTAAATTTCTCATAAAATGCTAACTAAATAATAATCATAGTCCATCATAAAATCCAAAGTGTCAAAGCAATAGTCCTGTCTATCTAACATAGGAAGATTCTAGGGTGGGCATTACATACTCTATCCTCAATCTTGTCCCAACTCAAGGGAGTCCTGCAAGGTCTACCATACAATGTCTGATATGGCGGCATACCTATAGAAGAATGATGCCTATTATTATAGGAAAACTCGACCAGATGTAGGTATTCTTCCCACTTGACCTGATGGTCCATCACACACATACGTAACATATCTTCTAACACCTGGTTAACCCTTTTTGTCTGCCCATCTATCTGAGGGTGGTACACTATACTAAAATTTAGTCTAGTACCCAATGCTTCCTGTAACTCTCTCCAAAAAGCTGATGTGAACAAGGAGTCTCTATCAGAGATTATCTTATGGGGAATGCCATGAAGTCTGATAATATCCTGCAAAAATACCTGAGTTACATCCTGTGTTGTGAATTTAGTATGCACGGGTGAGAAGTGGGCAACCTTGGTCAACGTGTCAACTGTCACCAAGCTACCATCATGGTGGTGAGAAGACATAGGGAGACCAACAATGAAGTCCATAGATATAATATCCCACTTCCACTCTATAATCTCATGTGGCTGCAGGAGCCCACCTAGATGACTATGCTCTGCCTTCACTCTCTGGCACTCTGGACATCTAGAAACTATGCTGGCAATCTGCAACCTCATGCTCGGCCAATGATATAACTATCTTAGATTGACATGTAACTTCTTGAATCTCAGATGAGCTACATAAGGTTCTCTCTGAGCCTCAAGCACAATAAAATCTCGCAAGTCACCCATAGAAGGTACATAGATGCATCCCTTATGACGTAGAAGTCCATCCAACTCTAAATATTACTCTACAAATCTCCCCTCAAGGGATCTTTGAGAATGGATAAGCTGGCAAACCTCCACATATAATCCATCCTCTGGCAAGTGATGCAAAATGCGCTCCCTCAAATTTGTACTAGAAGTCATAGATGATAGCTCATGTCGCCTCCTACTCAAGGCATCTGCAACTACATTCTCCTTCCCCTTGATGTAATGAACATAAAAATCATACTCACACAAAAACTCCATCCATCTCCTCTGGCTAGCATTAAGATTGGGCTGTGTAAAGATATATTGTAGGCTCTGGTGATCTGAATGAAGCTCAAATTGGTGACCTAGAAGGAAATGTCACCATCTCGCTAAGGCATGAACCACCGCTGCAAGTTCTAGGTCATCAATGGGGTAATAAATCTTGTGAGTCTTTAGCTTCCTAGACTCAAAAGCTATAGGATGACCCTCTTGCATAAGGACTGCTCCTAAACCATCCAATGAAGCATCAGTACACACAACAAAATCTGCCAAAGGATCTGGCACTACTAAAATTGGTACACTAGTGAGGGCTCTCTTGAGCTCCCAGAAAGCTCTCTCACACTTCTCTGTCCATTCATACTTCTTCCCTTTTCTCTCAAGGGAGGTGATGGGATGAGCTACTCTAGAAAATCCTTCTGTGAAGTGTCTGTAATATCCTGCTAAGCCCATAAAACTTTTGACCTTAATGACACTGGTGGATGCTGGCCAATCAATAATGGCTCTAATCTTTGATGGGTCTATAGAGATCCCATCGTCGGATATAACATGACCAAGATAATACACCTCGGGTTTAAAGAAGGCACACTTTGACAAGCTACCATATAACTCTCTCTCAAAGGCTGAAGAACTTGTCTGAGATGCTCCTCATCCTCCTCCTCATTGTGAGAATATATGAGAATATCATCAAGGAAAACTACCACAAATTTATCCAATAATGTACAAACTACTCGATTCATGAGGCTCATGAACACCACTGGATCATTCATGAGGCCAAATGGTACTACTATGAACTCATAGTGACCATACCTCATGTGAAAGGCAGTCTTGTGGATATTGCTTTCCACAATCCGTAACTGATGGTACCTTGACTTCAGATCTATCTTCGAGAACACTCGGGCACCCTATAACTGATCAAACAAATCATCAATCCTAGGGAGTGAGTATCAGTTCTTAATTGTTACTTTATTCAACTGCCAATAATCAATGCATAATCTAAGTGATCCATCCTTCTTCACAAAAATTACTGGTGCACCCCAAGGTGATACACTAGGTCAGATATGCCCTTTCTCCAAGAACTCTTCTAACTGAATCTTGAGCTTATTGAGCTCATGTGTGGTCATCATGTATGGTGATCTAGATATTGGCTCAGCTCTTGGTACAAGACCTATGTGAAAATCAACTACCCTAGGTGGAGGCATACTAGGTAGCTCAGTAGGAAATACATCTGCAAACTCCTAAAGAATAGGATAATCCTCAAGTGAAGGCTCCCCCTCTGAATCCTCCTCTCTATCACTAATGGTGATGGAAAATAATTGACCATCCCTTCCACACACATCACCTAAGCTGCATAGCAGAAATCATGTGAAGGGATACAGGTCTTTCTATCCCAAATACCACCATAGAAGTACCATAATCATCAACACACTCAACCCTCTTTTGACGATAGTCCATCTTGGCATTGTGGATATATAGCCAATCCATGCCAAGGACTACATCATAAGAACCTAGAGGGGTAATGCAGAGATTAGTCATCGTGATTAAGTCTCCAATCTGAATCTGACAACTATGAACTAAGGAACTAACATACACCCTAGCTCTTGAAGCTAACTCAACCTCCCAACTGACATCTTGTCTAACTGCCACCAACCCGCAATGCTCCACTACATAGGGAGATATAAAGGAGTCTGTGGCTCTTGAATCAAATAAGATAGAAACACTGATACCCTGAATCATACCTATAGCCTCTATGAACGTGGCCTGGTGCTCGGCCTAGCGGTTATCAACCGCTGCAAAAACTCTATGGGATCTACCCGTATCTCCAACTGTAGGCTCTGAGGTAGCCCCTCTCTGACCACTGGCTGACTATCCCTGTGGGCACTCTCTCACTAAATGACCCAAACCACCGCAAGTGTAACATGGTCCTTGGGTCTGAATCTGCACTCCCTATGTCCTAGGCTATTCTGACCCTCCAGTCCTACTAGAACCACTGTATCCACCCCTAAAGGACTGCTGAGTCCTAGCTAGCTGTGCCTGAGGGGTCTATGTCCTTTGATCCTGTCTAGGACCCTGAGACTACCACTATTTGGGCTTAGAGCCCTGATAACCTTGTGAATGCCTCTATCTAGAATCCTACTAAGAACTCTGTTGCTGAGACTGTTGACCCTTAAAGGATCCTACTAAGTGATTATGTTTCCCTTTCCAAGGGGGTCTCTACTGTCTTGACTACTGGGAAGAGGAGTTTCGATGCTGAGACCGATCTCAAGACTCCTATCTAGTACGGATGTCCTCAGCTAAGAGTGTCATCTCAACTGCCCCTCTGAACGTGGTAGGGAATGCTAGGTGTACTGTGCTCTGAAGAGACATATTAAGTCCCTTAATGAAATGGTGAATACGTAGTTTCTCATCCTTCATGTAATCAACATATGAAAGGAGCTCAAGAAACTAACTCTCATAATGGTTCACTGTGAGGCCTCTCTACTGGAGATCATGGAACCCCTTTATCTAACTCTGTCTGAAATGCTTGGAGAGATATCTCTCATGAAAATAGGCCACAAAAGTCTCTCAAGTGATTGTGTCAATACTCACTCCACCTATGGACACCTCCTGCTCCCACCAAGTGGAAGCCTTTTCTTGTGGGATATGGACTACAAGTCATGCCTTTAGATTACTCCCATAAGGGCACAATCCAAAACATCATTGTAAACTATGTAACCAGGCCTCTGCTACTGACCCATCAGTGGATCCCAAAAATAAGGGTGGTTGGAGTCGTAATAACTCTTGGATCTCATCTCCAACATCTCTAGGGGGTCTCTCCCTGGCATGTATCTCATGCTTGCATGGTAATACAACCTGATGAACTGACTCACCCTCATGATCACCTTGACCCTCACCAGGCCTGGGTGCAAGACTCCTACTCCTCTCTCTGCTAACTACTCTATCATTCTCTAAAATAGGTGCTTCCCTTTCGGGAATCGGCTGCTGAACTATGGGTGGTAGTCTCTGCTGAATCACCCAAATAAGATTTTGAAGAACATCCATAATATCTTGGTTGGGGTTCTGAGGTGGTGGAGGTGGTGGATCCTCTTGCCCTACCCCAAAATGGGGAGCTCTATGACCACCGCCTCGTCGGTTAGCTCTGGTGACCGTAGGCATCCTAAACAATGATTTAAGTTTTTGATTGACTTGAAAAATAATGGGTTAGGTTCCTAGTGTTGAAACACTACTCTGATATTAAAATGTCATGCCCAAAACTAGGGCAAAATGCACACAATTTTTTTTTAAAACACATAAGTATGTACAACTAACAATGGTTGAGTTGGAAAGGTGATAGCAAAGTAGAGTTAACCTTCGAGTTACAAGATATATACACACACTGAATTAGGTTCATGCCATAAACAGATGTAGAATTAGAGCATCAACCTTTCATATGGGTTACGTGAACACTTGGGTCAGGTTGATTTAACTCTGGTTTCATGTTTAAATCTATGTGTAATATCATAATCATAATCAATTGTTAAGAGTCGTACATTGAATTAGGTTTCCCTGGCAATTGCTTTATTTCTTAACCTTGATTACAACTTATTCATTTAAATCTAGTCCCAATTCTCTTTCGACTATTAACCACTAGTTTAAAATTCAATAATCAAAACCTAATCTAATCCTTATCCTTCTAAAAATAATTAAATCCTCCCTTACAAATTACCATGCAACTATAGTCCTTTAATTCCTTGATAGAATATTAAATTAATCTCAAATAGAAAATTAAAATTGACCTCTAATCCCTTTGAAACACATGGACAACATAATTTAATTTATTGTAATAAAATTAAATTAACATCTATCTATACATTTTACATAGAAACTACATCTAATAATCAATAATTAACTACACAATTAAATAAACTATACCTAAACAAAATTACATGATTTAAATAAAACAATAAGAAATTATATTAGCAAATCTATATATTTCATATAAAAACTAAGGTTTTTAAATCTAGTAATTAAACTACATAATTTAAATAAAAAGTACATTTATTAAACGAGACTACATAATTCAAACAACACAAATAAGAATTAAGTCTATTTAACTAACTTAATCTATATAAATATAATGATCTATTTTAATTATGTATCTAATGAATAGAGTAGAATATTATTTTAACAAATTGTTCAATATTTGATTAAATCTAATTATGCTATTAAATCTATTAACTATCAACTAACTACCTATTAACTAGCTATAATCTAACCTACCTACCTATCTACTAACCTATCACCCTATCTACCTTCTAGCCTATCAAGCTATCACATCATCTCCCCATCCCCAAAGGCCCACTTGCCAAGTGGGTGGGGGTGTGAAATCCCACATCCTCTCAATGCCTGCGAATTATTTTAGGGAGGAGAGCCTTTGCAAAGAAATCACATGAAACAAGGATGGTGGGGCCACTACAACTTAAGGTGAAGTCAACATGTATATTTCGCATGAGGAGGTGAGGTGCCATTAAAACCAAGGAAAATGGAGGCATGCAAAATCTCCAAGGTTGAGGTGGGACCCTTAACCATTTCCCAACGTTTAACTATGTTAAAACTCTCTGTCCTAGGGGTCTACATTAATCCTCATGTCAGACCCAAATTGCATCGAATGGAGAAGGGTCTGATTTTGGGTAAGTGATTAAATATTATGTCAGCCCCAAAATTTTGCATGGGGGAAAAATAAGTTAAGAGAAAATTTTATTGTGGGCCCCATGAGAATGGATGAAAGACATTAAGCCTTCTCAAATAAAAGACTATGCATTATCATAAAAAGGGTAATTAAAAGGGGTGTTTAGGGGGGGTAATAAAATGGGTTTTAGAGAGGGAATCTTTTAGAGAATATTCTGTGTAAGGGGAGGGAATTAAATCCCTCCCCATACATTTTTCAGAGAGCTTTTTGCTCTACATTATGGAAAATTTCATAGTAAATTTGGTTATAGTTCTACACATTTATATCATTGATTTTTTTTTTTGTAGATACATGCATGAATTTGATTATTATTTTTTTGCCATACATTATGCAACTAAAATTTGATTACTAATATTAGGTGATTGTTTTCATTAATATATTAGTTTCTTTGACTTTCTATAGTTAGTAACCTAATCTCTTCTTTTTAAGGATTGGAAAAGCAATTATTTTGAAGATGAGGTATTGATCTAATTGAGATAAAATTTTAGAATTCCAAAGGAAACATGTAGTGTTCTTGACTTGAAAATTTAAAGTCACATACATTAGAGATTTCAAGATTTAACCATTCACAAGGTTTACATGCTATGAATATCATTACAAAAGTAAATAGAGTTTTTCACATTTTTCTTAACAAACTTACAAAATAGACTTTACAACACTTAATAAAAATGATCCTCAACACAAGGAGTAATCTGCAACCATAAAGTTATTCTTTCACAATAATACCAAAATGAAGAATTCCCCCAAACTTTTTCACATCCAACTTGATTTCAAAAACTTGCAAAAAATATTAAGGGAATCATGGGAAGCTCACCTCCCAACCAAGGCCTCAAAGAGACCACCCCTGAGGTTGGAGAACCAAAGCTAAACAACGTAATATATTTTAATTTTCACAACTAACATATATGCACAACACAACAATTTACTCCCAACCAAGGTTTCACAAATAAATTTTCCAAACCCATTGAAGTAGGGTGAAGGTGGGCTTTTCCAAGGAGGAGAATGTCATTGCATTTTCAAGTTTCTCAACAAGGGTTTTCTCCTATGCCTTTCCAAGGCTAAATTGATATTCCTTCCATATACACATTTGGTCATTTCTATACCAAAAACAATATTTATAATATGGCTTCATGGAGCCCATACTCCATGAAATTATCCCTCTTCTCCAAGAGAAGAGACTCTCACTACAATAGAGAGCCCAACTAACCCCTTCACCCAAGGCCACTTCATCCCATTCCAATAAAATTCAAATACATTCCCAACCCAACACATAACATCAACATCTACATACAACAACACTTTATAAGATTACATATATGAACACCATACAAAATTTATATATTTATTTAAACAATAACATGAAAAGCTTAAATGAAAAAGTATTCCTCCATGGCAAGAATCTACCAACCTCGGTCAAAGAAAAATGACAAGAATATGGTTGAGAAGAAGCCCTTATCATTTTTCCTTTTCTTCCTCCAACCCTAGTTGTCTCCTAAATTGGAGAGTGGGTGAACACCCACTAAGATTCTCTAAATCCTCTAAAAAGACCCCTAGAAGTGTAATCAAGACCTAGAAATTAATGAGACATGCCCTCTAGTCGTTTTGTCTTACCTCTTGTCTCCCCTCTTAATTGTGAGTTTAGTAAGGAGTGTGGGACAAGTTAAATGCATGTGGCCATCTTCATTTTCTCCACTTTTGAAAGATAGGCATTTTTGAGAGCCATAATGATGATCTAGGTTTACCCCATAGGTAAAAAATATCCCTAACCCAAGGTACCCCCTTAGGGTTAACTAATTTGGCCAAGAAATACACTCTAGGGTCACTTTTGACCCTTCCAAAGTACCCCTAAAGTTCAAATACGAGTTCCAACTTGATGTGATCCCTACAAGACATCTATATGCAAGTGGGATCAATATAATATCCTATAAGATTTGGTGATTCTTTCTCAAGCCCTAATTTGACATGTCACCATCCACATGGATAACACAAGTGTCAAGTGACACCAAAAAAAAATACACATCACATTCACAATGACATGTCCAAACAACAACATAAATTTTAAACTATTAACACACATTCAGATTACGTTTACAACAAAGATCATATTACAACGAGGTTTCAACCCCTTATTGGATTAAACCTTGGCTTATTCAATTCACATGTATTTAGCCTTGATTCTCTGAATAATTCCATGGTTCTCTTTCCTGCACACTAAACTCGAGCATCAGTAGTTCAAGATTAAAATCACATGTAATATACATTTTCAATTTATAATTAGGAACATTAATCAATACGCAAAATTAAATTCCTAATTGCAATTTTCATACGAAAATATTTAAAACATAATAATTCCATAATCATCATGACATAACATCCATGAGATAATCAAGTCTAATCATAATTCGATCTTCTCATCAATTCACTTATCTAAACATATATAATCAAAATAAACCACCTGTTCTAGGTCTAATCTATATCAAAATGTAATCCACACAATATAATCATCATCATAACATAATATCTTGAGTCTTTGTGAGGATAATCAAAAAGTGTATCAATGTATCAAAACATAAAGTATCAAAGTGCGATCGAGTAGTAAAGTTGTGATGGGTCGGGGTGAGGCCTCACACAAAATTGGGATCAAGCTTGGAAGCAACAGAATAATAAAAATTAGAAGCAATAGTGGAAGTAACAAGCGGCATCATAATAGGTGTCAAATTAGAAGCAACACAAGAAGAAAAACCTAAAGAAACACAAGAAGTAAAAACATAAGAAACACTTGAAGCAAACAAAGAAACATACATTCAAGAAAAACATAAAGCAATAGAGGGAATTATAATGGAAGAAAACCTAAAAGCAACACTAGAAGTAAACCCATAAGTTATAAGAGAAGCAAAACTAGAAGAAAAATGGGAAACAAATCTAGAAGAAAAGTCAGAAGCAACAAATGGTGTTATAATGGAAGCTAACCATGAAGCAAACCATAAGCAAAAACATATGAAAAACTAGAAGAAAAACTACAAGAAACAAATGATGTAATAATAGAAGCCGAACTAGGAAAAAATTAAGAAATTAATTTTGAAGAAAAATCATAAGCAAAAAATGACATTACAGTAGAAGAAAAAATACAAGAAAAATGGGAAGCTAATTGAGATGCACAATTAGAATCAATAGAGGATGTTTTAATAGAAGCACAACTAGGAGAAACACAAGAAGAAAAAAATGGAAGCATAACAAGAAGAAAATCAGGAAGCATAATTGGAAGAAAAACCAGAAGCAAAATATGATGCCAAATCCGGTATCATTTCAAGCGCAATATCCATTGCCAAGAAGATGCAACTGGTCACTTCTTTTCCCCACACCACAAATGACACATTCAAGGTTTTGGCACAAGAGTAGACACCAAACCCAACCCAAACTGTGGTGTCAACTACAACACCAAATACTTCACTAAGAGATTGATGCAGTTGGTAACCAAATTTGTCACCAACACAGAGGCTCATTTCATGACAAAAATTGCAATAAAATCCAATGTTAATTTAGGCACTATTTTCCTATTTTGTTGTAGTGGTTGTCTAGAAGATGAGGTTATTATTAGGGGTTTCTCTAGATTGGAGTTTGAATCAAAGGAAGATAAGAATAAGGTGCTAAATTATGGATCATGGGTGTTTCAAGGTGATTTCCTATGCTCAAAGGATGGTATCCTTCATTTGATCCACATATAGATATGTTTACTGTTGCATGTCTTTGGGTTCAATTACCATACCTTCCAATTTAGTTCTGGAGTATTTTAAATCTCTTGGAAATGGTATGGGAAAATATTTATGTGTTCCTAAATAAACAAAAAACTATTCAAGCACTACTTGAGATGAAATTTGTGTGGAGATAAATCTCTATGTTGGAATCTCGACTGAGATTACATTGAAATTTGGCAAAAGACTTTTGTGGCGGTAGGTAGACTATGAAATGTTTTCCTTATGGTATACAAGGTGTTATCCTACTAAACATCTCATTTCTAAATGCCCAAAATTTGAAAGCTTTATTAGTGGAACTGTGTCTCCCTGATCAATGCCCACATGGTGGATTAGTCTTGAATGTCATCAATACATGATCTCAACCTAGGTGGTCACATGAAATTTTGAGACCCCCTACAAAAATGTTAAAAAAACTTCTTTTGGCATGGGGCCCCTGTTAGCTCATTTTCTTGTATGAATTAATTAAAAGAATAATAAATGTTTAACCCTCTATTCCCAACTTAGATTCATACATGAATAAGGCTAATTAACAAGGATAAAAAATCCTCCTACACTCTGGGCTCCACATACCCAAGCGGGTGCACCTTTAACAGACTCACTGAATAACAGAAAATCTCACAGTGGATTAAGGATTTGCAATCCTTCTTATTTTTATGCTAGTTTGGCTTAGGAAGGCTAACCTATTGATTCATTATTGAAGGAATCACTAAGATAACTATATTATTCAATACAATCAACTACACATATAAGTTCTTGACAACATAAGGTAAAGGTTTTAATATTTAAATTGATGATAACAACCGCATGTCAGCATATTGACCAGTGCTTAATCATGGGTAATAGAGCTATAACAGATCATACACATATTAAAACAATTAATCAGAACACAATTGAGCCTGAGATAGAGTGCCTTACAAACTATCCTCTCATTCCTCACACCAATGTATCAAATCCTTGCACAAACCCTGATTCTCTGCAATCACCTGCAAGATTTAAACTCTCCTTGAAAATAACTCACAAACAAGAACATGACTACCTTGTAATCAGTATACTCAAAATGCCTTACAAATTTAACATACAAGAATTAATTGCAAATGCAAGTAGACACCATTGACATAAAAAATGGAGATTCCATTGTATTGCATTAATATGAACTCAATAATAGTACATCTTGAAGACTCAAAAACCAATGGTTAGACCAATTTAGTAATCTGCCTTGTAATCTTATTTTTACCATCCTTATTACAATATTACAACTTGATACTTATAGGTAGCCCTAGTCATCTTGGAATCCTTTTGGAGAATAAGGATGCAACAAGCTATGGATGACTGGGCTATAGGACAAAATATAGTTCCAAGAAGAGACAAAACTTCTGGCTGAAGAGATAACAATATTTTCTACGAGCCATGTGATCATTTGTCTTTTGACCACCTGAATGCTTGAAGATGTTACGAAGTAGTTGGGTCTTCATCATCTGGATCTTGCTCTCTTGTTTGTGTAGAGGCCCCAAATATCTGATTTTCTCCATTCACTCAACCTCCTTGGTGTTAGATGTCCCCTTCATATTTATTTGCAGGGGATGGGGGATATGTTATGAATGGACTTGGGGAGGAAGGTTGATATGGGTCCTGAGCAATTTCCCTTTGGGGCATCAATTGAATATTTTTCCCACCTTCCAACTCTACTATTTTGTTGTCCTTCATCAAAGACTTAACTCTCTCCTCATTATAAGCCTTGAGCACAAACTCATACTTTTCATTCAAACTAGCATATGCTTCCTTCTCCTTTTCTAACACTTTCATGCTCAGATTGGAAACTTGTACAACAAGGTCAGCTACTTCAACTCTTAAGGTGTCTGCAACCCTTCTCACAATAAGGTTGCCTATGTCTTCAGCTTCAATATCTTCTTTAGTTCTTCTTTTTTCCTTTTTCTTTAGTGACCAGATTGCCAATGTTGCATGGTCTTCAGTAAATTTAGCGCCAATTGATCTTCTAGTAGGGCTTATGGGTTTAGCTTGTTTCCTTATGGCATCAAAAATTACTGCATCAGCTAAATCCCATTGTGGCAATATGAGAACCACTTGCCTTTTGACCATCTGTCTGCCTTCTTCAGGAGTAATTTTATCAAATTTTAGTATCAATTCTTGTTTAACTGCTTTCTCTATGTCCTCTTTGGCAGCATCAGGTTGGGCTTCTATCATTTTTAACACTTCTCATTGTATTCACCAATATGGCATCTCCATAGAAACTGAATAAAAGCCCTAGTTTTGATGAAATTGTCATCAGACAAGAATTCATCACTTGCTTGCTTGGTCACAGGGTCTAACTCCTTGCTAGAAAATTTAGCCACTATGAGGTTAGATAATGTATGTTTGGGTTCTTCTTGCATCCCCTCTTGTAGTTCTTGAGTAGTAACAACTACTTCACTAGCATTTCTCATCTTGAGCAATTGCTCAGTAATGGTCTGGTCATCATATTGCATAGGGGATTGGGAAGGAGAATATAATTCACCTCCTTTTTCTTTTATCTCCACCCTTTTCCTCTTTGGAGAGGATACTTCTTGAACGTCAGTGTCCATTGGCCTCTTTCCCTTATGCTGAATGGGTTGATCAACTCTGGGAGCAACAGTGGTATATCCCCTTCTTTTGTATACTAGATAGTTCCTAGGTGGAACTATTCTCCTTTGTGGGAATTTATTCATCATATCAAGGGCCTTTTCTGGGTTACTCTCAACTTCTCTCTTTCTTTTTTCATTCAAGGTTTGCATTATTCCCTCAAAAATATTCATAAGTGAATCAATTTTATAAGACCATGGGAAAAAATCCTTTAGAGGATCATAGGTCTTGTCAAAATTCTGGACAAAGTCCAAAGATTTCTTGTATTCCATCCACTTCTCCTTCCTGACTTCTTGAACCTCTAAGTCAAATATATTCTTGATAATATCCTCAGGATAGTAGAACTGATGTTTTAACATAATACAATTGGTCCTCTTCCTGAACATGCCCATGATAAAATATTCATTATCAGCACATCTGGCTATGGAAGTAGATAAATGATAGGGCTCAAAATACTTGTCAAATTGTGTCCACCCTCATTTTGTTATGATAAAGTGATGGGCTTTAGTGAGGGGAGGAAATATATTTCCCTTCATCTTTTCAGTCAAGGCTTCCTCCTGTAGCCTAGCTAATTGTCTTATGATTTCTGCTATCCCAATCTTGAGTGGGACTCTGTAGGGAAACACATAAGGAATGCCTCTAAAACCATAGACCCTAATCACTATGGCAAAAGGGTACAATATCAAATCTCCCCACTTGTGAGAAATTTTCAACTCAAGGGCATACTCCATAGGCCTTAAAAGCATCAATATTTCATTATGAATTCTTGTAGTTTGGTTGCTTAATAATGACTTAAGTCTGGTTGCAAAAACTTTGTCAAAGT
>MU225800.1:134446-164410 GCA_018584345.1 Thuja plicata | reverse complement strand
TCTCCAATTCCATTTCTTCTTCAAAGAAATCTGCACTGTTAAATAAGAACATATGCATCATGAGGGAATACCAACCCATTGGCTTTTGTATATTGCCATCTTTGATCCCTGACAAACCATCATGCATTTCCTGAGAAATATAGGATGCATAATTAAACACTACTGATAAATAGGGATGTAGATTTTGAACCACCATCAACATTATCTAGACTGGCATGGCTGCCTCCTCATTTATCCCTAAGACATTACATAGGGAACTGTACATTTTTTTGGCTTTGCCAATGAAGAAATCTACTTTGAAGGGTTCGGGGGTTCCTGGCCCTATTACAACTAAATTTCCTATTTTGTTCGCATATCCCTTCATGACTTCACCTCTATAATAATCCCTCTGGTTATTGTATATTTCTTTGAAATATTCAAGGTCAATATCATCCATACTCTGGGAAGTGTCAGTCAACTTGAATATTTTTCTAATTTCATCCATTGTTACAGTCAGTATTACATTTCCCCGGGTGTCTCTAACAACCCTAGACACCTTATCCTAAGTGTTTTCTATTAGAATGAGAAAATCAGTGTCCATGAAGACACTAGGTGCTATTAGCTTACCAACATCTAGTTCCCAAATATTACAATCTGGGGTGGGGGCCTTTCTCTGACTGTAAGCTGCTCTAAACAGAACCAAGGCATCAAAACTTATGGTAGCATCTCTTGCCCACCTTCCTGAATCATGTAGCCCTTCCCCAATTCTGAAGCGGGGATGTTGTGGTACTGCTTTCTTAGCTTGGGTGGCATCCCCTGAAGACAACGACAACTGCTGTAATAAATCTTCTCTAACATCCCATTTTTGGTAGTCAACATGTCTGGTGATTTCAGCTCTAGGGGCCATTCTAATGGTTATCTATCAATACTAGAACCAAATTATGAAACAGGAGTTCTAAAACCTTCTTTGAATTGCAATTCTATCTCAATTGGAATGCTAGTGAACCAGTGAACTTACGCGTTCTATACAGAAGTCGCTTGAAGCTGGTTTTCTTTTGTAATTCCATCTTTATGTAAATGGTTTTGGTGAATGATTTAGACAGTAGTCGGCTTAATCATTTTACGGCTTCAATCAAATCAGTCTCTCAAATTGAATTTGACTGGAGTTGCCACATGTTCTGTAATTAATTCCCCAGATTTAGTTTCATGGCTTAACGACTCTTTGCAATTTGTTTTATTAATTTTGAATTTGAACCATTGATTCTGGGCACTATTCTTTGCATCGGACGGCCATCTTAATTTCTCAAAAGCAACTGCCAACTGCGGACACATTTTGCCACTGCTTATTCGCTTATTAGTTAGATGTCGAGCATCTTAGACATAAGCAAATAAGCGATCCGTCAGATGCTAACCAACTTAACTAAAGCTTAACATCCTGCAAGTTGAACATACCTGGGCCCACCAACTACCAGATGTCATCACTTCTTATCCGCTTACTTGTTATATTCCATGCACTTTCCCTTTAAGCGAATAAGCGGTCTGTTTGATCTTTTGAAACTTGTGCACCATTTAAGTGACCGTCTTTACAATAGCTTGGCCCCACCAAAGACACGTGTCGCCACCGCTTATTTTCTTACTTGTTAGATGTCGAGCATCTTAGACATAAGCAGATACACTGACTGTTAGATCTATTCTTAGTTGCTTACCTTTTAACAGAGCGTCTTTCTTAACATGCCTGACCCCATGAAAGACACACATCACCGCCACTTATCTTCTTACTTGTTAGATGTCGTGCACTTTGGACATAAGCGAATACGCCGACCGTTAGATTTTTTCTGAATTGCATGACATATAAGGTGATGACATAAAGGGACCTATATGGTGAGACTTAGGAGTTAATAAAGTGGTTAGGATATTACAAACTTTAGGCAAAAAGCAACCTATTCAGCGTAGACACATAACTTAGTATGACTTAAGTGACCAAAAAAGTAACGCAAGAATAGAATCGGCCAAGGCACTTAGGGTGTTTTAGTCACTTTTGACCACTTTCAAATAGGTTGAGGGTTTAGGCACATTTTGTAGAGGCATAAAATCAAATTTAATACCAACTTCAAAACCCTTGACACTACAAATGACAGGAGACCTTATAAAAATTACAAGGCACACTACGGACAATAAATAGCACCAACAACCCCAATTTAGGTTTCCAACTCCAATGCTCCTTTAGAAGTTACTGAGGGCTCCCTAGAGAAGTTATTCCCTCTCATTCTCAGATATATTTGAAATTATTTTGTGCATAAATAATAATTCTTAGTAGTTTCCATCAGATGCCATCTTGGAAAATCCTTAAAGGGATTCCAAAAGGATTTCACAGATTGATTAGAAAATTTCATCATCTAAGTGAGGATATTTTGTAGCTGCATCTTTAATGTTTGTGGATATCAATGAAACAGATGGACCTAATCATAGAGAATAACATTTAATACGAATTTTTGAGGTAAACACAAGGATCACATCAAAGTGTCCATGGAAAAAATTCAAGAGGAAAACCCTCCTTTTGAAAAACCTATGCACTAGATGATGCCATGATCTTCAAAGAAAAATGCTCGAAGCTTGAGTGGTTAGCTCAAATATGTATAGTTTGTAATATTTACACTCTTTTTGTCCTTTGAAGTTGCATTGTTTAGGATGTGAAGGAAAGAGTTATGCCCTTCCTATTGTTTATAATATGGAGCAATATGGTCTTGTTAGTAGGTGTCAGGAGTGTTTTATGGAGGAAGTGATACATGCAGTCTATACTTTGGAGGTTTTTGAATAATTTATCACCTCTGAATAATATGTGTGTGTGTGTGTGTGTGTGTGTGTGTGTGTGTGTGTGTGTGTGTGTGTGTGTGTGTTGTTCCTCTAACTATTCCTTAATCTGATGAAATGGGCATCAAACAAAAATTTCTTAACTTATTTATTTTTTATCTATTTCATCTCCTTCAAAGGAAACAAGTAATATTATACCATAAGGAAAGATAGCTTCAATTTTATAGGAGAAGTTACAAGATTCTATAAAATTCACAATCTCACCTTGCTAGTGCAAATTCATCAAATACTTGTATTTTTATGTAGCTTACTAGTGGTTAATCACTTACTAAAAGGTTTCTCTTCTAAAATGTATTTTCCCTTGGGTAAGTGCACAAAGATGCAGGACCAAAAAGGGGGTATAAGATGCCACTTTATTTTTTTGAAATCAAAAAGCTCTAAACTTCGAGAAGAAATTGAAGATACTTAGACTCAAAATTTAAAGATTCGACAAGAACAAGAGTTGTAGTACTTTGAATCTAGTTTCTTAAATACTAATTTATTTTGAAAATAGTGGAGATTAAGGCCCTCAAAAAGGGGGACAACAAAAAGTGGACCTATTTATTTGTAAAAAAATATAACATAACATTTGGTGTGCTCACACTAAACTGTTAACTTTTAAAAAAGAAAAAGATTTTAATTTTCTCCAGTGAGAAGTTAACTAACACCATGTAGTTTATCCCAGATTGTTTTGCTAGTTTTTTATGAGGATATATTTTTTATAAATTTATGGAGTGGAGAAAATCTTGAAAATGTGAAATTTGAGCATGCTCCCCCTAGAAATCAGTGAAAACTAATAAAAAATCAAAACATTTTTTTTATAAAGTGTGTATAATAGAGTCTAGTTTCCAAAAAGGTAACTTGCTTCAAAATCTGATAAATGAGGCAAAATCTATGCCCAAAATAGTATTCATTGGTTTTTGACAAAAAAATGGACATAATTACAACAAAAATTAGAGATGAAAATCTTAACATAATTAGAATTCAAATTTTTTCTTATGGATAGATAGCTAATAGAGAGTTCTATAACATCTCGTTATCTAATTTTGTCATTTTTGAACCATGCAAATGTAATCACCTAAAAATGGTCACCTAAAACCTAGACCCCCAATCTCAACAATTAATCAACAAACTCTAATCTTGATTATTCTAAGTCCTAAATCAAACAGGCAATTCATCACAGTTGAACTGATTTGATCTAAACCCTAGGTCCTAATCAATCATCGTACTTGATTAATTAATTAATTCCTGAAATCACATTACATTGGAAAATATATCTTATGTTAATTATTTAATTGATATTATAACATATTAATTAAATAAAAATTACAAAATTGTCAATTAAATCAAAAAGGAATTAAAATAATTATAAAAATATAAATGTGCATTCAAAATCAATTAATTTAATAAAAATTCATATGACATCATCAAATATAATTGACTGATTATCAAAATGGAAATAATCTAGTTCCACTCAGTTAACTGATTCTGTACTATTTATCATTATGGAAATGTTTCAGTTAACTGAAAACTGAATATAGAAGTTTCCAAAACAATTGATCAGTTAGTTTAGCCAACTGACTCTCTCGACCAATCGAATCACTTGAACATGGATTGTGCTTCTTTAATTGAATCTAAGCCACTCTTTTTGTTTGATCTCGACCGTCGATTCGAGAGAAATTTCTATAAAAGAGAAACTATTTTCCTTCACAGGGATCCTAATTTTTTATTAACGTTATTATACTGCATTTTCATCTTAGATTTCTTGCATTTTTTAGCTTTCATTTATCTAGCATTTTTTTTTATTACTTTTATTCAATCATGCAAATCTAATCATAAAGCACACTTTGAATTGGTATTTTTAAAATGAAAATCTCACATTTCATTTAGTGCTTCTAAAACTGAATCTAATTTACTTTGGATGAATGACAAATTGCATAATCATTTAGATTAATCAACATTTTACTTTCATCATATAGCTCTAAATCCTTCATTTAGGTTAGTGTGTAGCCATTGAGATTGTAATGATTTAAGAGCAAGCTCATACTCCTACCTTCTAGAAGGCAATAGGTCAACTCATTTAGACATGCAGGCTGAATGAAATCCATATTCATTCCTATATGCAACTAAATTGTAATGACTATGTTGAAGGTACTGCTAAGTAAGAAGGCCACTTTTAGCACGCACATTTTTGGTGGCCACCGTGGGGTAGAAAATCAATTTTTGGCCTCATTATTAACTTCTATTTTTAATTTTATTTTCTATTCACTTTGACCAAAAATTGAGCCCACCATTGTGTCTAGGTCATCATTTCAGTTTGAAACAACTATAAATATGCCTATGCTCGCCCAAAATTGAATCTTTGGCAAAAAAAAATTGCCCAAGAAAGTTCTACGACCTCGACACACAAATTGAGGTGTCTATCTATCACAGGTTTATTGCATGCATATCGAGGCAAATTAATTTTTCACAAATTTTTTTTTTGGGTCAAACCAACCCCCCTGATATTATTGTGTTGTGCATTGATCTAAAAAAATCTCCATGTGCGACAACCAAAATACTCTGCATTTGGATGAAACAATCATTGCATTTCTAATGGCTACCCACCACCCAACACCGAGCCTTGGCTTTTGTTTGTATAATTTCAAACTTTCTATAGAAACTAGGTTGGTTTGCTAAACATGGGGCATGTGGGACTAATATCTCAAAACCCTCCCAACCTGCATGCAGTCTACCTTCACCTCCCTTAAACCCTCCCACCTCCCACCTCCCAAATCCCTCCTCCCACTTCTCTCCCCACACGCCATCCCCAGCTCACAACCCTTCTCACACTCCCGTGTTGCGCAACCTGATCTGCCTCTGTAGCTCCCATCCTTGCGCAGTATAAACCCTTCCACCACTGCCTTGTCAAATCCACTGCCTTCCACCACCCCGCGCCTTCTCCTTTTCTCACCACTCCACCACCAGCCACTCTGAACCCTCCATCGGCCACTTCTTCCTCCCGCTGCCTCTACGCAGCCTCCTCCGCCCGCCTCTACTTTTATCCACCTCTTCCCGTGCTTCAAAACCCTCTACTATAAAACCCTCTGATAAAAACCCACCATGACTCAGCATGAGCTCAACCAGAGGGCCACCCAAACACAACCGGAGTGCCACCCAGACTGTAGGATTTTCACAGTAAATTTGACGTGCATTTAACCATCATATAACAAGGTGGGGAATTTTGTGACACTTGTTTGACCATAAAAATTAACATCGCAAACAACTGATGTCAGCAGGGAATTTTCAAAATCTCCCTTCACCATATACAATTTAGCTTTTACAGTTCGACATTGAAAGCCCATATCTTGCTTGTTTTAGCTCCTTTTTAGTGCAATTTTTTTATTTTGGGTAGATTTTCACAATGATCACTATGGTGAAGTTAGTTTTTGATTTTTCTTACTGGATTTTTCATAAATCACTTTTTTATGACTGTACCTACCTAATCCTACATTTTGCAGCTTCTAGAGCCTCATAAAGGCTCATACGATCACCTTTTTCAGTGCAATTGTTTTTGAAAATGCATGATGTTTTGTCTACTTTCTGAATATGTGATCTGTTTTCTAATTTTCTAATTTTGATAATGTGGACTAATCTTTGGCTTTGATTTTCATGTGATTATCTTTTGCATATAGCCTAACAGTGGTTTGCAAAATGTTATCCCAGAAGACTTACTCACGAATTGGTTTTGCAGGTTTCCTTTGATCGATAGAACGTAAAACATTATGCTTGCATCTTGTTTTTGATTTCTTAAAATAGGAACCCACATGCAAGACTTATTAAAATGAACATTTGTTTGATGTTTTAGGAATGACAATAATGTTAGGAGATTATGCTCTCACCCCTTTGGGATGATTAGAAATCTAGAAACATTATTTTCATTCACCATTTGAGATCTACAACCTTAGAGGGCCTATCCAAGTGGGAAAAAGTACTCACCCTTGGAGAACAACCCAAGTGAGAATAAGCTAATGCCAAGCTTCTTTGACTCACTATAATCAAAATGCTTCTTGAGGCCAAAAACTCGAAAGATGAGTTACATTTGAGCTTATACTCGGCTCTCACCTAACACAAAGTAGGGCCTCTGGATCTCAATCACGTATCGTGAACTATTTGTGCTAAGGTGCTCTATGTGGTTAGCAGCCTAAATCGCACTTGCGCAGACACTAAGGATACACTTAAATGAAGACCCTTACCAAAACCTTTTTTAGCTAGTGGCCAAAATCCTTTCTACTTGTTGATAGGGGCATTGTGAGACACACATACCTAAGCAACCTCTCATGTACCCCTCTTGTTGAGATAGTAAATTTATCAGGATCCTCAGATGTTGATAAATTTGAAGCTTGGTACACCCAAGAAGTGTGTGCCATGGAGGGGAGATAGTGCTGCCAAGCTTCTAACTGTCCTACTTGAATGGGTATTTTATTGCAAGAGGATTCAAACAAGTATTATCCATTTCTCGCCACCTAGGAATAAGGTTTGCTTGATGTGCTTGCATAGTTAAGGGCTTCTTGATGTGTCTGGTGTGAGTTTTCACTGAAAAAAACAACAACAACAACAATGATCAAACAATCTGGAAAACTATACACTTTGGATATTTTTCTATCTTGTCTCGCCTGAAACTTTAACAATCTTGTCAAAACTCTGTCGAAATTCTGTCAAATTTGTGTCAAGAACTTGTCAAAACTTTTTCTTTCATCAGTCTATCCTACTGCATTTAGTCTATTCTAAAATTTGTGCTATCATAACACTTCTGTTAGTTCACATGCAACTGCAATCTATTGTTAGTCCAACCTATCACTGTCTTAAAATCTGATATCATTATGCTTGTCCAATTGACTGAGTCCTTTGTTCAATCTTATCATCTTTGTCTGCACTGTCCCTATTCTGGGTTGTGAGAGTAGGTTTGTTAACCTTGACTCAAGATTAGAGTCTTTGCTATCTCCATCCTCAGTTAGACGTTTATCTCTTGGTCTCTTTGGTCATGGACTTAGACAACACTTTAGATATCACCACGGTGTCGATCAAGCGAATCAACTTGTCTTATGCCTATGCGAACTAGAAGTCATTTTACAGAATTTCACAAAGAAGATAAACATGGATTCCCATTCGAAGAAAACTCCTTGTTTGGAGAGAATCCTATCTTTAAGGGAGATCCTCAAATTCCTCCTAGATCACAATCCCTGGAGGACAAGTTACCTAGTCCTAAGATGTCTGAAGAAAGACAAGGTAGAGGTAGGTCTCGATAGAGAGACATTTCTAATGGTACCAACCATTGTAATATTCAACATTCCTAGAGTCCATCAGACCCTGATGAGGAAGAGATTGAGGATTTTCTCTAGGATAAGAGGTTCGTAAAACTCATGAAAACAATCCTAAATCGGGTTAAGGAACAATATTTCCTTGATCTAGCAGAGCAAGGTGCTCAAATTCCACCTCACTTCAAAGCTGATGATATCATTGCTGGGGGACAAGAGACACCCATGATGCTCATAACTAAAAGAATGAAAAATATGCAAATAGAATTACAAAAACTCCAAAAGGAAAAGGAAACACCCAACATAAGGTTTTCTTTAAACACAATCTATCCTTTTAGTTTTGATAAAGATTTGTACTTACCTCCATTCCCGTGTGGGGTTGAAATTCCATGATTTGATAAGTACAACGGTCACTCTGATCCACAAGATCACATCCAAGAATTATGTACTCTTTGTACATAATTTATGCATGGTGAGACATATCTTATGTGTCTCTTTCCTCAGAGTTTGAGTGGCCAAGATATGGAGTGGTTCTCAAAGTTACCCACTGGTATAAAAACTTTTGATGAGATGATGACTCTATTCCTGCAACAATATTCTTACAATATCCAACATCCTATGATGATGATTGATTTATGCAACATGAAGAAAAGCATAGGAGAACCCTTTCTAACCTTTCTTTAGTGATGGAGAAAGATGTTTTCTAGATATCCATGAATCGTGCTTGAATCTGAAAAGATGGATATTTTTGCTAGTGTTCTGATTCTTGAACTAAACTACCCTCTTTAGATGCAATGTCCACCCTCTTTCAAGAAAATGGTGGAAAACATGATGAAAATAGAATATGTTCTTGTTAAAAAGGGTGACATTACCCTCTATAAGGAAAACAAGTTTGGTTCCAACTCTAAAGAAAAAACTAAATATTGGAAAAAAAACAAGCATGTGGTAAATGACAGAGGAGTTGATTACTGTTCTCCCCACCCAAAACTAGCAGTCTTCAATCTAATAAGTGGCTCCAAGGCCCTAAAAACTGCTAAAAATACCACTAAATCCTCATCTTCTAAAGGGACCAGCGGTTTGTTGAAAGACAAACCATGGATTAAAAATAAACGAGACTTTGAATCTTTAGGTGAGTCCTATGAATCTGCACTTAAAACTCTACTGGAAAACAAGCTGATCACCTTGCCAGATAACTCCAAACCATATGTTCTAGAAATCAAACCTAAATGGTGGAGAGACAATGATTTCTAAAAATTCCATAGAAATAAAGGACACACGATAGAAAATTTCATGAGGCTGATACATGAGATCCAAGATCTCATTGATAATGAAATAATTGTGGTTGATAATTACAACAAGAATTATGATCATAAGGCATTCAAAGACCCTTTCCCGGAACATCAAAAAGGAGAAACTTCTAAGAAAGGTGCTCAAATCAATCACACTTATTCTAATGATGACTACAATGTCATCAACATGCTTGAGCCATCTCATTCTGAATATTGCAAGGTCATCATCATCAAGTAGAAAGAGAAAGAGTCTCGACCAGCCAATGGAGTGACTCAAGCACAAGAAAAGGTCACCTTGAGGGGTTTTGGATCTTCCAACCCTTCATCATCTTCCAATAAACCATCGGTATCCAAATCATGGGTATCACTTAACAAATAAACTGTCATGGGTACCTCTAAAGTCTCACAATCCAAACAACTGACTTCATCCAATACTATGGACTATAGTGTCATCTAGCAATTTTAGAGAGCCTCTACCCAAATTTTTATCTTTGAATTTCTCAAACTCTCTCCATCTCACCGAGGGGTCCTGGATAAAGCACTATCAACTACCAATGTCCCTAAGGACTTGGATCTAGATCACTTTCAATCCATGGTGGGTCACTTGATCTCGCTACCTTACCTATCATTCTAAGAAGAAGATGACAACTCTTTATGTCATCCATACAATCTCCTATTGCATATCAAAGTCATGATCCATAAACACCATGTCAGACAGGTCTTGATAGATGGAGGTGCAGGGTTGAATATCTGCACATACAAGTTAATCGAGAAACTAGGATTTTCAAAGAATGTCATTGATCCTAAAAAGAAAATCACTATCAAGGTGTATGATGAACAATAAATATCTTCTAAATGTCTCGTAACTTCACCAATCTGAATAGGTCCTGTTGAGAGGGATGTTACCTTCCAAGTTCTGGATCTCCTGCTACCCTACAACATTCTATTGGGAAGACCCTAGATCCTTGAGATATAGGAAATGCCATCAACATTCCATTAGTGCATCAAATTCCCATTCAATGGTGTAGAAATCACTATTCCTATAGATACTAGTTATGCCTGTAACGAATTAAGACAAGCAGTGGATACCCTTCTCCCGCACAATGGTGAGGTATCCAACTCTGAATCGGCTACAAAATTACTAAAGGAAATGGAAAAGAAACTCAAGAAAAAGGACATAGGTATGGGTGGATACACAATGGAACCCATATTGTCACTCACATCTCTTCCCAGATCACCTAGGTCTTATGGGAAACTGACAGAAGAGATGAAACCAACAACACCCAAAGAAATCTATGATGATAACTTTGTTAAAGCCAACACACTATTAGAAGATGAACAAGAGGAAAGAGTCGCTCTGGCTTGGTTATATAAGGAACCTAAAAATAATGAAGTCAAATAGCGTTTAATACCTCTAGAAACATTCAGAGTGGGGTATAAGGTGGCTTGTAAAATGGGTTATTCGGGTAAAGGACCCATTGGACCTAATCAAAATGGACTTAAAGAATTGGTCTCTGTTGAATATAGATGACCTAGACACACAACTGGTCTAGGGTTCTTATCAAAGAAATAACAATGAGAAAATAATCATCTAGATAAAGGAAAGGGACATCAGGTTCATGAAGAACAAAACACAACAATAGAAAGCACTGACATACCCACTGGCAACTGGGATGATTCTGACAATTTTGATGTAGAGGATGTGTATCCTTCCCCCATTCCTCCCAATATTTTGGCTCTTCTCTTTGATGAAAATACACCCCAGGTCAATGTTACTGAAGAGCATATTCTAGAGGAATCATTGATAACTTCTGATCAATCAGAGACTACTACCTCCAAAAAAGACCAAGATAAGGAGGAAATGAGTCTAACAATAGCAGATTTCTTAGGTAGAACTCATCCAAACTGGGGGCAAAGAGTATATTTCACTCATGTCCTTGATATGAAACCTAATGATGAAAAAAAATCTCATGAATACGAGTTCAATAGTCTTTCAGAAGGCACTTTAGACAAAGAGGTGGATACAGTTCAGTGATATGTACCCATGCTCAAAGTAGGAGAAGGCTTAGAGGTTAGGTTGGATGAATTAGGACCTCCTATTTATGACATGGGATTTGATGATGCCGTTAGGGTTCTTTCTAATTTGAACACATTTATATAAGGTTAACTTCTAGGACTCTACTTAATAGTCATCATCTATGATGAACATACCATGAATGCCCTCGAACCCATTGAACCTTTTCTGCTAATGCATCCTGAACTCGTTGATTGGTCCTTACAGGGGCAACCCACTGAAATGCCTACATTTCCAAATGAATATGATTTAGCCTTCTATCTTAACATTGTTGAACCTATCACTTCTTCCACCAGTGAGCCTAGTGTGAGCATGACTGAAGCAGACATCAAGTATCTCAGTTATAAAATAAAAATGAGAAAAAGAAAAGGGTCTGAAAGGCAAAAACCACATTGTGGCGGTTTCAAAACCCAATGAGGTAAAAATAAAAGATGCATCAAAAGGTGAAAACTTCTCTGAGGCAACTGAGGATGGGATGCTTGATGTCTTTTCTAGTAATTTATAGGAACAATCATCAGTGCTTATAGAGCCAACTCAAACAGTGAATATTGGCACGTTGGAACATCCGCACATCATTCATGTGGCTAAATATTTTTCTATGGAAGAGCTCAAGGAATTCACAAACTTCTTTAAAGAGAAGAAGAGAAACTTTGCATGGACACTTAGATATGCCTGGTTTGGATCTAGATCTTATCATGCACCATCACTCAATAGCTCCTGGAGTAAAACCAGTAAAACAAACTTAGAAAAATGCACCCTCATGTTGCATTACTTATCAAATCTAAACTAGAGAAACTACTCAAAGCTAGATTCATCCGAGCTATTGATTATGCTAAATGGATTTCCAACATCATACCACTATCAAAGCCAAAAAAATTCATCAGAGTCTGCACTGATTTTAGGGATCTCAACAAAGCATGTCCAAAGGATGACTTTCCTTTGCCTAACAATGACATGATTATAGACATGAATGTTGGGTATGAAATGTATTCTCTCATGGATAGTTTCTCAGGGTACAACCAAATCAATATTTCTCTAGAGGATCAAGAAAATACTTCCTTCACATGTGCCTGGGGAACGTTTTGCTGGAATGTCATGCCTTTCAGTTTGAAAAATGCAGGAGCTACCTATCAAAGGGAAGTAACAATTATTTTCCATGATATGATGCACAAAACCATGGAAAACTATGTGGATGATACCCTTTCTAAATCAAGGAAATGATCTATGCACCTACAATATTTAGGCCCAATCATGGATAGAATGGAAAAGTTTAAATTACAGTTGAATCCTAAGAAATGTGCATTTGGTGTTACCTCTGGGAAGCTATTGGGTTACATTATCTTAGCTAAAGGCATAGAGGTCGATCCTAAAAATGTACGAATGATACTAGAAATTCCACCTCCTAAGAGCATCAGTTAGATGAGAACACTCCAAGGTAGAATCTAGTCTATCAGAAGGTTCATCTCATAGTTGGCTAATAGAGCACAACCATTTACCAAGACTCTGTGCAAGGGCATTAATTATCAATGGAGTGAAGAATGTGACAAGAGTTTCACTCAAATCAAAATGTACCTGGCCAACCCACCAGTATGCATGCCACCTAAACAAGGCAAACCATTGATTATGTACATTTCAGCTACCTCAACGTCATTGGGGGCATTGCTCGCACAAGAAGATGAAGACAAGAAAGAATATGCTATCTACTATATCAGTTGAACATTGGTATCCTATGAGATGAACTAATCTATGATCGAGAAAGCATACTTGGTAGTACTCTTTGCATCTCAAAAACTGTGTCACTACATGTTGTCTCACTCAGTCAAACTGGTGGCTAAAATTGACCCTTTGAAGTATCTCCTAGGTAAAGCTACCCTCACTGGTAGATTGGCTAAATGGGTTATACTTCTTAGTGAATTTGACATAGAATATATTGAGTGTAAATAAATTAAAGGGAAAGTAATTACAGATCAACTGACTGATGCTCCACTACAAGAAAATGAACCAATCAATGTTGTATTCCTAGATGGATCTATTCTACACATCACTCACACATCCTAGAAAATGTTCTTCGATGGATCCTTCATGCAACAAGGTTCAGGTGCAGGGATTTTTTTTCTGACTCCTCAAAACTATTTCATTCGAAAGGTGTACAAGCTCATGTTTCCTTGTACAAACAACATAGAAGAATATGAAACACTGGTAAATGGAATCAAACTGGCTCTTGAATGGAATGTTTCTGAGTTACATGTCTATGGTGACTCTCAACTTGTAATCAATCAAATCAATGATGTATAATAGACTAAGAATGAAAAACTCATGCCTTACAAATGAATGTTTGATTACTTTAAGAAATATTTCACTTTCATCACATTTCAACAAGTCCCAAGGATACAGAACAGAGTAGCTGATGCCATGGATACATTAGCATTCTCACAACAACAAGAAGACAATTTCTGCTATGAGTTCCTAGTGGAAGAAATCCATTTCCCTTCCTACAACTCCCTTGACTCCCAAATGGTTTGTTCAGTCATTGAACATGAATCCTCCTGTTATCACCATGTTTACTCTTACCTACACCATTAGGTCATTCCTGATGGACTAACTAGAAATGAAAAATGATACCATATCCACAATGCCTCACAGTATGTTCTTGTGGCCAACGATTTATATAGACAAGGATTAGATGGTACTTTGCTTATGTGTCTAGAAAAAGAAGAGTCCAAACATGTGTTTTCTGGAGTCCATGAAGGAATTTGTGGTTCTCATTCTAATGGTCTGACTTTGGCCTGAAAACTGCTTAGAGAAGAGCAAGGTATTATTGGCCAGATATGGAGAAAGAAGCTATCAGGTTCGCAAAAACTTGTAAGAAATGTCTACTACATGGCAATCTTATACATGCTCCAGGAAGGGAGCTCATTCCTTTTGTAACACACTGGCCCTTTCAACAATGGGAATTTGATCTCATTGGGTAGATTCACCCCTCATCTTCGAATGGACAAAAGTTCATTATTACAGCTACTGATTATTTTACCAAGTGGGTTGAGGCCATCCCACTCATTAAAGCAACAGGTTAGCAGGTCTCGTTGTTCATTCTGAACTACATCATTTTTCACTATGACATACCTTCTTGCATCATTACTGACAATGGAGGACAATTTAAAAACAACACCATGGATGAGTTGTGTGAGAAATTCAAAATCACACAACACTGTTCTTCAATCTATTACCCACAAGGTAATGGGCAGGCTGAGGCTGAAAATAAAATTTTTCTAAAAATCTTGCATCATATGGTTAACAAGTCTGGAAGGGATTGGCACCTGCAAATCAATCCTACATTATGGGCTTACACAATGAGTATCACAACACCTATAGGGGCAACCCCATTTGCACTAATATATGGGATAGAAGTAGTCTTACCCCCAGAGGTAGAAATCCCATCTCTTAGGGTTTCTTTGCACAGACTTGTACCAGATGAAGACTACAAAGTTTTGAGACTCCAAGAACTAGAGCTACTGGATGAACATTGGAAAGTGGCCTATGATCACCTCAAAGATTATTAATAAATAATTTCAAGAGGATACAACAATAAAGTTAGACCTAGAGAACTTCAGGTGGGCGACCTCATGTTGAGAGAAAATCCCCGTAATCAGTCACATAGAGAGAAAAAGGGGAAGTTTGAACCTAATTGGATAGGTCCTTATATCATTACTGTAGCATTCAGCTCCAGAGCCTATTGACTCTCCACACCTAAAGGAGAACCACTTTGAGAGCCCTTCATTACTCTCCATATAAAGAAGTTTTACACCTAAGGCATTCTTGGTGATCAACACCATGTACATAGTAATATCTTGAAAAAATCTAAAAATTGGAAAAAGTCCTGAAAAAATGATCATCTTGGTGAAAACCTAGCAATAGGTGCCTTGATGCATCAATAAAAAAAATCTAAAAATTGGAAAAAGTCTTGAAAAAATGATAATCTTGGTGAAATCCTAGCAATAGGTGCCTTGATGCATCAATAAAAATAAATAACAAAATGGAAAAATACAAAAAATTTGAAAAAGAAGAAAATGTGCCTTGGTGAAAACCTGGTAAACAGGTGCCATGGTAGAAAAAATATAATCTCTGCCAAGTACATGAAAACCTGGTAAACATGCACCTCTTATACTTAGTGCTCCATCTATCAATGCTTAGTCTTGGCATCAATCCTTTGCTTCAGTTTGTACATAGCTTTCAGTCACTTTCATGACACTCTGGTTCTTCTGAGAACCCTCCTGGCTTGAAACTGATCTAGAGTCATAACCTGGGAGCAATCAAATCAGATTTGTCCTTGCAAAATGATTCAAGTCAATTATTTCCATTTTCTACTAGGGGCATGGGTCCCCAATTTGATCACATCTTTGGTTTACACTAGAGTCAGTAATCTTGTCATTTCTAAAGGACAACTCTCTACTGACGCAAGTGTTTGTCAATACCACAATCAACAGTGTTTCTTAACACTATCTTTGGATACATCTGTGTTTCTCAACACACATTGGATATCACAAATGTAAACAATAGATTGATAGCACTCATAAGCACGACAGTGTTTCTCAACACCTCATACATATACACATCCACAAATTTTGAAGCTAGATGAAGTATGCTAAACTTCTATTTGCATGTTGTCTGTCTTTATTGATTTTGTTAATCTTTTCTTTGTATACTGCTTGTTGGTGTGGTCCTGATGATCTAGCAACGTCAAATAAACTAGGTGTATGTGATAAGAGCTCCCACATTAAGGTGGAAAAGTCTCACATCCCTCGATCTTGTTTATTTGTATGCCAAGGTGAGGTCAGAACTATCTCCTTGATTGTTATTGCTCTTTTTTTTTATGGACAATCGCACTTATGGTTATCTTGGCTTTGAATGCCTCGATACTAGTGTACTCTTGCAACATCAACTAGAAACAATGTTTAGGTCATCTCAGTTGTTGTGTCTCAATTCTTATGTTGGTTTCCCATATCTTATCTGATGAAAGGCATATTCATATTCTTATGGTCGTAGTGGCACTAGTAAGGATTGTATCAACTTTGATGTTCCAAAAATGCTTGGTGATGAAGATTTTCAAAGCTAAAGCTCAGTGACTACACCTTAGGTTGCATCCATGTTAGTCTTGCATCTGCATCTACATCTGCATAGTGATGAAATCAGCATAATAACTTTATCTCTCTCCAAAGTGAGGGATCTGAGATTCTAATTGATCAATCTTCTCATTGTCAAGTGGTCATTTGAATGTGAACATGACATCCCTTTGCTAAATCAACTGTCCTGATTCTATTTTTAGGATCAAAATCTGAAATTGAATACTTGCACAACCAATGGAAATCTCTCATGATTTTCTTTTAATCAATCCTTGTATCTTATTTCTTCTCATCACTGGGGCACCTAGCCATATTTTGATTTTGCTCCCGAGGGGGCAGGATCAGGACATCAACATTCTAGTGATCACATCCTCAATCAAAACCCCATCGCTTGGGGCATCTTAGCTTCATTGCATCAAATCAAGTTGAGATCATCTTAAATCAAAGGAAAAGTAATCAATGCTCTTATATAGTGGTGAATACACTCGAAACCAGACAAGATCATTATTGAAACTAGATACATTGATCAAATTGGCTTGATTGCTTCAAATCAAGTCAATTTGCTTGCTAATCAAATCACTTAACAATAATCAATTTCATTGCTTCAAATCAAACTGGTTATTTGTTCAAACCAATCAAAAAGGTTTAAGACTTCTTGACAGATGTTCAGTTTCATCACTTCAAATCAAACTGAGCATTCTATTTATATCTTTTGATCGATCTTCATCCAATCAAGCTTGAAGTCAATCTTCTTCTTCAAAAGAATGGTTTCATCACTTCAAATCAAACTATTCTAGGTCTTCTCGCTAACAAGTCTTTGAATCAATGCACTGATTGCACATCAATTCAAAGAGGGGAAAATGTAATCACCTAAAAATGGTCACCTAAACCCTAGACCCCCAATCTCAACAATTAATCAAGAAACCCTAATCTTGATTATTCTAAGTGCTAATTCAAACATGCAATTCATCACAGTCAAACTAATCTGACCTAAACCCTAGGTCCTAATCAATCATTATACTTGATTAATTAATTAATTCCTAAAATAACATTACATTGGCAAATATATCTTATATTAATTATTTAATTGATCTTATGTTAATTATTTAATTGATATAATGACATATTAATAAAATAAAAATTAAAAAATTGTCAATTAAATAAAAAAGGAATTAAATTAATTATAAAAATATAAATCTGCATTCAAAATCAATTAATTTATTAAAAATGCATATGACATCATCAAATTCAGTTGATTGATTATCAAAATGGAAATAATCCAGTTCCACTCAGTTAAGTGATTCTACACTACTTATCATTTTGGAAACATTTTCTAGTTAACTGAAAACTGAATATGGAAGTTTTCAATACAACTGATTAGTCAATTCAGTCAACTGACTCTCTCGACCAATTGAATCCGTTGCACATGGATTGTGCTTCTTTAATCAAATATGAGACACTCTTTTTGTTCGACCTCGACCGTCAAATCGAGAGAGATTTCTATAAAAGAGAAACTCTTTTCCTTCACAGGGTTCCTAATTTTTTATTAATGTTATTATACTGCATTTTCATCTTAGCTTTCTTGTATTTTTAAGCTTTCATTTATCTAGCATTGTTGTTTATTACTTTTATGCAATCATGCAAATCTAATCATAGAGCACACTTTGAATTGGTGTTTTTAAAATGAAAATCTCACATTTCATTTAGTGCTTCTAAAATTGAATCTAATTTACTTTAGATGAACAATAAATTTCATAATCATTTAGATTAATCAACATTTTACTTTTAGCATATAGCTCTAAATCCTTCATTTAGGTTAGTGTGTAGTCACTGAGATTGCAATGATTTGAGAGCAAGCTCATACTCCTGCCTTCTAAAAGGCAAGAGGTCGACTCATTCAGACATGCAGGTTGAATGAAATCCATATTCATTCCTGTATGCAACTAAAGTGTAATGACTATGTTGAAGTGTACTGCTAAGTAAGAATGCCACTTTTAGCATGCACAACAAAAACCTGATGGGGATCACAGATGAAAAGATGATAATATTTTATATGTTACAAAACACATCTCAACCATGTTTGAATCATCCAATCCTTTGGGTTGGATGCCCAAGGAAAACACAAGCCTGAGGATTTGTAATTATTAATGCAGTTAAAAAGGTATGCACCATATGTAGAAAATGCTCTACATATGGCATACACCAAATGTGAAATATGAAACAAAGTATTATAATAATCTCTCTCTCTCTCTCTCTACTATATTTATCCCCCTCTCTCTCTTCCCTTCTCACTCTATCTCTATCTCTCTCCCTTTCTCATCCCATATCTCTATCTCTCTCTCCACTTCTCCCTCTCTCTCATGGGAGAGAGAGAGAGAGAGAGCATGTGACACACACCATATATGGTGTGTGCCATATGTAAATAACCATTTGTGGATGCAAGTATTGCAAGTTTTTTTGTTTTGTATATGGTGTACACCATATATGGCGTATGACATATATGGCATGTGCCAAGTGTATTATACTAAAAATGGTATAAAACCCAAGGAACCTATGATTGAGGCCCACATTTTCTTTTTTTGTCTGGTTCCTCACATTATCCAACAAATAAATGTTTTTCTTGGTGTTAACTCATACAAACAAGTGCAATCAGTATATTCTATCAGTTTTTCACCATCATTTGTTCAGAATTCAACATAGAAGTGGGATAGTCAATATTTGTTAAGTAAAATTGATCATTTGATGTAATTTTTTCATTTTTTTAGAAGTACAATGTGAATAAAGAGTTTTATTGCTTACAATTGATATAATATGGAATTGTAATTTTCATAATTTACTTATCATAATAGATTTTTTTACAATTCAAGTTAGAATTAGAAGGAAGATGTGTGAAAGATCAAAATTTTTATAGATTTTCAAACTAATTTGAAAATTGTAACGAACAATTTCAATTGGTAAGGTGCATTAGATATAAATAGAAGTTGTCAAATAATATTTGTCTTACTTGTAAATACATATATAATTCATTGTCGCGTCGAGGAAATGAGAAAATATTTTAACACTGAAGAGCATGAAACAAATAAAAAGAAGAAAAGGGAAAGAATGAGTGTACCTCATGAAAAAATAAAATTTAATACCATAAAAGAAGATTTTCCTTTGGAAGAGGAACATAACAAATCAATACAAAGTAAGAGATAATTTGAATTGTAAATACAAAGGCAATGAATAAGAAACTTGTGTGCACTAAGACAATTGAATTATGGAGATGCAGGCACATCATCTATGAGATCTCAAGTTGAAGGGACACCATCATCCCATATTAGAGGCACAACATGTTATACATCAAATAGTGAAAAAACACCATCATATAATGTTGAAGACACACCATACTCTAGATTACAAGGTTTAGGCACACCATCGTATCATGTTGAAGGCACACCATTATGTACATTCCAAGGTGTAGGAACACCATTGTATCATGTTGAAGGAACACCATTATCTACATTCCAAGGTGTAGGAACACCATCATGTCATGTTGAAGGCACACCATTAACATCAAAATTTGGTGAGGTTCCATCTTCCACATCTTAATTTCAAGCCACATCATCTTTGTTTGAAGGTACACAATCCATCCTTATTGTTGTTGATGTTCCTAGTGTTGAGATCACTCAACAGTTGAGAACACCTCCTAGAATTTTTTATAGAAAGCCAAAATATTTGATTGATATTGAAACTAATATTTTGAAAACAATTCATGATAAGATTCCCAAGCCTACTTGTCAAAGATAAGCTCAATGCATTTGGAGATTATTTTTTGAGAATTTAAATGTGACAAGAAGATGTCAACTATTTATTGAAATGATGAGAAATCTGAAATGTAGGCCCACCATGAAGATTCTTGGACTATTTACAATGGATGAGTCAAGTGAAAAAATATATTGTAAAGAATCTAATGAATGCACATAAGAGTGTGGGATCTATATCATGTATGAAAGATAGTAATATCACATGATGTGTACTTACATAAACAATATTAAGCACTCAAATGAAGAAATATCAAATCATTAGAAAGAAAATTAAATTATTGACAATAAGTACAAAGTCTCTAATGAGAGCCGTGGGAAGGAGTCAAAGAGTGGAAGATCCAAATAGCAATGAGTTTTGGGAATTCTCTGGTAGCCTACAGTGAAAAGATAAAGAAATTGTTGAAGCTTTGAAATCCTCGATTGAATATTTTTGGAAGAATAAAACATGAGCATCTACAAATCAACGAGATATTGTAAGAAGGAGGATCGGTAGTCAAATCCACGATCCACATCCAAAACATTTTTTGGATTCAACTCGGACACAATTATTTGCAAAATTTATAGTAATGTATCCTCAAATTAAGGTTAGTCAAAGATATTTTGAAATGGATAAACCTTTTATGTCAAGATAAATCACATAGACACAACTTATTATTGCAAGGTATATATTAAATTTTCTAACCATTATGATATTTATTGACATATATGTGTATATTTTCATTCTAAAATTATTTCACAGGAGTGTAACATAAAGGATCCACCTAGATCTTCAAGGGATTTAATATCTACCATTTTATGTGAAAGATTGGATGGTCAACAATTTTACAAGCTCTCATGTTTAGATGGCACATGCATTAATTCTAGTGGTTTGCAACATTTACCAATTTATCAACATATGGAGAGTACACATGAAATTGAGAATGACATAGTGGAATTTAGAAAATATAAGACCGTGACCTACAATATAAAGGATGGAAAAGAGGCAAAACAATATGATTTGGTAATTGAAAAGATTCTAGTGTATCAGTTCATGGACATTTTTCATAAAAAAAATATTTATGAATATGCAAAGCACACATAGAGGTCAATGGTTGGATTTGTAATTCAAGTTGTACAAAGATGCATTCCCACTTGATACCATCATTTCATTTGTAGAATTCATAGAGATCTACACACTACAACCTCAAAATAGTGAAAGGAAAGTATTATAGCCCTCAACAAGTTGCTATATTTTCTCATATAACATTCATGCATTCACCTAAAACTACATAGTGGAACAAGAAGATATTAAGGGAGTATCATTTTTACATCAATGATGGTCACTCACATTCTAAATTTTTTTTACATGGTTTCTTTTATCGATTTTATGGTTATTTGGCACCAAGGTCATTGAACAGCCCCATAATAGGTAATAATAATAATGCCAAAGCTTCTCCTAGGAATAGTGTATTCAAACTAAGGATTATCTTCCCTATCATGAAGTGCATTTGAATTTTCAGCCCATGGATGTATACTTGAAATGGGACAACATGATTTGTGTACTAAGTCTCTTATAGAGTCATATCACTTAAGTTGCAGGAAGGAAAATACATGAAAGAGACTTACACTATTGCTGCAGGAAAGTAAACACACACAAATACTTAATGAAATTAATGCTAAAAAATGTAAGATCAACTTTAACCTATTCTATCAACCCAAATAATTCACTATAATTATCCCTGCAGGCACTGCAAGAACATACATAAGTTATAATGTTATAGGAGGAAATAGTAAATTCTACTTGAAATGTTGTAAATGCTAAAAGAAACTTAACCTAGTCTACTCTAATCCACCTTCCAAGTGGGCCCCCTTGGTCAAATTTTTCTAACTACTAACACATAATATAACTCAAAATCACTCCATCACATTTTAGAAAAACTGATTACATCATAGTGAAGCAATGCACAAAACTAAAAGAGTAACTTTGCTTTCAATTACAATAATGGTATCATCCAAAACCTAGGACTGTAATCTAACAGGCATATCCATTTCTATAGAGGATTGATATTTATTTAAAACATAAAGATAAGGTTTGACTAATTCATGCCATAAAGGAAGGATAATGTAACAGCCCACGAAAGAATATCATAAAGAATGGATAACCACTTCAATAGAGTATTGACCATAGAGAAAATATAGCATAGTTGTGTTCCTATATTCCCTTAAATGATAGTTCCTTAAATTTAGCATACATGTCCTGCGGTGTTATAACGGTTCTCCTAATCATAGCTAGGACTTCATCATTTTCTCATCAATATTGTTGATCCACTCTCAAGACGCTCCTCTTTTCTGGCAGATTAGTAGCACATGCATGTATATTCAATTTTTCACATACTCAAATTAATCCAAATGTTAGGACATACATTCAAACAATTATATGAAATAATGCAGCATATATATAATATTTAGCAAAATATGTCACTACTATCTACCCATAGGTTTTGGTGAAACCTTATAGCATGATCATAGGTTCAAGTACTTAAAAGTTTCACAAGTGTTTTGGAAATGTCTTAAAATAGAGCATAAAATCAATATAAATAGAGACAAATTATTTCCCCATCATCTGCCCTCTACAAGAATAATTCTTGTCCTCAAGCATTACACTTTTTTGCAACTCCTATGAATTCTCCAACTTCAGTCTTTCCTCTCCTTCTTCTTTTGAAGGTGTAATAGAATCCTTTGGTTTTCTCCTAGAAGTCCATCCTATAATATTCCTGTAGCTAGTCTAAATTTGTAGCATTAATCTCATATAGGGGCCATAGAAGCATTGGTGGTTGAATTGTCAAGGGACACCAGAGCTCATGCCAGATTTTTCTTCCTAACTGTATGTATTTAGGTGCACGGTGAATTGCTCCATGGTCAGTATGAACAAAGATTGGATAGCATGTTACATAATGATGGAATTTATTCAAAGCATAGACCACTATGAGTATTTATTTTTTAGTGACTGTATAATTTAACTCTGGCCCATGCAAACTTTTTTATATATAGTGAATAGCATTTTCAAGGTTATTAGATTTGTCGCCTAAGACAACACCTATTGCATAGTCAGAAGCATCTGTATGTATATGGAATGGTAAAGAACAATCAGGTCCCCTAAGTACTGGTGCTATTGTAAGAAGGGACTTGAGCTGTAGGAAATATTTCTCACTGGCTGGTGTCCATGTAAACTCAACTTCCTTTGTAAGAAAGGTGTATAGTGGACTAGCTATTTGACTAAAATTTTAAATAAAGCGTCTATAATAACCAACATGTCCTAAAAATTATCTAACATTTTTTTCTTAGTAGGTGTAGGAAATGTAAGAATTACCTCAATTTTTGCAGGGTACTTGGATGTCAGCTTCTGAGATAAAGTATCCTAGCACCACTCCTTCTTGCATCAACATAAAACATTTCTCACTATTTAGGGAAAAAGTTTGTTCTTTACATCTGATCAACACTTTTTCTAGGTTCTTCAAATATTCTTTAAAAGTAACACCAAATGTGGTGAAATTGTCCATATATATTTCCATGCATTCATGTGAGATATCAACAAAGATGTTGATTACAACCCTTTGGAAAGTGGCTGGAGCATTACATAAACCAAAAGGTAACACAGAATATGCATGTTGGGATTAATGGGAAGTAGTACTGAGAGGGGAGGGGTGAATCAGTACCTCTAAAACCATTAACACCTTTTACTATTCATCATTAGTAATCATTCATTACTGCATTACCGACCATTATTGTTGTTCTTTCTTATGCATGTATTGTTCATTCATAATCTTTAATAGTTTGCAACATTCATGAATGTAATAAAAACATAACGCAAGATATGGTATCACAGGAAACTCCTGTTAGGAAGTAAAAACTGTAGTGGGGATGGCACCCACAAAACTTCACTGTCTGTAGAATGGAAGGGATCCAGTTAAGGCTTATAATTTGATCACTTCTGATGATCTACCCTATTAGGAGTATTAAGGTGGAGACCTGTTAAGATCTAGTTTTTTAAGAGCTTTAGCAACACTGATTTAAGTATGCACTCAGTTATGAGATTTACAATAGGATGGTTAAGCCCACCTTTCTTGAAAGGATTTCATTAGTGTACTACACTTGTTAGAATGAGTACAAATGTTGACTTGACTGTATGCAATCTAAAATTTCTGATTACAGATCCATTAAAGCTCTCAGAATAATAATATCACCTTAAATGATTGATGAATACCTTTTCTCTGCTTGTCGGTAGCCTATGTTCTTGTTCTTGAAACTAATTTGATTCTATTTCTATCCTTCTACATGAACTCACTTATCCAGTCTCTATATTCTCTCCATAGCTACAATCTTCATTGAAAAACTATGTGTTTACAATAGATTGAGCATCTATTTATATAATGCATTGACCTATTCTAGAATCACGCATTACAATGTTAACTCATAGATCCAAGGTTTACAACTTGACCTTGATCTTTAGTTTGCATGTTTTAAATCAGTAAAAATAATTAAAATAATATTAAATACATTTATTCCTCTGCAAATAATGGATTTAAAAGTAAATCAAGAAGCTATAAACACAACTTCAGTGATTTATCTGACGTGGAAAGTCAGATCCATTTTTTGTGGGATGTAACTAACTGTCCGTTCTTAGTTGTCGAGTTGAACTTGAATTCTGTCGGTGTTCCTTTGTTGAATTGTTCACTGGGTTCCCTTTGTCTATTGGGTTCCTCTCTTTGCTATTTTATTGGGTTCCATTTACCTTTTTGTCATCGGATAACACTTGACTGTGTTTTTTGGGTAACCTTGGCATCAGATAGTGATGTGCCCTATCTGTTGGTGTAGAGTAAACCAACAGTGTAGATCATGTTTTTTCTTGTGTATGCTAATGGAAAAATATAATTAATTCAATGCATATGTTCCCCAAGTACATTTAAATATTGTCTTTTATTGATCCTCTGGACCAATGCTAATCTGATTATATCCGTTGTATCCATCAAGAAAAGAGAAGTACTTTTTACCAGCTAAAGTATCTAGAACTTGATGAATGAATGGAAAGGGAACATGATCTTTATTTGTTGCATTGTTAAATTCTCTATAATATACATATATTCTCCATTTACCCCCTTTTTAGGGACTATTACCAAAGGTGAAACCCATTTACTGTCTAAGATTGGATAAATAAAACTAGCATCCAATAACTTTTGCAGCTCAGTCTTTACAATTTCTTTTAAAGCTAGGTTAATTCTTCTCTGAGGTTGGTGAAGTGGCAGACTACCTTCATTGATGTAAATTATGTGTGTACAGAGTTTTGGGCTCCATCTTATCACATCTCCATAGTTTGAAGAAAAATATTTTTCATGTTTACAAAGGATTTGAGTTAACAATGTTGATTGTTGTAGTGGAAATTTACTGTTAACATGAAGATTGTGGCCAGGAGAGAGCTCCACATTATTTTTTAGCTCAAGCATTGATATTGCAAGTATTAGGCTTGTAGATATCTCATAGGGTAGTAATTTATGGATACTATCAAGTCCTACTAGGAATATACAACTCTCATAGGTAGACAACTACAGAACAGAGCTTTCAGAAATATCTTTTTTCGTGACACAATCATTGGTAAGGATACTTTGAATCATATCATCATCTTCTTGCAATTCCAGGAATGATTGTCTTTGTAACACCATTAGTTGAGAAACAAATTTTAGCTCTTCTTCCTCATCTCCCAAATCTGGCCAATAGGAGTACTCATATTTGGTTGTGGTTGGGCAAGAGGATATAATGCTAACTTCTTGATTGCTTGGCCATTTGAGATTGTCATGTTACCTAATCTACAACTGATATTAGCATCATCTATGGCTAACCAAGGTCGTCCAAGGATAACTTAATAACCAATAAAATTGACCTTAGGTGATAATATGACGAAGTCAGTAGGATATTCCTAGGAATCCAATGTGACTACTATATCTTCTATTATGCCATCTGGGGTGATAGTGGAACTATTTGCAAGTTGAAAGACTATTGGAGTGGTCCTTAATCCCTCTATACTCAACCTATGCATGGTATCCTTAGTCATAACATTTATAGTTTCTCCCAAATCTACTAGAGAATTATTCACATACTAGCTATTAATTATAATATCAACAACTAGGCTTCCAAGGTCAAAGTACTTTGGAATGAATATCTTTCCCAACTTAATATCTACAAGTTGACCTATAAGATGTATTGGGAATCCTTTTTCTTACATCCAGGATTTTTGAGGAAAGCTTCTTTAATGGCTTTCCCATAAACAAGAACATCTTCAATAGCTTGAAACAATGGAATCTGGATATGCATGTTTTTCAATTGGTCAAGGATATCAAATGGTTTTTCTTTCTAGGGTACAAGTTTGTCCATACTAAGCCTTTGATGAAAAGGAGGATTAACTAAGGTGTTAAAATCAATTTGACTTGATATATTAGCTGGTGGAATAGTATTTTGCAAAGTAGTTTCTGGAAGTGGTGCTGATGTTGCAGGAAGGTCTTGAACTTCTTTTATAACAAGAGGTTCTGGTGTAGGCAAGTTAGTACCAGATCTCAAGTGAATATTAGTTATTTCTAATGCATAGGTAGGGTACTATTGAGTATCAGTAGCATACATTGGTTGCTATTATTTCTTGTTGTTAGGATTGGGTTGTGGCTGAGTAGGTAATTGTGTTGGCCTTGGAGTAGGACTTGTGGATGCAGGAGGTGGCATTATTGTAGGTTGAGATACTGGAGGTGGTAAGGGTTGATAACCAAGATTTTTATTAGGCCATTATTGAGGTCCTCTCCACTGGTTATATGGTTTCCAATTCCCCTGTGGTGGATGTCATTGATTTTGAGGTTGTGACCATTAGGTTTGTTGTTGGTTAAACCACTAGTTCTGTTGAGTATTAGGCTAGACATTGTTCCAAGAAGGTTGGGAGTATTGAGAAGGATTTTGAAAATTTTGGTTCTTCCATTGGTTATTATAAGGATTATAAAATTGCAAAGGGTCTTAAGGCATACCTTGTCTTGAGGCCCATGGCTAATGTTGAGAAAAAAAAGAACACTTTCTCATCCTCTCATTCTATTTTCATGTACTCAGTTGGAAGGTGTTGGTTCTCCAAATTTGCCATCAGTTTGCACTTACAATCTTTCTTTTTCTTGTGGTAGTGAGGGCAGTATTCAGCTAGTTGTGCTTCAACATCTACATGCTTATTTTTGGCATTCATTGTATCCAGGTGTGTATCTACATAATTTATAATTTCTTTCTTTAAATCTGATAGCAGGTTTGATATTTCCATCTTAGAAATGCCTGAGCTACTCCCCTTAGCAAGTGTGGATCAAAATCCTCTGCCCTTCTTTACAATTGATCTTGAATAATTGAGGCATATTTTCCTAAGATCATCCCAGGAAGATAGAGATATATCCTCCATCCATAAGGTCTAGTGCTTCAAGGTAGTTGTCATTTACTCCTCTCAAGAAAATGAGTTTCTATGAATCCTCCTCCATCACATGTTTTGGATTCTTCTAAAAATTGTACAAGAATAATGAAACATAATCTTCCAAGGTTTCATCTTCCTTCTGTGAAATTCAAAATTCTTTGGCTCCTCTCAAGTCACCCCCTTTACAATACTCTTTGTATTTTTGCAGAAACAGAGTCTGCATCTCATTCCAACTGGTTGTTGCATCAGACCCTAATCCCATAGACCATCTTAGAGATGAATCCTTCAATGTTGCTGGAAAAAACTTGAGTTTGTGGCCATCAGTTTTGTAGTCAAAGCTTCAAGAAAGAATGTCAAACTCAAACAAAAATGTGTCAGGGTCTTTAGTTATTAGACCATAGAACTTTGGAAGTGCAATAGTGGGTATGTTTTTGAGGTTAGCATTATTGATAAGGCTAGGAATAGTAAATGGAAAGGTAGGTTGTACCATTACTAGAGGTACTTGGAAATGAATTTATTTCTGAAAAGGAACATTATCCAAAGGATTATGTACAGAATATGCACTTGGGGCAGAATTGTCAAGAAAACTGACCAAAATTTCAGCAAAAGGTCGAATGTTAATTGGATCAAAAGGGTCTTCTTCAGATGAAGGTACTATAGGAAATTTATTACTTATGTCAATAAAAGGTAATTCAACTTATTCAAATTCTTCATTCAGATTAACAGATTCTCTTGGGAGGAATCTGTCGTGGTCATCTTGTCTTCTTCCTCTTCAATGCATGCAAGTAATTATGTAAACTTGTAAAGCAAGTTCAGGACTGCAAACTACTATCTAAAAAAAATAGGGAGCTATGTAAAAAATGGAAAATGACTTAATAAGGCTCACAACTTGACACCATCACCGACAATGGCACCAAAAATGAATAAACCCATAATAGGTAATAAATATCATGCCAAAGCTTCTCCTAGGAATAGTGTATTCAAACTAAGGATTATCTTCACTATTATGAAGTGCATTTGAATTGTCAACCCAGTGATGTATACTTGAAATGGGACAACACAATTTGTGCACTAATTCTCTCATATATTCATATCACTTAAGCCGCAGGAAGGAAAATACATGAAAGAGACTTACACTATTGCTGGAGGAAATTAAACACACACAAATACTTAATGAAATTAATACTGATAAATGTAAGGTTAACTTTAACCTATTCTATCAACCCAAATAATTCACTATAATTATCCCTGTAGGTGTTACAAGAACATATAAAAGTTATAATGTTGCAGGAGGAAATAGTAAATTCTACTTGAAATGTTGTAAATGCTTAAAGAAACTTAACCTATTCTACTCTAATCCACCTTCCAAGTGGGCCCCTTGGTCAACTTCTACTAACTACTAACACAAAATATAACTCAAAATCACTCCATTATATTTCCAAAAAAACTGATTACATCATAGTGAAACAATGCACGAAACTAAAAGAGTAACTTTGCTTTCAATTGTAACAATGGTTTCATAAAAAACTAGGACTACCATATAACAATCATATCCCTTTATATTGAGGATTGATATTTATTTAAAACATAAAGATAAGGTTTGATTAATTCCCACCATAAAGGAAGGAGAATGTAACAACCCATGACAAAATACCATAAAGACTGGATAACCGCTTCAACAGAGTATTGACCACAAAGAAAATATAACATAGGCATGTTACTATATTACTTGAAATGATAGTTCCTTCAATTTAGTAGCCATGTCCTGTGGTATTATAAATGTTCTCCTCATTACAGTTGGTATTTCATCATTTCCTCATCAATGTTGTCGATCCACTCTCAAGCCGCTCCTCTTTTCTGGCAGATTAGTAGCACATGCATTTATATTCAAGTTTTCAACTATTCAACTTAATCCAAATGCTAGGACATACATTCAAACAATTATCTAAAATACTACGACATATATATGTAAGATAAAATATTGTGGCACAAGAAGGATTCCCTAAATAAGATTTATGTAATATAGTAAAGCGAGATCCTAAGGCCAAGTTTATGTTTTCTTACACTTAATTAATATGATAAAATAGCTTGAG
>MU225800.1:82638-99750 GCA_018584345.1 Thuja plicata | reverse complement strand
AGTGATACGTAGATCTGAAATGGTGGTCATGGAACCAATCTATATCTAGAAATCCTTAACTAAGGAAGTGATGGGTACTCTAGAACCTGAGGCTAACTCTACCTCCCAACTAACTTCTTGTCTAGCTACCACTAGTGTGCAATGCTCCATGACCAATGGAGAAACAAAAGAATCTGTAGCACCTGAATCAAATAGAATAGTAACTCTTTTACCTCCAATCATACCTGTATTCTCAAACACAGTAGCCTGATGTTCTACCTGGCGATTGTCAACCGCTGCAAAAACTCTATGGGATCTACCCATATCACCAACAGTGGGCTTTGATGATGCGGTTCACTGACCACCCCCTTGAGGGAAATCCCTAGCCAAGTGCCCCATGGAACCACAAGAATAACATGGCCCTCAAGTTTGAAACTGGGTACCCTAGGGTCTAGAATACTGTGAGCCCCCTGTCCTACTAGAACCACTATAACCACCCCTGGAGGACTTTTGAGTCTTAGATGGGGGTGCCGATGATGTCTGTGACCTCTGGTCCCTACTAGGAGCCTGTGACTACCACTGTTTGGGCTTGGAGCCCTATTTCCCTTGAGGGGCCTTCTATTTTTGTCCCTAATATGACTGCTGCTGAGATGGAGGGTATTTGTAAGATCTTGAGGAATGCCTGTTATTGTTCTGATTGTTGTTATTCCATTTCCAATGTATTTTTTGATACCCTAAGTTCTATGGTGTGGTGTTTCAGTTCTGAGACTGATCTCGTGTATCATGTCCCCTACCCTAAATCTCCTCAGCAATCAAGGCCTTTTCCATGGCCTCTCAAAGATTCCCTAGTGCTACCATGCGCACTAAACCTGAGATAGATGCATTCAACCCTCTAACAAAGTGGTTAACCTTGATCTTCTCATCTCTCATATAGTCAACATAAGGTAGAAGTTCCAAGAACTTACACTAATACGATGTGACAGTGAGCCCTCTCTACTGAAGGTCATGAAACTCATCAATCCATCACTGCCTATAGTGCTCAGATAGGTAACGATCCCTGAACCTCTCTAAAAAGGTGCCCCAAGTGAGGGTATCCATAGCTAGATTACCCTTTAACTCTTCTGTCCTCCACCAAATAGCTGTTGATCCTCTCAATAAGTGGATAGAAAAGTGTGCCCTCATATTTCTCCCATAAGAGTGCAATCCAAAAAATCTCTCGAGGCTCAAAAGGAAGGCCTCAGCCTCACTCCCACCCATGGCTCCTGAAAAGGATGGTGGGTTAAGGCATATAATTTCCCTGATGTGGTCCCCAGTATCACAGGGTACCCTCTCAAATGCTAGAATAACTACCTCTAGAGGTGGCATATATACTGACTCACCCTCATGGTCAGCCTAGTCCTCCATAATTCTAGGTGGGGGAATCCTACTGCACTCACACCCTACACCCCTGAGTCCTACATGCTGATCATCCTGAGGTATCCTATCCAATATGATCCTGACCAGATTCTGAAGGGCATTCAATATTTCCTGGTTTGGGTTGGGAGGTTGTTCGGGAGGAGGTATCTGCTCCTCACCATTACCCCCTACATTTTTCTCCAATTAAACTCATGCTGAAGGGGCACGTCTACGGCCTCGTTTATGGGTGTGAGCTTGCCGCATTACTGGAGGCATCCTACACACATAGGAAGGTGGTATAAGTTTGAAGAATATGTTGAAATTTTTTGCGTAAATTTCTACTAGGTTGATCTTATTTTGAAAATTGTTAATATAGGTGTTTTTAATTTGATGAAACATAGTGGGTTTAAGGTTCCAGTGTTGAAACGTGGCTCTGATACCAAGTGTCATGCCCAAAAATTTGCACCCAAAAATGCAACAACTTTTTTTCAAAAATAGTAAAATTAATGTTAAGAGGGTCTAAGGGGAATCATGACTAAGTGTCAACCTCCCTTAACCCAGGGTCATCCTCTAAAGTTAAAGATACATAAGGTGAGGTTATATGAATATACATGTCATCCCAATTATTTATTAATAGAGTATGATGATGTGTAGAGAGCAAGAGAGACTCCCTACACTCAGTCTTCAGGGACGTTCAGAAATTTTTGTATGTTGATAGCTTAAGGATTCTGAGATTAAAAATAACCTCCTAGGGCAAGGCACTTTCGTAATATTATTTTTATGATGACCAGTATACTGGCCACATATATTGGCCACATAAAAATAACATTATAAGTCCCTAAGATTAATTTTAAAAACTTTAATTAAATTTTCCCTTTTAATATTTCTCTATTAAATTATTTAGTTAACGTTTAATTAAAGGCTACGTTAATTTGATTCCATAGCACAAAACTTATAACTTAAATGTTTAAAATAGAAAATCAAGTTCAAAGGCTACGATTATATTATAGTCAATCTTTCAAATTTCTATGGATTCAATTGAAAGTTTGATCTATAAAATAAAATCAACTTATAAAGATTCCAAAAATTTATTGTCATAATGTTAAGGAAAACTATAATCTATATGTCCCAATCTATTATATTTCCCTTCTTTAATATATAATTACATCATTTAATTATTTTTCCTAATGGATCCATTCAACCAAAAAAATTACATTTATATCCATTAACTTAATTAAGTTACCTAATAATAAACTAATGTTGCAATGTAAATTTCCCCTTTTTTAAAAGATACTAAAAGAAAATGAAAAAGCATCTAATAACTTAAAAGAGAAAAGTTCCCCCTTCTTTTTAACCCTCTCATTTTGAAATCCTAACCCTAATTCAAAATTAGGGTTAGGGTTCAAAATGAAGATGGCTAAAATATAGCTTTATTATTTCCTCTCCATTCAAGATAAAAGAGCATTCATTTATAGGAAAATCGATTTTCATATATTTCAAATGGAACACTATGTCTTTTGAATTTAAGTACTTAAAGAGAAAGGCATAAAATTTATACTAGAAGGTCATAACCAAACTTCTGATTTTTATTATAGAAATTTCAAATAGTATTAGACTAAGGAGTTCAAAACACACTTTTAAGAAGCTATCTAAAAATCCTTTTTGGTTACATTTTCAATAATGCAATACTCATACAAATTGGACTCCTTCCAAGCTGGTGCAATGAAAATTCCAGCCTTAAAGGCTAATTACAATGTTCTCCTTTTTTGATACATGGCTAACATATGCCTCATGGCCTTTACAAAAAATAACATGATGTAATGAACATAAACAACTACATTTTCTTTTCTTCCATGCTCATTCCAACTTTTATGTAACTTCAAACTTCACAAATCTGCAAGCAAGAACAAAAATAGAGAAAATAGAAACCATGGGGCTACTCTCCACCCAACCTAGGCCTCTTATGAGGCCACCCCCGAGCTTGGGGAACCAAACAAATGTGGGTGACATTCTTACAACAAACAACAACAAAAGAACATACAGATTTTACAATAAACTCACATTCCCATAGGCTTTCACAAAGGATCACTCAAAGATCCTACGTGGGGTGAAGTGGACCAAGTACCCAAGGGAGAAGGCCATACCCAAAAACATAAAAATCTCAGCCTTCACATGGCTGTCCAAATAATTTCTTACACATTTTTCAAACTAAACAACATCATACCCTTATGACCCCAATTGAAGGAACAATAAGGGAGGCTTCATGGATCCCATACTCCATGCTTTTTCCCTCTCCTCCTTGAGGAGAGACTCTACACCAAGGGTTGTCCTAACTCCTCCACCCCCAAGACTAATCTTCCCTCCCAAGGGTGAGTGAGTCTTGATACTCCCATTAACAACACAAAACAAGGAAAAACAAAAAGAAAGCATTGCAACAACATCAAGCATAACAATGACAATAAGATTCATGGCTCCCATAAGCCCATAATCACAAACAACATTCATTTAGAAAGAGCACATAAGATAACAAGAGAGAGAGTTGCACAAAATCCACCAACCTAGAATCCAAGCTTAAGGAAGATAGTTGTAGAAGAGCTCCCCTTTTTATCCAAATCCCTCCTTCTAAGGTCACCAACTCTAGCTATGTCTCTAAGTTAGAGAGTGGGTGTTCAAAATCTCCAACATGGAGAGTTCCCACTAAAAAGTTCTCTAATTGGCCCCTCTTCCCTAAGCTCTTACACCTTACCAAAAATGGATCTAAAGAAGAAAGCTTCAAAAAGGTGAATTATGTCTTAACACAAATATGGAATGGTGGTCTATCCAAGTCAAGACTCACAAGAGTTGATTTTCATCCAACTTGGGAAACCAAATTTTTGGAAGGGTCACATGCTCAACCAGAGGCTATCCTAGGATTAAAATGGCCCTTAACTATTGGTATAACAAGTGGGCTACCTAAAAATGACCCCAACACACCCCTAGACACTTCAAAACCCCTCCAAGAGTCCACTTCAAGAGTAATTTCGAAATTCCAATGAGATGACCACACTCCCATCTCCCAAACCAAGGTATGCATATGGGGATTCACTAATGTACTAATCTAGGTAGGTGGACAACCATTCCCAAGTTGACATGTCATGGCCTTAAGTACAAAACACATGTGTCAAATGATACACACCACATTTACACATCGCTAGGCCATGTCATATCCACTTAGGCAAAACTCACAAAGAATAAAGAAATACATTTAAAGATTGCACTTTCACAAACATCCAAATACATTTATGAATAAAATTATGAAACAACAAGGTCTTGTCTCTCATCAAACGCAACCTTGGCTCAACTGAGTTCACATATCCCTTTGTTTGGTTCTCCAGATAAAATACCATGGTTTCTTACCTACACACTCAATTCAAATATCAGTAGTCTGAGGAAATAAATGTACATCATAGAGAAATAAGCAATATTTAGAATTTAAGGAAATCATCAACATAATAAGTTTATTACTAAAGATCACAAGACTACATCAATCTCATTTTAAGCATTTATCATAAGGTAAAATTCACATTGCAAGAAATCAAAATTAAATATCTATTTCTAATAAATCCCAATCTCATCAATAACCATAACATAATCATAATGTATTTCCAAATCAATTGTCTCAGAATAAATGTCCATAATAGAAAACATAATATAGTCCATAAGGTGCATCATAAAGCATCATGTGTTCAAATCCGAGGCATAAAGCATAAATCCCATAATGTCCATAGTGCATCAAAAGTAAAGTATCATATGCTAAATCTATCATAAGCAGAAAAACTAGAAAACTACAATGGGGTTTTGGGTGAAGCCTCACAAATAGCTTGAGGTGATCTTGAAGATGACTTTCTATAGGAAGGATAGTCCAAAGTTTGACCCTAAAAACTTTGACAGTTGGCAGAACAAGATGAGAACACATTTGCTATGTCTGGGAAGTGATTACTGGATGATAACAAAGAAGAAGGAAAAGATAGCAACTGAGGATGAATTATAAAAAGCTAGTGAAGATCTAAAGAAGCTATTCTCATGCAATATGGTCCAAATTTTGACCCTAAAAACTTTGACAGTTGGCAGAACAAGATGAGAACACATTTGCTATGTCTGGGAATTGATTACTGGATGATAACAAAGAAGAAGGAAAAGATAGTAACTGAGGATGAATTTGAGAAAGCCAGTGAAGATCTACAGAAGTTATTCTCATGAAATATGGTTGCAAAGGAATCTTTAATCAGTGCATTATCAGAAGGAGAATTTACTGAAGTAAAGGACTTGGACTCTGTACATGAAATCTGGTCAAGACCGGAAGCACTATATGTTGGAGACAAGATTACAAAGCAAGAAAAGTTATAGAACTAGAAGACAAAGATGGAATCATTGAGGATGAGAGAAGATGAGAACATTTGAGAATATGCACAAAGAATTAATGAGGTAGTTACTGGAATAAGGAACTCTGAAGGAACTTATAGTGAGAAAGAATTATATGCAAAGATACTCATATCTTTGACACCTGCATTTAGAACCAAGGTTCAGTCTATAGAGGAGATCATACCTTTGACACCAAACTTCACCAGAGAGATTTTGATTGGAAAGCTAACTACATTTGAAGCCACAGAATTGGGAGACACTTTACCTAAGATTGAGTCAGCCTTCAAAGCAACCATGCACAAAAGAAAAAGAATCTTACCTGGAAATACAAGCACAAGCAATAATGACCTAAGAGAAGAACTTGGAGCCTATGTTGATGAATGGGAACAGATCCAGGAAGAAGAAAGAAAGCTAGATAAAATTGTTGCACTAATTTCTAGAAGAGAAAAGAGAGGTAAGGGTAAATTTGAGGGCAAATTACCTTTGAATTTTTTTTCATGCAACAAGATCGGTCATTTTGCATCTAGATGTCCGACAAGAATTCCTAAGCACAAACCTAAGTTTTTCAAGTCTAAGTTCTCAAAGGATAAGGAATGTTACTATGCTATTGAAGGTATATCTAACGATGAGGATGGTGATTATGATGAAATTGGATTTATTTCTATTAAGGATGATGAACCTATGCATGAAGAAAAAGCATTAGTATCCTAAGTTGAAAAGAAATCTGAATGGGTCATAGATAGTGGTTTCTCACATCATATGACTGGAGATAAAAATAATTTTGTAAGTTTGAAAAGACATGATGGTGGTGTTGTTAGATTTGGTGACAATAATCCTAAAATTATTATTGGAAATGGATCTATTTCCTTGGATTGAAAGATTAACATTGACAATGTATTACTTGTTGATGGACTTAAGCACAATTTGTTGAGTGTTGGACAGCTAGTGGACAAGGGTTATCAACTGAGCTTCATAAGTGGAAAATGTTCTATCAAGAGAAAAATAGGAGACTTGATAGCATCTGGTACTAAATCCAGAGGTAATGTATTTGAATTGAACACATCTGAAGCTTCTTTTTTTGTTGCAAAGGTTGATGATAGTTGGTTATGGCATAAAAGATTTTGTCATGTTAATTTTGATAACATTGTGCAGGCAAGTATGACAAAGGGAGTAAGAGATCTACCTATAATTGTAAATCCATGTAACACTATGTATAGAGAATTTTTTATGGGGAAACAAACTAGAAGCACTTTCAAGAGCAAAGCTTATTCAGCAAAAGGGAAGTTGGATCTGGTGCATACAGATCTATGTGGTCCTGCAAGAACAAGATCATACTATGGTGAAAGGTATTTTATACTTTTTGTTGATGACTTTTCTAGAATGATTTGGGTTACATATTTCAGAGAGAAATCTGAAGCATTTCACAAGTTCAAGTTATTCAAAGAGAAAGTTGAGAATGAATCAGGTTTAAAGATGAAATGTTTGAGATGAGACAGAGGAGGAGAGTTTACATTAGAACTGTTTAATACATATTGTTAGGAAAATGGAATACATAGGCAGACCTCAGCTCTTAGAACTCCACAACAGAATGGGATAGAAGAGCGAAGAAAAAAAACCATATTAGATGCTGCAAGGACTATGTTGCTAGAAGTAAATGTATCACATGTTCATTAGAGAGAAGCAGTTGGCACTGTTGTGTACACATTAAACAGAATTTAAATCAGAGAAGGTACAAATAAAGCTCCTTATGAATTAAGGTTTGATCATGCACCTATTGTGAAATATTTTAGAAAATTTGGTAGTAAATGTTATATCAAAAGAGATGATGAGATAGGAAAGTTTGATGCTACAAGTGATGAAGGAATATTTCTTGGTTATTCCACTAAGAGTAAAGAATATAAATGTTCCAAATGGAGACTGAGGAAACTGATTGAAAGTGCCAATGTGAGGATAGATGAAAATTTTCAAATTTAGGAAAGAATGTATGATTTTGGTCATATAACAGAATCAAGAGAAGTTGTTGAACTTGAAGGACCCTTGATGATTGAGAATGAGATTGAAGAAGAAGAACAAGCTAAAGCTACTGAGATATTAAAGACACCAAGGTATGTTAAGAAAAAACACCCTGAAGACCAAATTATTGGTGATGCAAGCAAAGGCATGATGCCTAGATCTAAAGTTAGAGATGAGATCTGTTTGATTTCTCAAGTTGAACCAAAGACTACTGATGAAGCATGTAAAGATGAATCTTGGACTAAAGCCATGGAAGAAGAACTAGAACAAATAAAGAAGAACAATACTTGGGAATTGGTTCCAAGACCTGAGAACAAAAATGTGATTGGCACTAGGTGGGTTTTCAAAAACAAAATGGATGAGGAAGGCATAGTCCAGTACGAAACAAGGCTAGACTGGTATGTAAAGGATACTCACAACAAGAAGGCATAGACTATGAAGAAACATTTTCAATTGTTGCTAGATTGGAAGCTGTGAGAGTATTCCTTTCTTATGTTGCACATAAAGACTTCAAAGTGTATCAGATGGGTGTGAAATCATCATTCTTGTATGGTGATCTAGAAGAAGAAGTGTACATTGAGAAACCTGATGGTTTTCCTTTGACAGATGATGAAAACATGGTTTGCAGACTAAAGAAGGAACTATATGGACTGAAACAAGCACTAAGGGCATGGTATGCAAGACTAGATAAACATCTACTTCATCTTGGCTTCAGAAAAGTTCATGTAGACAATTATTTTTATTTAAGAACTAATGAAGATGTAATCTTAATTATAGAAGTTTTTGTTGATGATATAATTTTTGGAGGAAATGATAAAATGAGTAATAAGTTTGCTAAAGAAATGGAGAATGAGTTTGAAATCTCAATGATTGGTGAGATGAAATTTTTTCTTGGTTTTCAAATTAATCAAAGTAAGAATGGCATATTTATATCTTAGACCAAGTATCTTAAGGAAATGTTGAAGAAATTTGGAATGGAAGATTGTAAACCTGTTGGTACACCCATGGTGACAGGGAACAAACTGACTAAAAGTGATGAGACTCATAGTGTTGGGAAGACTAAGTATAGATCAATAATTGGAGGTCTACAATATCTAACACACACTAGACTAGATATTACCAATGCAGTTGGAATTGTGGCTAGATATCAGGTAGATCCTAAAGAGACACATTTTGCTGCTATGAAAATAATTTTTAGATATTTGAAAGGAACAGTAGAATATGGATTATGGTATGAAAAATATGATGATTTTACATTGCAGGCTTTTACTGATGCTGATTGGGAAGGTAATGTGGATGACAGGAAGAGTACAAGTGGTGGTGCATTTTTCCTTGGAAAAATACTGGTTTCTTGGTTGAGCAAGAAGCAAAACTATATTGCTCAATCTACTGTTGAGTCAGAGTATGATGTTGCTGCAATTAATTGTACACAAGTTGTTTGGATGAAACAAATGCTAAAGTACATTGGAATAATTTTCAAAGAACCAGTGGTTATCCACTATGATAACACTGACATAGTGAATATGTCAAAGAATCTTGTAATGCATTCAAATATTAAACATATTTCCATCAAGTATCATTTCTTGAGGGAGAAGGTAGAAAATAGAGAGATTAAACTAGAGTACATTAGCACAAAGGAACATACAGAACATATATTTACTAAACCTTTTCCAAAATATGCTTTTGAATATCTTAGAGGCATGCTTGGGGTGATGGCCCCTCCTAGTGAAAACTGAATGATGTAGATGTGCATCAGTCCAGTGGATCTTAGAGCTATATCATTCTCTGGACTTGATGTATGGATCTACACCTTAGGGGGAGTGATCACAGGAGAATACTATGGAGTACTTTTGGGTGATCTTGCACCTAGCTGATTGGACATGAAGATTTGAAAAAGCTACATCTTACAAAAGACTATAGATGAATTATGACACCCTTTTCCATTTCTACCAAAGGGGGAATAAATCTATGTGAAAATCCCTACTATTTTGGGGAGATTCGTGTTGAGGATATTGAGAATATTGTATTGAGAGTGATTACTTTTGGGTTGATACATATTGATTTTCCCATATGTTGCCATCAATGCCAAAGAGGGAGATTGTTGGATGATATCAGTTTTGGTTACTAATCATGCTGTTGATACTCATGTTTTGTCACTGATGTCAACATATATTTCTATGAAGAAGACATACCGGCTACTTAACTGGATGGAGTGTATGGACACTATACAGATGATTCAGAATGATCAAAGTTGGATTTATGTAGAAGGATGTGTGCTAACCTTATTCCTAAGGTCTCTTGACTTTATGTTACCTACTGTGGATGTTACAGTTGATTTAGTGGAGACTATTTTTCTAGACTGTGAATGTGATTCTTGACATAGCAGGTCTCTGTGTTTCAGGTATATCTTTCTAACGAAGATATTTTAGAACTTGTGAGCATACTAATGGAGAGCTGACATATGATAGAGTAATGGGTTGAGTTTTATTGTTGATTGGATACTAATGATATATGTGGCATGTATTCAAGAAAAGGCCTATTCCCTAGCCGACTTTAGACATGTATCATGTGAAATTAATTGTGAGCATGAATTGCAGATCTGGAAGTATATGTAATAGATTTTAAATGGTGTATACTTGCTATAAATACCATGTGTATCTTAGCAAGGGGATATGTAATTATTTATATGATGGAAAGCCTTAATTGGCCGACCTAGTTAATTATGTATTAGGAAAGCTTAATTGGCCGACCTAATGAATTATTGTAAGAGGGTATGTATGAAAGATAAATTCTTGTGGATAAATGCGATAGAGAAAAGAAAGAGAAGTGTGGAAGCTGCAAAGCTTGTTGACTGTGAGATATAAAGCAGAGTTGATACATCATTGGAACTAACCAAGCAAAGACAATTTCTATTAGATAGTTTGTTGGAATGTGTATTTCCTTTATACACTTGATTTGGATTGTGAATCCTTGAGGGTGGCTTTAACCTTCTTTGGGAAGTGTGCCTTGGCAGTGAGCCTACTATTTTATTTTACTCCTAACAGGGTCTATCTCCTAACATGGACTATGTACTATAATGTTGTAACAAGCTCCTAATAGGGCTAATATCTTTTAACAGGGATACTATACTCTCAGTACATTATTTGTGGGTGTTAATTCCCATCGGGGTTTTACCTTTAACAGGGTTTCCTCGACAACAAATATTGTGTTATGGTGTTGGCTATTACTATGTTATCATTTACATTTGTAGATTTGGTTTATAAAGTATAAATTTTAATAATCTAGATTACATATGATTCAGCCCGCCCCTCTCAGTTGTCTTGTGGACTGTTATTCCTAACACTATGGACCGGTGTGACCATTAAGGTGCATAGAGTGTAAAAATTATCAAGATTTTTTAGGTCATTTCTTAGAGATCATATGGAATATTAATATTCCTCAAGTGATAGTGGATCATTTTTCCACTTCTCACAAAATCCTCTCTCACTTTTTGGAGATTCAACCTCATTTGAAATTGGCCACCCGATCTGAGTTGTTGCCAAATCTTGCAATGAGCCTTAGTTGAAAGTTGTAACCATGCATATATTTGAAACAAATCATCATGGCCTCAAACTGGCTACACCAAAATATCCATTTGGGTAGGTAAAAATCATAAAAAAACCTTGTTTGTCTCCCCAACTCATTCAAACAATCCTGGCCACTCTAGATTAGTGCAACCCTTAAGGTGCACAAAGTGCAAAACCTGTCAATTTTTGCTAGGTTATTTCTCAGAGCTCAAGAAAAATATCAATGATATTTTAAGTGATACAAGATCATATTTTCATTTCCCACAAAAGTCTCTCTCATATTTTCATGATTTCACCCCATTTAAAATTGGTGACCCAATCCCAGTCGTTGCCAGATCTTGCAATGGGCCTCAGTTGAAAGTTGCAAGTGTGCAGAATTTTGAAATAAATTATAGTGGCCTCACACTATATACAAAAACAACTCCAATAGGTGGGAGAACCCTAGGAATAACCTAGTTTATCTCCCAAAATTGCTTAAACAATCTTGGCCACTCCAAACTGGTGCGACCCTTAAGGTGCATAGAATGCAAAAATTATCAATCTTTTCTATGATATTTCTTAGAGATCATACAACATATTAAAAATCCATCAAGTGATACATGATTTTGTTTCCACTTCCCACAAAATTATCTCTCACTTTCTAGATATTTGTCTCCATTTGAAATTGGCAATACAATATTGGTCGTTGCCAAATCTTGCAATGTGGCTTAGTTGAAAGTTGAGGCCTTGAACTGTTTGTACCAATATCTTTGGATGGGTAGGTAAACCTTAAGAAAAATCTCATTCGACTCCCCAACTCGCTCAGAAATTATTGGCCACTCTAGACCGATGTGACCTTTAAGGTGCATAGAAAGACAAAATTATCAATCTTAGGTACTACATGATGGTGTTTTTATTCCCACAAAATCCTCTCACTTTCTAGATATTCGACCCTAGTTGAAATTGGCAGCCCAATCTTGGTCGTTGTCAAATCTTGTAATGAGCCTCAGTTGAAAGTTGCAACTATGTGTATCTTTGAAACAACTTTTTATGGATTTGAACTATCAGCACCAACATCTCCACTTAAGCGGGTAAACCCAAGGAAGAACCTCATTCATCTCCCCAACTCGTTCAAATATTCCTTGCCACTCTGGACTGATGTGACCCTTAAGGTGCATAGAGTGTAACAATTATCAAAATATGTTGTGCCCTTTCTTAGAGCTCTTGTAACATATCAATAATAGGTCAACTACTATAGGATTGTGTTGTCACTACACACAAGATTCTATCTCACTTTCTAGAGATTCGACCCTACTTGAAATTGTCGACCCAATCTTGGTCATTGTCAAATATTGCAATGTGCCTCTTTTGAAAGTCAAAACTTTGCATATATTTGAAATAACTTGTTGTGGACAAAAATTTTCTATGAAAAAAACTCTGATAGGGTAAGAAAACCTTAAGAGAAACCTCATTTGGCTCTCGAAATCATTCAAACATTCTAGGCCACTCTTGGCTAGTGCGACCCTTAAGGTGCATAGAGTGCAAAAACATTCAATCTTTTCCAAGCCATTTCTCAAATCTCGTGTGATGTAAAAATGATATGTTATGTAATATATCATTGTGTTTCCTCTTCCCATAAAATTATCTCTCACTTCTTGGAGATTTGACCCTGTTTAGAATTTACAACCCAATCTCGGTCATTACCAAATCTTGTAATCTTGCTCAGTTGAAAGTTGCAACATGCCATATCTTTCAAATGGCTCATTAGGGCCTCAAACCATCAAAACCATCACCTTCTCTTATGTGATTAAACACTTTGAACAACCTCATTTGACTTCAGAACTCACTCAAATGTTCCAATCAACACTACACCGGTGCATCCCTTAAGGTGCACAAAGTGCAAAAATTATCAAACTTTGAAGTAGTATTTCTTAGCACTTTTTCAACATATCAATGATCCATTAAATAATAGGGATCATGTTATTGATTCCCATAAAATCCTCTCTCACTTTCACAAGATTCAACACCATTCAAAAGTGGTGACCACATCTCAGTTCTTGCCAAATCTTACAATTTCTCTTAGTTGAAAGTTCCAACATTGTGTATCTTTGAAATGACTCATTGTGGCCTCGAACTATCTGTACAAACATCTTTGATTAGGAAATTAAATTCTACGAAAACCTTGTTTGGATTCACAAATCACTCAAATTTTGTAGACTACATTGTATAAGTGCATCCCTTAAGGTGCATAGAGTGCAAAGAATTTCAAACTTTGATGGAGGCTTTCTTGGAGTTTGTAAAATGTATCAAAAATGCATTTAATGTTATTGGATCATGTTATCAATGCCCACAAAATTCTCTCACTTTCACAAGATTTGACCTCATTCAAAAGTGGCGACCACATCTCGTTTCTTATCAAATCTTGCAATTTTGCTCAATTGAAAGTTGCAACATTGCATATCGTTCAAACAAATAATCGTGGCCTTGGACCATCTACAAACACCTCTATATGGGCTAGTAAATGACAATAAAAAAATCTTTGGGCTTCAAAAATTGCTCAAACATTATGGACCACACTGAATCGGTGAGTCCCTTAAGGTGCATAAAGTGCAAAAATTATGTAAATTTGATGAAACATTTCTTGGATATCATGCAATGTATCAACAATTCATCTAATGCTACAAGATTGTGTTATCGATCCCTACAAAATATTCTCTCACTTTCACAATATTCAACCCCATTCAAAAGTGGCGACCATGTCTCGTTTCTTTCCAAACCTTGTAAAGTTTCTCAGTTGAATGTTGCAACATTGTGTATCTTTAAAACAACTCATCGTGGCCTCAAAAAATTTGTGCCAACACCTTTGGTTGGGTGAGTAAATACTTGGAAGAACCTCATTGGGCTTCACAACTCTCTCAAATGTTCTATAACACACCGTACTGGTGCATACCTTAAGGTGCATGTTACCTATTTTCCCCTCTAGGTAAAAAATAATCCACCTAGGTCCTAGTTGGTCTAAAGCCTTTTGCTTTAAAGGTTAATTTCATGCCCTTGGTGATTCAAAAGTTCATTAAATTTATTCTTCAAAAGGGGGATCCTCTTTAGAGTTCAAATGTTAAAAGAGGGCAATTTTTTATTAGCAAAACCAAACGAAACTATTCACTAACCTTAAATCTTTATTGTAGGGGATAACATTTGACAAAATTTGACAACTCTTACATGATTTTGGAACTTTTGCAAATTGACAACTTTTACAAGATTTTTCAACTTTTGCAATTTTGAAGCCAAATGACTTTTATTAAATTATAAATGGTCTTTTATCAGACCAAATTAGACTAAAACACCCTAAAATCAATGCTAGACCTTCATTTTCAATCATGGACTAACATGGTGCCCCTACACCACCTTGATTCATCAATGACATGTTAAAATAATTGACTCTTCAATGACTACTACGGAACTAGATCAACCATAAGATTGTCCAACCATGTTTTAAACAAATAATGAGCTACAATGTCAAGAAAGAATGTCATTTTATGTTAGATACTCATATATTGATTTACATCATCATATTCTACATAAATTGTTTGATTTGAAAGTAGTGGAGCTAAAGTTGTATGGAATGAAATATAAAAATTTCCATAAAGCATGAATTATACAGTAATAATATACATAGATACATGAAAGCATAAATATAAGGCATGAGAAATCTACAAAGAATCCACATAAAAATGAAGTAGTATACATCAATACACATGAAACATGAATTGTATACTTAAAAAATGAACTATAAATACTAAAAAATCGTATATATAAGTTCATTAATAACTAATATACATAAAAATTGAATTATAGGATGATATACAATAGAATATTATCTTACCACTAGAAAATAGTCACTATTTTCATCCATAGGAGGGTCACACTAATGATCTAGAGCTACAAGTCCATACAACAAAAATCAAACTAATAATTAAAATACATACATGAATATCATTAAATTTTTTAATATAACCATAAAAAAATAATAAAAATTAAGTAATCTCTTTCATACCTCGATCAATGCTTTGGAAATTGCTACAAATGTAGCAACCTCATGATCCAAAGAGTCATGAACAATAGGAGTAGTATCCAATGTCAACAACTAAAAATGAAACAACAAGCGTGTTATGTAGTTATCAAGAATACCTATATTTTTTGACAACACTGCTAATGAATAAATGATACCTCCATGAAGTTTTCATGACATCCTTCACTATGTGATGTTAATGTCAAGGCTTCAACAATACACTAATGCACATGCACAGTGAGTTATGATACAACCATTCATATAATTACTTACTACTCACGTGTAATAATTATAATTCTTTTTTAGATATGTACTTGTGGACTCAATGATGTCATGACGAAGGAGGGTGAAGGAACGTTACCATTGTATTGAAAAATTTGACTTTGGATTTGATCATAATTATTCTACTAGTTTAGTTATTCATTCATTTATTAATTAAATACAATCATGTAAATTAAATGAACATGAAAATAAAGATACCCCCATGAAAGGGTCATGATGTCCTTCACTATGTGCTGTGAACATCGAGGGTCCAACAATAAACCAATGCACATGCATAGTGAGTTATGAGACAACCATTAATATAATTACATACTACTCACATGTAATAATTATAATGATTTATTAGATACATACCCATGGACTCAATATCATGAAAAAGGGGGTTGGGGGAACACTGCCACTTCCATAAATACTTTGACCCTAAATTTTGATCATAATCATTACATACTAATTTAGTTATTAACTTATTTACAAATTAAATATAATTAAATAAACTTGAAAATATTTACCTTTATATCAATGCCAAATGTTGCATTGAGAAATTTGTCAGTTAACAATCCATCATTGGCTTCCTATCTACTAGCATCACCACCATATGTGGATAGGAATCCACATGAATGAAACACATGAGCCCTCAAAGACTCACCTCGCTCACTCTAGAGTACAAGACTGGCACATTGCATGAGAGTCTAAGTGAGTGCACTATTCGTGTCTAGTGTGTCTACCTGAACATGTTCCTTCACAATGAAAGGAATACTAATGCGCTTGACATGTGGTTTGGTAGTGGGCATCCTAACTATTTTAGGGTCACGTTGTGCCCGCAATCTATCATGTGATGAACCCCCACCTCTACCCTAAGATTATAAAAAATCAAAATAATCTGGGACCTCATTGAGGACAAACTCACAATAGAGTTTCCTCAAAAAATATAATGGAACCTTGTGATTATTACAAGGAAGGCTATCAAAAACCATCCACCATCTATCCCAAAAGTTACTTTTAATTCCTTCATGATGACACCAATGTTAGTAATAACTGAGAGGGGGGGTGAATCAGTGGCCTCAAAAAATTATCCTTAACCTTAACCACTAATCAATAAACATCAGATTATTATGTCCCTATAAGATGCATGCCATTAAATACTTATAATGATTAACTATCTATTGGTTTCCCTTTTCTATCCTTATTCTCCTTGATTACAGACAAGCAATATAACTATTTACCAAAATACAGTAAATATGCAGAGTATACCGATGAATCCAGAATGAATTATGTAAGATACAAAACAGTGAAGAAATATATCTGTAGACACCCTAAAATGGACAAGCTTGCAACTTTACATTATAACCCTAATTTTCATCTATTAATTAATGGTTTTTTAATCATTAATTAATCATCTATTTTCTTCTAAATTCATCTTTCTCAAAT
>MU225800.1:53749-78650 GCA_018584345.1 Thuja plicata | reverse complement strand
TTCAGATAGAATAAGTTACCTTTTGTCTGCTCACCGGTACCAATCAGATTTCTAGATTTGTTGAAGATCTTTGCCTTCTTATTTTCAAATGCTACTTTGTGACCTGAATTATTCAACTGAGAAACACATAATAGATTATAATTCAATCCATTTACCCAATAAGCATTCTCACACTTTATCTAGTTATTCAACATTATTGTTCCTCTACCTTCAAATGGACAAGGTGTGTCATTTCCCATTCTTACTGATCCACCCTTGTTGTATTCAAAAGTCTCAAACTTTTGCTTATCACCGGTCATATGATGAGTGCAGCCACTATCTATGATCCGAACATATTTTTTGCTAATTTTATGTATGAGAGCTATTTCTACATACCTTTCTTCATCATCATTCGAATCATCCTTTACAGCCACAAACACCATCTCGATGTCTTCATCAGATTTAGTGTCAGTATCAACATCCTTGCATTTTGCTAGGTAGCTAACCTTCTTTCCTTTGTCCTTATAGTCTCGGGTATCTCTTCTTTCTGATTTTTGGTAGCTTTTGTAATCACCTTTGTCAGAATTCTTCTCAAAAGATCTGTCATTACTTATGTAATCTTTTCTTCTGTTAGTACATCTTGCAAAAAAATGTCCAATCTCTTTGCAATTAAAAAAAATAAGTGGCAATTTGCCTTTGTATTTAACTTTTCCTCTCTACATTCTTCTGGCCATAAGTGCTTCAATTTCATCAAGATCATCTTCTTCATTTTCACTATCACTATCTTTTCTCATAGTGTTTTTGTGACTTGGTTTACTTATTCTCATAGAAGTTTTGAATGCAGACTCTATGTTTGGTAAGACACTATTATCAAAGTTATTCATCTCAAATGAAATCAGTCTTCCAATTAAAATGTCTAGAGTAACATTGCTATTTTCTACTACTCTCATTTCTTGAATGGAAGATACTCTAATAGCATAAGTAGGCATTAAGGTTCTTAGAATTTTACTTACCACTATATCTTCTTCCAGTACACCTCCAACTCCTCAGATAGCATTGACTACTTCTTTAATTCTTGTGCTATACTGAGTGATGTTTTCTCCTTCTTTCATTTTTAGATCATCAAAATTTCCTCTAAGGCTTTCTATCTTGGCTCTCAAAACATTTTTGTAACCACCATGTACAAGCTTAAATTTGTCCCACATCTCCTTTGCGGTTTTACATTCTTTGACATCTTCAAATTCAGCATCAGAGAGTGAGGAAGCAAGCTCTCTCATCATTCCGTTATGTTCATGCTTCTCTCTCATTTGTTCAACTATTGGTGCTCCTATGGGCAACACATATTTAGTTTCTAGGAATTGAGTAACATCATTACCAATACATGATAAGTGGAGTCTTATTCTGCTTTTCCATGAAGCAAAATTATCTTTGTTCAACTTGGGCACATCTCGTCTCTTCATCTTGTGATCTTTGGCTTAGGTGTTGAAACCTTCCTTCTAAGCACACAAGCTTTGATACCAATTGTTAGTAATAACTGAGAGGGGGGGGTGAATCAGTGGCCTCAAAAACTTATCCTTAAACTTAATCACCAATCAATAAACCTCAGATTATTATGTCCCTATAAGATGCATGCCATTAAATACTTATAATGATTAACTATCTGTCAGTTTTTCTTGTCTGTCCTTATTCTCCTTGATTACTGATAAGCAGTATAACTATTTACCAAAATACAATAAATATGTAGACTATACCGATGAATCCAGAATGAATAATGTAAGATACAAAATAGTAAAGAAATATATCATACACACATATAACACATGGATTTTAACGTGGAAACCCTGTTAAGGGAAGAAAACCACTAGGACCGGTACCCCAAATTTTCACTCTTCTAAAGTGAGCCCTATTAGGATCCAACCTTGTTAAAGGTTACAAACACACTATTAGGTGTGACCTTGTTAGAGGATTTTACACATATATATATATTTTCACTTAGTATCGGGCATCTAATGCAGCCATCCTTGAATCGGCCTCTCTCTTAGACTGTCAATAGGCATTGGGCATATCCAATTCTACTTTCATGAATCAACCTTTTTGGCACTCCTTGGGATGTACCTCAATATATAGAAGACTATTAAGTCCTGCTCTGTTAAGAGACTTGATGCTTCAATGGTTAAACTAAAACAAAATGACCTGTTTCTAATGAAACTTGAATTGCAGATTTTTAGATCTATTTAAGTGCATTACCTCTCTGATCAATGTATCAATTCAATTCTTTTTTTCTCCATACTTTCTACTCTGTGATGTTGTGCTTATTGTTCAATGGTGTCTGAAGAATTCCTTATCTCTCCTTCAACTTGATTGATCAGTACTGCATGAAGTTGTTCTTCATCAATTTCTTTTCAGCATCCTCTTTCCATTCACTCCCCTTAATCTCCTTTTCATGTGATACAAAAATGAATTAATCTTGTCTCTTATATAGACATGATATTCACTGTTTCTTGATTCTTGGCATGAAAAACAATCTAGCCAATTTGATTTAAAGCATAACTCCTGACTTGTCTTGTAGTTATCTTTATGCCAACTGTATAAATCAGCTTTAAATCAATTACTTAACTCTTTTCGAATAAAACAAAGAAAACAACCAGTTAAGTCTATCTTTAGCTCTTGCCAACTAGATGTTTTGTCATTTTCTAAACTCTCTATTTTGTCAATCAACTCTTCAGTTAGTCGTAAGTTACAACTGCCAGTTCCGTCGGTGTGACTCCAGTTAGTTTCGGGATCTTCGTCCGTTGGGTATCATTGGATTTTTGCTTGTCGGGCAACTCTATCTTTTGCTTGTCGGGTATGACTGTGACTTTTCTTCTTTACCTTTACCAATGGTGCGCACTCTGTTGGTGTTATCTGTCACTTAGTGAATACTTGACTTTTATGCATTGCTAAAAACATAACCTTTGTTCCATTGATTCTCTAAAGTCTTTGGCATTATGTACATGACCGTACAGATGATATCAAGTTGACATCAATGACAATACAAACCGTTAACTGATTTAATGTCTTGCATTATCTTCAACTTAACATTATCAAACATTTAATCAGTTACATGTCATCAACCAATGGATTAGAAACCTCCTACAACTAGGATCAAGAGTTTGATTTGTTCTAGAATCTGTATAGAGCTTTCAATTGTTCTCTTTGTTTATTTTTATTTTTTTTCTTTTTTACTTTCTGATATGATAATTGTTTGCATATTATGATTATTTCCTCTTTTGATTGACCCGAACCCAATTATAGTTCAAAAAAATTATAATTAAATATAAAATTAATTAAGTTAACTATAAACTAATATAAATGCACAAATTTAATTAAGTATATTTAAAAAAATCAAATTATAAATTAACTAAATAAAATCTTAACATAATTTATTAATAAAAATTAATTCATATATAAAAACCCATTTATATAAATAAAATAAATTAAAACACCCCCTTACATAAATAAATTTTAAAAAACATATCTATATATAACAATTAAAAAAACATTCATATTATTTATTAATAAAAAATCCCTCTCCCCTCACCTTTTTGTTTTGATGTGGGGATAGAGGGATTTTTTATTATTAAATGATATGAATGTTTTTTTAATTGTATATATAGATGTGTTTTTATTTATTTATTTTGTGTAAGGGGTGTTTTAATTGATTTTGTTTATATAAATGGGTTTTCACATATGAATCAATTTGTATTAATGAATCATGTTAAGATTTTATTTAGTTAATTTTTTAATATAATTTTTTGTTTAGAATATACTTAATTAAATTTATGCATTTATATTAGTTTGTAGTTAACTTAATTAATTTTTTATTTAATTATAATTTGTTTGAACTATAATTGGGCTCTTTAGTGGAGCGTTACATGACCATATATTTAGTTCCCCACTAACATCGCCAACGTGTGTCAAAATTGATTTCAATGAATTGGAAAGTAGTACCCTCTTAGGATTTGTTCCAATAGATTCTTTCAGTCTACCAATCGAAGACTTGAATTAATTTTTATTGTTCTCTATTTGGTTTAAAAGGTTTTGGTGTGTTTCTTGTTGAGGTCTTTCAATTGATGGAGGAGGTTGAGGTGGATTTTCTTCACTAGATTCATCATCAATGAATGTGGCTTGGGATTTTGTTGAGGTGGATTTGCACTTTCTAAAAATATCAATAAAATTTAATTTAAAACCTTATTTAAACATATATTTTAAAAAAAAGAAGCTAAAAATGTAATATAACTCATCTCCTTGACCTCCTCAACACCTTTGCGTCATTTTTGAGATGATCAAACACACAAGAAGAAATAATAATGCTCTCCAAATCGTGTACACCTTTGCAAAATGTTGCTCTTCACCTCCCATTTATGGCTGCAACAAAAAATGAGAATTTAGGGTTTGTTTTTCATTTTTATGTAAATTTTTTAGTATGATGTGCACCATGTAGGCTTGGTATTGCCAAGCCTTAGTCTCAACATACCCAGCCATATGGCATGTGCCTTATATGGAGAACACCTTACACTTTTTGGGGGACCAAAAAGATGAGTGACATCTTTTTGGTCCTCAATCTTTGTGCACTTAACCCTTTAATATGTTGATTTGGGATAATGAATTAACCACAAATTTGAACATGTTATCCTTTGAAATCAGTATCATTCTCATATTTACTATTTTTATCAACCTTTATAAAATATTATTATCCTCATATCTTCCTCCACTCTTCTTTTACCCCAATTGAAATGAATTTCATAGCTCACTCTACATATAAAGCTCCACTAAGGAACCGTGAGAACAAGGACAAAACATGCACTAAAAAATATGAAATAATTTGTTTTAATTTATTAAACATGCAAATACAATTACTTTTGAGCATGCATAACATATAACCGTATAGCATCACATGCAAAAATTTCAAATTAAACTATCTATGCAACTCATAATAGTAATATTAGAAGACCACACCTACATCCAAGGGTTCTAAGATAGCTCATTGTACTAGGTGCTCTTGAAGAATCAATTGAGAAGTTCTAATATTAACCAATCATATGATAATTCATTAATTCATAAGCTAGACAAGATATTTCAACTAAATATTACAGCATGAAAGCATAATCAAACTCCTAGCATCGATAAACAAGCCAACAACCATGTGCATAACTAGCCTAGGCGAAGATTCTGAAGGAAGGTAGAGGCATTGTTCCATGCGAACTCTGATCCAAAATAGAAGACATCGATCGACAATGATTTCCTTATAGAGATTGAGATATCCCAATCTAGTAAGGTGAAGGCTTCGATTGATAGGCACATGTGTCAGTGTAGGAAGATACCATTTTGGGTTGGAGGCACCAATTAGTAGTTAGAAATTTTATGGTGACTAGGTTGTCTTAGTATAGAGAGGTAAATACACCAATTTCTAGGTGGATACATTGATCAATGTAGGCTCTGATTTGGAAGTCTTTGCTAGAATTCAACTTCTTTCAATTTGATACCTCACCATGAAGACTTAACCTACACAATAGATATTCTAATAATCATTGGCTAACATAAAACCCTACTCACATCAGGTAATGACTAAATCACTCTCAAAGTCTAAGAAAACAAACCTATGTTCATTTTAGAGCACCAATTTTAAATGTTCCTATGATAACCTTTACTATATATCAAGACTAAGAGAATAAAAGGATATATCCATTATGATGTAGTGAAAGGAAGGAGAATCCCCAAAGGAAATATCCAAGCACCCAGCTTAAAAACTACACAAAGGAATCACAATAGAAAACCAAGATATGATAACAATCTAAATTTTATTCATAAAACAACTGATTACATACAATGTATCAGGTTGTAAGGCCTTCATGGTTATGACCAATTAGAAATAAAATAATAGTTCTCCAAGATCCCTCAAGATCCAATGTAAACCTAACCCTAGCTAGCTAGATCTATCACAACGGGTCACAACAATCTGGTAGAAACATCCAACAAGATCTAGACTTGTGCACATAGGCCTACAAGCTATATTATTGTACCAAAGCCTCAGCCACTAGCTCTACTCACAAATTCATAACTCTATATTACTAACTTGAATTTATGCTATTCCATTTATTTGATCTATTTCTCTAGCTAACACTCTTTAATTATACCCAACTAAGCCACAACTCGGCCTAGTAAATTACAAATAAAATAAACCCTTACATTAAATACATATTCAAGCCACAAGTCAACCTGTAAATAAAAATTAAATGCACATAGGATAAAGATCCAATGCCCAAATAGTTCCACATACATGCCCATGTTTGATCCATGTCACAATCACACACTACACAAATTAAGTCTATCAAGTCGGCCTCCCAAATCTGCAAGAATACCAGTTGACAAGCCAAACTTCTGAGTGCCAGACAACAAACTATCAAGCACCAAAATTTTCCAAGCCCCTCGGCCAACATATGTCGCATAACACCAAATCTAACCACCAGAATGTGTTGAGATCTTCAATGACTGAGCTTCTCGGCCAACACTGCACCTAACAATGACCGAGAATCCACCCTTCTTTGATCGAGTACTCCAACACAAAAACACTAAGGACAAATCACACCAACATCCTGGATTGTTGACTACCCTAGGATGCTCCTGCATCATAAACTTCAGGAGTGAAAATATTTTCTTAAAGGATGGAAGAACATTTTATGGGATTCAACACATAAATTTTGAATTGGTTCTACACAAACATGTCTTCCAAGTCTTCAACACTCTTACCCTGGATCCACTTCTTCTTTCTTTTCTTTCTCAGGTCTTTCCTTGACCATCCATAGGTCTATTCCTCATACTGATCTCTAACCCTTTCAGAATCCTTCAACTTAACTTAGCTTTCAAAGCTCGGGTTCCTCCTACCGAGTTCTTCATTCTGCAAAGGCATCAGTGAAAACTTCCTGCCATCCTTCTCAATAGAAACCACAATCATGCACAACTGTGCAATCATACTTCCAAGGTCTACCAAGCATTATGTGACAACTACTCATGTCCACAATATCAGACAACACTTTATCCTTATACTGTTCAATCTAAAAGTCAACAAGACATTTCTCCCTCACTTCTAAAGCATGTACTTTCAACAAGACATTTCTTCCTCACTTCAAAAGCATGTGCATCTTGTAACCAACCAATACTAAACATACTAGGATGTCTCACTCTCTTCAAACCAAGTTTCTAAACCATCTCCTTAGCTACAAGGTTATTGGTACAATAACCATCCCCAATCAGATTACAAATTTTACCATTAGACTTACAATGAGTTCTGAATATATTACTCCTTTGACAAGGTTCAAGTACTCTCTTACAAAATAGTACTCGCCAAGATAGAAAACTATCTCCTCCTTATTCAAGTTCATTCACCAAGTCTTCAGCCTCATTCACCACAATAGCTCTTTGGTCACAATTATTATGGGAACATTCAAAATCTCTATGTCATTCTTCACCACAATGAAAACAAGTACCCTTAAAGGAAACCTTACCTGTCTAGTTCCTTGGCTCAACAAGTTTTGTTTCATTTTCTACTGTTGGTTTATCCTTGGCAGAGTGATCCTATTTCTCCTTCCCTCAGGATCCACCCTGATGTTTTATTTTCAACTTATCTTCTGCCTTCATAGCATACTGATAAGCATCCTCAACAAAATCAATATTCAACATACCAATCTCGTCCTGAATACTGAATCTCAACCCATTAACATACCGAGCTACCTTCTCCTTGGAAAGTTCTCTATGCCCAGACCAAATATTCAACTTATATAACTCTTCAGTATAATCCTTCACACACAAATCCTTATGTTTCAAATTCTGCAAACTCTTAAACAACTCAATTTCATAGTCATTAGGTGTGAACTTACCCTTTGACTTAGTCACCATCAATCTATATCTAGTGATCTTCATGTCACCTTCTTCTCCTCTATCTCTCTACAATTATTTCCACCAAAGAGAAACATGTCCTTTCATCTTAGTCTGTGCTAATCTTACTATAAGAAATTAGAAAGATCCATCTTATGCTTCAACTTCACCCAAGTGCTAGATCTGTCCAACCAACCAGCTCTGTCATCCACAGATCTTTCCACATGGTTATCTCTATCCTCTCCACTAGATCCAACAACTTCATAGTCTTCAAAAACTTCCTCATAACCATCCTTAGTGCCTACATTCTGAGGTATACCAGTCATAGCCCTTATGATCTCACTATTGATATCATTCTTTATCAAGTCCATCTTAGCTTTGAAATCTTATTTAACCTTCTTTGTAACACTAGACTCTACAACATCACAGAGATCTCCAATTTCCCTAGGGTCCAATATTCTTTGAGGCATCTTCCAAGATCTTCAAAAAACCTCTGCAACAAATCACCAACTTTTCAACCTAAGGTCCTAGTACAAACTGCCTCACCCTTGCCGATCTATCCACACACTCAAGAAATTTAAGCTCTGAAACCACCTGATGTAGTGCAAGGCAAGAGAATCCCCAAAGGAGATGTCCATGCCCCCAGCTAAATAACCACACATAGGAATCACAATAGGAAACCAAGATTTGATAACATTTTTAATTTTATTCATAAAACAATTGACTACATGCAATGTGTCAGGCTGTAAGGCTTTCCCTGTTACAACCAATTATAAAGAAAATAATAGTTTTGTAAGATCCCTCTAGATTCAATTGAACCCTAACCCTATCTATCCAGATCTATAACAACATGTCACAACAATCTAGTAGAAACATCCAGCAAAATCTAAACTTGTGCACATAGGCTTGCAAGCAATATTCTTGTTCCTAAGCCTCAACCACTAGCTCTTCTCACAAATTCACAAATCCAGACTCCTAACTTGAATCTCTACTACTCCATCCATCTAATCTATCTCTCTAGCTAATACTTTTTATTTATACCCAACTGAGCCACAAGTCGGCCTAGTAAATTAAAAAAAAAAACCCTTACATTAAGTACATATTCAATCCACAAGTCAGCCTATAAACAAACATTAAATGCACATAGGATAAAGATCCAAGACCCAAATAGGTCAAAAAACATCCCCATGATCAATCCACATCACGATCACACACTCCACAAATTAAATCTATCAAGTCAGCCTCCCAGATCCGCAAGAACACCATTCAACAAGCCAAACTGTCGAGTTGCCAGACAACAAATTGCCGAGCACCAGAAGTTGCTGATCCCCTCGACCAACACATGTTGAGAAACACTAAAGCTGAAAACTAGAATGTAGTGAGCCCTTCAGCGACTGAGCTCCTTGACCAACACTGCACCTAACAGTGACTGAGCATCCACCCTTCTTTGACCGAGTACTCCAACACCAAAACACTAAGGACAAATCACACCAACATGCAGGATTGTCGACTACCCTAGGATGCTCCTGCATCACATTAACAAGTGTGCTCGATACCAACACTAATACAAAAAATACTACTACCAAACAAATCAAAATTTCATCGATACATAACAATATTCCTTTCAAGAGAGACCAATACATATGATTACAAGATTAAATAACACATAACATACATGATACAATAAAACATATATGAGGAACATAAACATGCGCACAAGAGAAACATAGAGAAGAGAGAAAACATGGTAGCTCCTGTGTTGAATCCCAGTGCATAAGCTCTTGTCCCCATTGATGTTCGGTCATGCCACTCGACCACATAGTATCCTTAGTCCCACTCCACTGTGCTAAGGAGGCGTAAACATAGCCCAAACACAAAAAGTAGAGAGAACACACAAGCCATAGGATTACTATCACATCAACCATAAGGTATACATGCTCATCACATGATCATATAAGACTCATCTCACACCATAGAGCATAATGTATCAAGAAAACTACTCAAATCTACAAAGAGTTTAGGTGATAGGGAGAAATAGGGAGGTTTCATTGTGTGGCACTACTAGCACAAAAAATATATAAGGTCCTCTCAAGATGATGAGGATCCCACTAACCATATACCAGCTCTCATGAATATACTTTTCCATACTTTACCACTCATCAGATTTCATCTTAATGGCTTAATTTCCAATACTCCCTAATTGTCCCTATCATAAACCTCAAGGTTCATCATGCAAATATGACACAAAAGTATCAACATAATCTCAAATATGGCACAAGGAAGAATTCACAGTAATCTCATAAATACTTCAACTTCTATTTAAATTGACTCATAAACATAACACATAAATTCCTCAACATCCAACAAGGTGTGGATTATGCATTTACCCAATTGATCTCTCATTCCAAAAATACTAAATAAACATACCACATCATAAACCATCAATTCATATTGACTCAATATCATGAACACTCAATTCATCTTTAATCTTTCATTTCACTATTCACACTTAATCCTAACAATCTAATGGCTATAATACCAAGAAAAAACAACTGAATCAATCCAACAATAAAATTTACTCATATATTATCATTCTTCCACAAAATAAAATCATATTAAAAACAAAAAATTCCAACTTTCATAAAATGTCCATTTGTGCAGGCCATCCACCATGATTTTAAGGTAAGGAAACCTTACCTGTCCTGTTCCTTGGCTCAACAAGTTTTGTTTCATCTTTTGCTGTCGGTTTATCCTTGGCCAAGTGATCCTATTTCTCCTTCCCTCAGGATCCACCTTGATGTTTTATTTTCAACTTATCTTCTACTTTTAGAGCATACTAATAAGCATCCTCAACCAAATCAATATTCAACATACCAATCTCATCCTAATTATTGAATCTCAAACCATTAACATACTGAGCTACCTTCTCCTTGGAAAGTTCTCTATGCCCAAACCGAATAGTCAACTTATAGAACTCTTCAATATAATCCTTCACACACAAATCCTTCTATTTCAGATTCTGCAACCTCTTAAAAAACTCAATTTCATAGTCATTAGGTATGAACTTACCCTTTGACTTAGTCACCATCAATCTCTATCTAGTGATCTTCAGTTCACCTTCTGATTCTCTATCTCTCTACAATCCTTTCCACCAAAGAGAAACATGTCCTTTCAGCTTAGTCTGTGCTAATCTTACTCTAAGAAATTAGAAACATCCATCTTATGCTTCAACTTCAGCCAAGTGCTAGATTTGTCCAACCGACCAGCTCTGTCATCCATAGATCTTTCCACACGGTCAGCTCTATCCTCACCACTAGGTCCATCAGCTTCATAGTCTTCAACAACTTCCTCATAACCATCCTTAGTGCCCACATTCTGAGGTATGCCAGTCATAGCCATTATGATCTCACTATTCATATCATTCTTCATCAAGTCCATCTCAGATTTGAAATCTGCTTTAACCTTCTTTGTAACACTAGACTCTACAACAACATAGAGATCTGCAATTTCCCTATGGTCCAATCTTCTTGGAGGCATCTTCCAAGATCTTCAAAAAACCTCTACAACAAATCACCAACTTTGCAACCTAAGGTCCTAGTGCAAACTGCCTCACCCTTGGCGATCTATCCACACACTCATGAACTTCAAGCTTTGATACCACCTAACGTATTGCAAGGTAGGAGAATCGTCAAAGGAGATGTCTAAGCCCCCAGCTAAACAACCACACATAGGAATCACAATAGGAAACTAAGATCTGATAACATTTCTAATTTTATTCATAAAACAACTGATTACATGCGATGTGTTAGGTCGTAAGGCTTTCCCTGTTATGGTCAATTATAAAGAAAATAACAGTTTTGCAAGATCCTTCAAGATTCAATTGAACCCTAACCCTATCTATCTAGATTTGTATCAACATGTCACAACAATCTAGTAGAAACATCCTGCAAAATCTAAACTTGTGCACACAAGCCTGCAAGGAACATTCTTGTTCCTAAGCCTCAACCACTAGCTCTTCTCACAAATTCACAACTCCAGATTCCTAACTTGAATCTCTTCTATTCCATTCATCTAATCTATCTCTCTAGCTAACACTCTTTATTTATACCCAACTAAGCCACAAGTCAGCCTAGTAAATTAAAAATAAAATAAACCCTTACATTAAGTACATATTCAATCCACAAGTCGGCCTATAAACAAACATTAAATGCACATAAGATAAAGATCCAAGACCCAAATAGGTCAACACACATCCCTATGATCGATCCACATCATGATCATACACTACAGAAATTAAATCCATCAAGTCGGCCTCCTAGATCCGCAAGAGCACCAGTCAGCAAGCCAAACTACCGAGTGCCAGACAACAAACTGTCGAGCACCAGAAGTTGCCGAGCCCCTCAACCAACACATGTCGAGAAACACTGAAGCTGAGAACTAGAATGTGCTGAGCCCTTCAGTGACCGAACTCCTTGACCAACACTGCACCTAACAGTGACTGAACATCCACCCTTCTTCGACCGAATACTCCAACACCAAAACACTAAGGACAAATCACACCAACATGCAGGATTGTCGACTACCCCAGGAAGCTCCTGCATCACATTAACAAGTGTGCTCAATACCAACACTAGTACACAAAATCACTACTACCAAACAAATCAACATTCCATCGATACATAACAATATTCCCTTCAAGAGAGAGACTAATACATATGATTACAAGATTACACAACACATTATATAACATACATCCTACAATACAACATATATGAGGAACATAAACATGTGTACAAGAGAAACATAGAGAAGAGAGAAAACATGGTAGCTCCTGTGTTGAGTCCCAATGCATAAGCTCTTGTCCCCATTCATGTTCGGTCATGTCACTCGACCACATAGTATCCTTAGTCCCACTCCACTGTGCTAAGGAGGCGTAAACATGGCCCAAACACAACAAGTAGAGAGAACACACAAGCCATGGGATTACTATCACACCAACCACAAGGTATACATGCTCATCACATGATCATATAAGACTCATCTCACACCATAGAGCATAATGTATCAAGGAAACTACTCAAATCTAAAAAGAGTTTAGGTGATAGGGAGCAATAGGGAGGTGCCATTGTGTGGCACTAATAGCACACAAAATATATAAGGTCCTCTCAAGATGATGAGGATCCCACTAACCATATACCAGCTCTCATGAATATACTTTTCCATACATTACCACTCATCAGATTTCATCTTAATGGCTTAATTTCCAATACTCCCTTATTGTCCCTATCATAAACCTCAAGGTTCATCATGCAAATACAACACAAAAATATCAACATAATCTCAAATATGACACAAGGAAGAATTCACAATAATCTCATAAATACTTCAACTTCTATTTAAATTTACTCATAAACATAACACATAAATTCCTCAACATCCAACAAGGTGTGGATTATGCATTTACCCAATTAATCTCTCATTCCAAAAATACTAAATAAACATACCACATCATAAACTATCAATTCATATTGACTCAATATCATGCAACACACAATGCATCTTTAATCTTTCATTTCACTATTCACACTTAATCCTAACAATCTAATGGCTATAATACCAAGAAAACACAACCGAATTGATCCAACAATAAAATTTACTCATATATTATCATGCTTCCACAAAATAAAATCATATTAATAACAACAAATTCCAACTTTCATAAAATGTCCATTTGGGCTGAAAAACCAATCATGGAGGCCATCCACCATTAATGAACCTCCAACAAGTTCAAAAATGTAATACCCTACCTTATCGCTATATTTTGGTTTTGTGTTTAGGATCTCTGTTGGTGCATATGTACGTTAGTTCGTATGGTAATATTACTTATTGTTACTTAGTATATTATGTATAGCTTTGAAGGTTAAACTATATATTTCGTGAAGATATTAAGATCAAGTTCAATTAAGAAATAGACCTTTCTAAAGTGTTATTATTATTAATCCAACAATAGTTTAAATGTATTATTTACCGAATATTAAACAATGATTAAATATTATGAATGCCATCTAATATAATTTAATTATTGAGGTCATTGGTCTTGGTAAATTATTGTAAATTATTGTTTATGCTATTTTAATATAACTTAGTTACTATATAATTATGTTAATTATTACAAGTTCCATTAATAAAGGTGTGTCAATAAATGCTCTTTAATATTATTGATAAATAGAATGGAATCTTACTATTTTTGGAGAGAGTCTTGCCGTGCATGTTGGTGTGCATGTGAAATTTGTGAGACTACAATGCTAAGGAAAATTGTCTCAATATTATTTTCATTAGCTTTGGTGTAAGGAAATTCATATGGAGAGATCTCTTTCTTTCACATGGGCAGCCAAGTAAGTCACTGATTTCTGACTTTACCATGGAAACCTTCTCTTGCAGCCTCATTACACATTTGATGATTCCCGTTTCATTGTTCTTGTGCCTTCTAAAATTGATTCAATTCTGTCTTTCTAAAGTCATTCTTTTGGTATGTTTAGGGAATACATAATATATTCTCTTTTAGTAAAATTTTAAATTAGTAAAGGGAGGTATAAAATTATTAGTTAAGGGAGATATGAAATTATTTGAATAATGAAGTTCTTTTTAGTTAGTTCAGAAATTCCTTTATAATGTTTATTTTCTTCTTTTTGTTTGTTAATTAGAGAACTAAATTTAAATTTAAATTGTTGTGATATTAAAATTTAATTAAGTTTAATTACTACATATAATATTAGAAAGAAGAATTAGACAAAACATTTTGTGATTAGGTAATTTTGAGTAGGTTCATTTTATATAATAAACTTAGATACCTATCCAAAGAATCTATATATTTGAATCACAAAGACAATTTGAGCTTTATTACTAATATTAAGTAATGCGTGTCAAAATAAATTATATTATTAGGATGTTAAGGTTATTTTCATATTAAATTGTTTGAGAATAACTTGTCTAGAAAATACATGTAGTTTTAAATTGCTATCATTGTTAGTGAGGTTGTAACATGTACATCAATACATAATTTGTTATATTTGTGTGTGTCCTTAGGAACTATATTGTAATGGATAGAAATTAGGACTATTAGTGAATTTAGTCTTCATAGAATCAATTATATATATTGTAAAGTTAGGATAATGAGTACTTTAGCGTTCTACCCCGTTAAGAGATTGTCTTGACCCCATTTGGTTTATTTGATATCATATGATTATACTTCAAGATGTGATTTAATTTTTTCTCTAAGTCGTAGTTAGAATGTAAATTTAATGTAGCTTAAAAGTGTTTATTGAAGTAGTTCAATTAAGTTCTTGAGCTTCTTAGGTTGATTGCGGAAGATGTTAAAAGTAATCCTATATTTCTATAAATGTACTCTTGTTGTTGGGTCCTTGAGATGCTCCTCAAATGATGTGTGTGTTTTGTGAGTTCTTATTGTGTTAATTGATGTGTTGGTGGATAAGACTCTTTATGGCTTTTATTGTATTGTTGGTTTTCACAAAGGATGTGTGTATTCTAGATCCCTTGTGTCCTTTTGGCTTATTACTGAGGTGTTTAATGCACTTGATGTGTCTGTTTGGACTATTTGGTTGTAATTATTTTTCCATTTAGATTAGGTGATTCTTGGAAATGGTATGATGTAGTTTGGACATAGTATTATATGTTGTTAAAATAGAGTTAATAATTATCAGAGTGTAATTTAATCATCAATTAGAAATGGTAGCCTATATGTGACATCATTATGTTAATGTCGTATGTAAGTTAAAGATTGATTAGGGTATTAATTTTATCTCGATGTGATTCTATGCATGTGTAAATTAAATAATGTGCTTCTTAATATGTCCTTTCATGATGAAGTTCATGTTGTGATTTTGTGATGTTAGTGTAAGAGATTATGTGGGAGTTTTAGTATTGGGTTGGTCGTGTGTTACCAGTGGGTTAGGGTTTGATAGTTTTCTTAGTCCTTGTTTTCTTTTCATGTCTTATTGAAATTTATTGTCAATTTGAGGTCACATGAGGTCTTGGTTTCCTTCAATAAGTTTAAATGTCAATTTGATGTTTTTTTTTGTGTGAAACTCTATTATATGTATGTTTTGGACCTAATTTCATAATTGAGGTTTCATGATGGTCCTGGTGATGTTCTTGGCATCTTATTGTTAAAGTTAATTTAATGTTTCCTTGTTGATAAATGTGGTCCACTAGATCTACTTTTTATTTGGTGACCATATTTTATTGTATGTTAGTTTACAAGTGTATTTGGAGCCTGCTAGAGATTTTTCTTGCAGAATCAAATAGATCAATAAATGATCACCTCTATTACTCCCAACTCTTGATTCTAACAAGTAACAGACTAACTAACAAGGATCAAATCCTCCTTCACTTTTATCTCCATGGACTCAGACGTGTGTACTTCTTGAGACTTACTGCTTCACAGTAAATATTACAATGGATTTATGTCTCAAACACTAATATTCAATATTCTTACAAAATAAACAGTAAAGTAAATATTTGTTTAGTTTAAATATTGATGACGATAATTTCCTATCAAGTATAGATCAGTTCCTAATCCAGGGCAAAGAGTCAAATCGACATACATTCACAGATAACTTTAAACAAAAAAACACCCATAACCCAAATCAAATGCCTTACAAATCATTTTCTCATTCCACAATCAGACATCACATTCCTATGTAAATATTGAATCCCTTGAAAACACCCTTAAGAATTACCCTTCTTTTGAAAGAAACTTAAGAACAATCCCACTATTTACCTTGTAACTAGTGTATTAAAACTTGCCTTGCAAATTCAAAACACAAGAATGCAAAGGATCAACACAAAAAGACATCATAAATGCACAAAGGAATTCTGCTATATTTTTGTTTAAATTTTCTCTGCTTCAATACATGCAAGATAACCAAAAACTCTAAAACCAGACTAAAATCATAAAACTATCATGTAGTTGTGAATTCACCATCCTCTATTATTACAAAAGACTTTCAATTTATATTATTCACTAGCCATCTTGGAATCCTAGAAGAAACAAGATGCAACAAGCTTCAAATGGCTAGGAAAAGAAAAAAAACACTAAAAGACAAAATCAATTACAATTATCTTCATCGGTGGAGAAGGAAAACTTGAGTAGCCTTTTGCAATCATTCTGAATCTTTAACAGTTGGCACCTTTGTCCACAGATATTCAAGGTAAATTCTGAAAGTTGTTATGAGAAATAGTGACCACCTTAAAAAGAAAACATACACTATTCTTTATGATAATTACCCTCCATGTGCTCATTGATCAGGTGCCAAGTGTCATTCAATCCTCCTTCATTGTCTCTAAGTCCACGGTTGCCTACTTTTTCTTCTTTGGCTTAGTGCTTTTGTCCCACAGTGCAAGCTCCTCTTCAATTCGTCAGTCAAAACTTTTGATGCCCTACAACTGCTTCAGTTGTCTCTCCCACATGGCATCGGTTATAACCCTTGTATCCACCACAAAATTGACACAATATGTTTCAGCTCTAAAAATATGATCCAGGGCTTTACTATATTTGTCCATGTCTAAAACACTATCCTCTGTTAGGAAAGATTCATTTTCTGGCAGTAATGCATCAAATACACTTCTCAACTCTTCAACACCTTTCACTTCATCATTCTCATTATGGATGGAACAGATGAATTTTCTGAAGTCAGGACCAAACATATTCAGTTTCAATTGTACCTAATTTTATTTTCCCTTAAAAAAGGATAAGGATGCACCAATTTTCTCTATCATTTCCCCGACTTGATTTGTTTCCTCAGGAATATTTGGCCTGTGTGGTTGCAATACTTCTAGCCTTTCAAATAAAGATCCCCTACAAGACCACACACTGAAAAGTGGGTCCAAAGTCTCTATTGTATCTTTTACCTCCTTTTCAATATCAGGAAACTTGTTGTATGCCCTGTGAACTACATCCATCTTTCCTTTTATTATCTCAATTCTATGCTGCAAAATATTTATCAGGGCAGAAAGAGAAACCTCATTTCTATCCTTGTCAAATGTTTCAGTTGCTTGAACAGGCTCTTCAGTGACAATAGGCTAAATAATTTCAACTTCTTGTACAGGAGGAGGAAGAGCCTTGGAGGCCTCTTCCAAATTTTCCTTTAGATCCTCCAATTTCTCCTCCAATACCTGGATTTTCATCAGGCCCTTCTCTCTATCTTTGGCCAAGGCAAAATTTTCATTAAAAATCCTCCCATATCTTTGTGATAGCTGCTATGTTTTGGCTTCATTTAAATGGGCAAAATGTGTGACAGCTTTGGAGACTTCTAAGTCTGATGTGTTTTGTACTATCCATATAATTTTATCCTCATCCATCTTTTCTTCCACATTTGTCAAAGAAGGCTTTTTTGTCCTTGGAGTTAAGGACCACATGGCTAGGGATTGGGATCTAGGGTCATAGCCATATCCCCTATCTGATTTTTAGAGGATAATTGGGCCTCTAGCTGCCTCCTTATTTGATCTATAATGAATGTTGAGGCTAGATCCTATCCTGGTACAAGCAACATCCCACTTGACCTTACCAACTGTCTAGCCTCATCTACTATTATATTCTCAAAGATGGGATCATAGGCTTTTAGAGCCTATAAGGCTTCCTCTCCCAATATGACACCCTCTAAAAATTTGTAATTGATTGCCAATTTCTTATTGTTTTCTCCAAATGAGAAAATTATTGAACTCATCACTATTGATGAAGACATCATCACTCAACATTTCTTCTTGATACAATTCCCTGTCATCATTTCATAATTGGAGAGGCAATTCAACCTCCTCCTGGGTCTCCTTCTTCTTCCCCTCTCTTATGCTCTTTCTCAATTCGTTATGATAATGTCTATCACCAGTGACTAGAGAAGCTATTGTCATTTTTCTTTTCATGTTCTTTTATCTGGGAGGGTCCTCCTTCTTTTGTTCTCTATTTCTTCTAAGGAGGATGACTTGTTGCCTCTGTGTCAAGAGCCTCTAAGCTTTGCTCAAAACTAGGTGGCTTGATCATCTGGGGAGCGCTATGCTTCTCGTAAGTCCCCTCACTATCCTCGTCATACTCAAAGGATGAGTATTCTTCAGGCACTTTTTGCTTCTCCTCCAAATAATTTTCCAATTGGTTGTATAAAGTGTCATACATGTCAATCATTCAGGTGATCCTAGTCATGTAAGGCAATCCTGAGAAGTATCCTCCAAATACAATCCCTGCCTTTTTCAACTATTTCTCCAAGTCCACCAAGTCCCTGAATTTTCCTGCTCTCTACTCAAATTCTTGTTAATCAAGAACATCTAAAATTATTTCCTCTTCATCACACCCTTCATGCTCTTGGATGTTGGTAACACTTGGAGATAATAATTTCTTGGCATTTTTTATGAAATCCTTAGGGTCTACATATCAATATTGGGAAATACCCATCTTATACTGACTCAACCACTTGTTGATTCCTTCCAAAGCTTTCTTCCCAATGAGAAAATCATAGACTTTGAACTGCCTTGGTGTGAAAATACCCTTCCTATGAGGAGCTAAATGCTCTTTGTCTATCCACACCAACTACCAAATGAATTCTATCAGTGCAACCCTTGGAGGAACATATTTTGGAAGCACATGTGGGGGCTAAGGACATCCATATACCCTAATCAATGTGAAGGTCTTTCCTAGATACAAATCACCCTAATTATGATCTTGAGGCCATTTATCAACATATTCACAAGGCCTTAGAAGCCTTAAAACCTTGACAAACAACCTGGTTATATTCACACCAAGCAAAATCAAAATTGGGTACACAATCCAATTCTAAAAACCATGAAACTCATTCTCATTTGAAGTATAATTCCAAACCCTAATCCAAAATTATACAGGATTCGGTTGGCCATTAATGAGTGTCCTCAGTCCCAACATATGAGTGTCCAAATAATTTACATTATGGAAAAGGATTAAGTGCATCAAAAGAGAGTAATGCATAAAATGAGGCTGCTTGGCCTTCTGAATACTCAAGAGACCCTCATGCATATGGTCAATGACATATTGAATATAATCATAATCAGTATTGACATGGGAGTTCTAAATGTCTATGATGATCATTAACAGATTTGTAGGCATTCTCTTAACATCTCCATCCTACCCTAACACTCTGCAAAGCTCATATGCCAAGTACTTCATGTAGAAATGAAAATCCTTGAACTTATAAGGTGCATTCATACGACCAAGTATTGGGCCCTACATACTTCCCCGCTCTAGGCATGAAATTAAGGATTAAATTCTTGACTAGGTTGTTTTCCTTCTTATATCTTTGTCATTCTTTTCTCAAATCAATTTCTGTGGATGAGGAATTATAGATACCAAAGGCTTTCATGAAAGAAGCTCTATCTAAGGAAACTAGGTTTGTTTGATCCTTCTTTCTGATAGTATTAGATACTGGATCATATTTCCTAGCCAATTATACGAGAAAATAAACATCTAGAAAGACATCCGAAACTATCAATTTTCCTAAATCCAATTTCCAAGGATTGCAAACAAGAATTTTCCTAGTTCTATTATTGTAGAAGTAACTGAATAAATGATAACCAAAATATCCTGGAGTAACAGGGTCTCTACAACTAGACATGTAATCAGAGAAAATCTCATCACTAACCTTCTTGTTTTGAGTATACCCTGAGAGCAATGTGATGAATTCCTCTAAATAGTTTCTCTTTACTTTATGTTCTTCTCTTGTATCTTTACTTCCTTCACTAGCTCATCCAGCTTTCTGGACTTCGGTTGGCTCATCTTGGCTATTTAATCCAAGCATTTCTCTCTAAAAAATCTCCTCTTCAAAAGTCTCTGCAACTTCTAAATTTCTTGCACACTTTTTTGAAAGTTCTGATAAGAAAAAGATATAAGTGTTGAGTCTATATATCATTCAGCAATCAATGCAACAATCTAGTCGAGATCTCAGAATGTCATTGTTCAATCACCTCAGCATTCATTCTGCAAGTATCAAGTTTAATTATGTGCTAGCCATGGCGTATAAAGCTGACATGCAATTTAATTTGAAATGAGAGATGGAAAAGGCCATCATTGCTTTTTTCTTTTACAAAACCTTAGAAAATGTTAAAAGCCCTAGACAAAAGCTGATTGGCTTGAAATTCTTTCTTTTTACAGCTTAGCAACGTACTTTAACTTGTCCGGATTTCCTATTTTTCCTCAACCTTAGCAATTCCCTATTTATTCATGGAGATCGTGTGACAACAAGTTTCTCAAAATCTCATCATGCTCTATTTGACCATGGTTTACTTGGAGATTTAGAGATAAGGCTTCCCTCTCAGTTAATGAACACTTTACTAATACCAGGGTTTATCTCGAGATTAAACGAATAACACATATCTCATGATCTCTTAGTGGGAGCTCAAACCCTAGTTTCTTTACGAGATCCAATGACAAAGATTTTCCTTACTAACTTTAACTGTATTCTCCCAATCTCTGAAAGTTAGTGACAATGGTGAACAAATTCTGAGATTCAACGACTAAAGGATCTCTTGATCTCTTAATGCTTCTTTACTAACTATAAGGATTACAAGATCAAGAGATAACCATGAAACATCATTTCTCTGAATCGCTGAATGTTAATCCTTCAATTGTTATAATTATGAGATTTAGAGATAACCTTGAAACATCCTTTCTCTCCTAATCTCATAATATTTCATGCCACTTTGATTAAATTAGAAGACTTGGCGTACACCACTTATCTGAGTCTCGATTGAAGGTCAGCGCTTGATCTCCTAAGAATCATCCTAACTCCAGTTTCAATTTGAGATTCAGTGACAAGGCTTTATCTCATGATCTCTAAAATCTTTCTTTAACCTGTTAGTAATAACAGAGAGGGGGGGTGAATCAGTGGCTTCAAAAAAATTTCTTTATTCTAACCACCAATCAATAAACCTCAGATTATTATGTCCCTTACAAGATGCATGCCATGAAATACTTATAATAATTAATTGTCTATCGGTTTTCCTTTTCTGACCTTATTCTCCTTGATTACCGATAAGCAGTAAAACTTATTTACCGACACTCGGTAAATATGCAGAGTATACCGATAAATCCAAAAATGCATATGTGAAATGTAAAATAGTAAAGTAATAAACTATACACACATAACACATGGATTTTAACGTGGAAACCCTGTTAAGGGAAAAAACCACTAGGACTGATACCCCAAATTTTCACTCTTCTGAAGTGAGCCCTGTTAAGAGCCAACCCTGTTAAAGGTTAAAAACACACTATTAGGTGTGACCTTGTTAGAGGATTTTATACATAAAGGTTGTCACTTAGTATCGGGCAACTCAATTTGCTACCATCCTTGAATCAGCCTCCTTCTTAGATTGTCATAGGATTTACGCAAATCTAGTGCTACTTTCATGAGTCAACCTTTTTGGCACTCCTTGGGATGTATCTCAATATATAGAAGACTATTAAGTCATGCTCTATTAAGAGACTTGATGCTTCAATGGTTAAACTGAAACACAATGACCTATTTCTAATGCAACTTGAATTGCAGATTTTCAGATCTATTTAAGTACATTACCTCTCTAATCAATGTATCAATTCAATTCTTTTTTCTCCACACTTTCTTCTTTGTGATGTTGTACTTCACTTGTTCGTCGGTGTCTACAAAATTCTTTAGCTCTCCTTCAGCTTGATTGATCAGGACTGTATGAATTTATCCTTCATTAGTTTCTCTTCAACATCCTCTTTCTATTCACTCCCCCTTTGTGATGATTCAGAAATGAAATAATGTTGTGTCTTATATAGACATGATATTCACCATTTCTTGATTATTGATTCTTGATTCTTGGCGTGAAAAACAATCTAGCCAATCTGATTTAAAGCATAACTCCTGATTTATCTCGTAGTTATATTCTTGCCAACTGTACAAATCTTCTTTAAATTAATCACTTAACTCTTGTCGAATAAAACAATGAAAACAACTAGTTAAGTCTATCTTTAGCTCTTGCTAGCTAAATATTTTTTCATTTTCTGAACTCTTTGTTCTTTCGGTCAACTCTGCAGTTAGTTGTCAGTGACAACTGCCAGTTTCGTTGGTGTGACTCCAGTCAGCTTCGGGATCTCCATCTCTCGAGCATCATTGGATTTTACTCATCGGGCAATTTTGTTTTCAGCTTGTCAGGCATCTTGTGATTTTGCCTCATCAGGCAACACTATCTTCTATTCATCGCGTATCACTGTGACTTTGGTTCTATGCCTTTACTAATGGTGTGCACTCTGTTAGTGTTATCTGTCACTTTAGTGAACACTTGACTTTTATGCATTGTTGAAAGCATAATCTTTGTTCTATTGATTCTCTGAATTCTTTGGCATTATATAAATGATCATATAGATGATATCAAGTTGACATCAATGACAATACAAACCATTAACTAATTTAATGCTTTGCATTATCTTCAACTTTAACATTATCAAAAATTCAATCAGTTATATGTCATCAATCTCTCCCTCTGGCATTGATGGCAACATACTATATTATCACACTATACTATTTCTAATACAATATGAAATACAATTGTTGAGATTCATCAAACTACCAAACAATTTGTTTTGATAACTGACAAAAATGTTTGACTGTCGGTAAGCTCTATGTTAGCTTAGATTTGATTCTTGTAGTTCTCTGTGTTTCTTTTTATGATGTGCTGCATCCTTCTCTTGTGTCAATATCTCTCTTTTGACTATTTTTCTTCTTTGTTATCTCTGTCTTTTGTCAATAACTCTCCCTATGGATATGATCTCTCCCTATTGGAGTAATCTGATAATGGATAATCTTTCTTCTTTCTGAAGACTTTGATAATATGGAAACTTTCTCTCCCTTTGATAGGAATGCCAAATAAATATCTTACAGATATCTGACATTAATGTCAAGTGATCTTTTCTCTCCATCCATAATATATTCCTTTAATTTCCCTTATCCATCAGCAATACAACAATATACTCTGGTGCTCGGTTTTGATATATACCTTTTAGTATATAGATGTAGCTTTGAAGTTCATCTTTTTGCTTGCATCAACATGTATGATATTCTGATAATATATAGGCTGATGCAACCTTCAATTTTTACTGATTGGAAGACAAGGGTTTGACCCCTAGTCTCTTTCTCAGGTACTCAAATGTATCCTTGGGCAGTGGCTTGGTGAAGATATCAGCTAATTGATCTTTTGATTGCACGTACTCAAGTATCACCTCTTTCTCTTAAACTTGTTCTCTTAAATAATGATACTTGATTGTAATGTGTTTAGTCTTGGAATGCATGACTGGATTCTTAGAAATTTTTATTGCACTAGTGTTATCGCAATAGATAATCACTGGTTCTGAGATCTACATATGCATACCTTCCAGCAGTTGTTTGATCCATGAAATATTTGAGCAGTTTGCAGCAGCAGCAACATATTCTACTTTTGCAGTAGACTGAGAGATGCATCCTTTCTTTTTTCTAATCCATGTGACAAGTTTGTCACCCATAAAGAATGCTCCTCTAGTTGTGCTCTTTCGGTCATCAAGATTTCCAACCCAATCAGCGTCGATAAACACTTTAAGTTTGAATTTACCTTCTCTTCAATACCATAAGTCAAATTCCTCAGTATTCTTTAGATATCTTAGGATTCTTTTCACAGCAGTCATATGTGATTCCCTGGGGTTAGCAAAAAATCTAGCAACAATTCCTACTGCATGTGCGATATCTGGTCTAGTGTGTACAACATACATGAGCTTTCCAATCATTGATCTATACAAAGTATGATTTACCTCTGTTGTCTTGTCTTCCTTTGTTAACTTACATCTAGTAGCCATCAGTGTTCCAACTTGTTTGGAATCTTCCATCTTGAATATTTTTAGGACCTCTTTGATGTATTTGGACTGTGTAATGAAAATACCTTCACTTTGTTGAATGATCTATAGACCAAGAAAGAACTTGATCTC
>MU225800.1:42688-53482 GCA_018584345.1 Thuja plicata | reverse complement strand
GAAGTCTACATACCATGTTCCTCTTGTCTGGATCTACAAACCCTTCTGGTTGCTCAATGTATACCTCTTCTTCAAGTATTCCATTTAGGAATGTTGACTTGACATCCATTTGATATAATTTGAATCCATTGTATGCAACATAAGAAAGTAGTATTCTTACTCCTTCTAGCCTAGCAACAGGTGCAAAGGTCTCTCCATAGTCTATACCTTCTTCTTATGCATACCCCTTGCATACTAGTCTTGATTTGTTCCTTGTGACTTCTCCATTCTCGTTCAGCTTATTCCTGAATATCTATTTTGTACCGATGACATTTTTGTCATTTTTTCTTGGCACAAGTGACCATGTTTTGTTCTTCTCAATCTTCTTAATCTCATCATTCATAGCACTTATCCATTCTTCATTGTCTAGTGCAGTACTGACAGATTTTGGCTCAAACTCACAAATTAAACAATTTGAGTTTAAAGACTTACTTCTTGTTCTTGTACCATCTTTCTTATCTCCTATGATCTAGATCTATGGATGGTTCCTTCTTATATATCTTGCAAGTATAGGTACAGTTCTTTTTCTATCTACTTGATCATTATCCTGATCTTCATTCTGTTCTTCATTACCTTGCACATTATCTTGATTATTATCCTGACCGTTGGTAACAACAATCTGACTGTCGGTTGCAACATTCTATTGTTATAGCATTAAACACTATTGCTCGGGTAGGGTGTTGGGTTCTTCACAATATACAAACTTGTTGTATTCCTCTAGTTGTTTTGTGCTTTCCAACTCATTCTTTTCTGTAAATTCATCAATCTTTACATTTGCACTTTCAACTATTTTGTTAGAGGCCTTGATAAGACATTTAAAATCTTTGCTTTGGTAGAATACCTCATAAAAATACCTTCATCACTTTTGGCATCAAGCTTTCCATTTCTAGCATCCTTTAAGACATAACATTGACTACCAAAGATCTTGAAGTAACTTACATTGGGTGTTTTACCATACCATAGCTCATAAGGTGTCTTCTTTGTGTCCTTCTTTAGTTGTACTCTGTTAAGTGTATAGACAGCAGTGCTGACAACTTCCCTCCAGAAGATTTGGGTGATGACTTTCTCTATCATCAATGTTCTTGCACAATCAACTATTAATCTATTCCTTCTCTCAACAATCCCATTTTGTTGTGGTGTCCTTGGTGCACAAACCTGTCTTTTTATACCATGCTCATTACAAAAATTAGTGAATTCATCTAATATAAGTTCTCCTCCTCTATTTGATCTCAAACATTTCAAATCTTTACCACTTTGTTTTTCTACCATAGCCTTATACCACTTAAACATCTTGAATGCTTAAGATTTATCTTTTAGAAACATAATTGTCATCATTCTAGAGTAATCATCAACAAAGAGAATAAAATATCTATCTCCATAATAGCTCTTTATTCTCATAGGTCCACATAAATCAGTATGGACTAATTCTAGAATGTCATCATATATATGGGTTTTTCTTTTGAAACTAGACTTTGTCATTTTACCGTTTTGACAATTTTTGCACATGATGTTGTCTGGTTTTGTCATCGTTGGTAAGCCTCTTACATTTCTTCTTCTTCTTATTTTTATCATGTTGTCAAAATTCACATGACACAATCTTTTGTGCCACAACCATATGTCTTCATTTCTAGTTATTAAGCAATTGGTGTTAGTATCATTCAGATAGAATAAGTTACCTTTAGTTTGTTCGCTGGTACCAATCAGTTTTCCTAATCCATTGAAGATCTTTGCCTTCTTGTTCTCAAATGCTACTTTGTAACCTGAATTATTCAGCTGAGAAACACTCAACAGATTATAATTCAATCCTTTTATCCAATAAGCATTTTCACATTTAATCAGGTTATTCAACATTATAGTTCCTTTACCTTCAACCGGACAAGGTGTATCATTACCCATTCTTACTATACCACCATTATAATACTCAAAAGTGTTAAACTTTTCTTTGTCACCAGTCATGTGGTGAGTGCAGCCACTATCTATAATCTAGATATTGTTCTTGCTAACCTTAGATATGAGTGCAGTTTCTACATACCTTTCATCTTCATTTGAATCATCTTTCACAGCTACAAATACCATCTCGATGTCTTCATCAGGTTCAGTTTCAGTATCTTCATCTTTGCAAGCAGCTAGGTAGCTAGCCTTCTTGCCTTTATCCTTGTAGTCTCGGGTATCTTTTCTTTCTGATTGTCGGTAACTTTTGTAATCTTTGTTATCATCTCTGTCATATTTCTTCTCAAAAGATCTATCATTACCTTTGTCATATTTTCTTCTGTTAGGACATCTTGCAGCAAAGTGTCCAATCTCTCTACAATTAAAGCATACAAGTGGTAACTTGCCTTTATATTTACCTTTTCCTCTCTGCATTCTCCTTGCCATGAGTGCTTCTATTTCATCTAGATCTTCTTCTTCACTTTCACTTTCACTATCTCTTCTAGATGTGTGTCTCTGACTTGATTTTCTTATTCTCATAGAAGACTTAAATATAGAATCTAAGTTTGGTAAGACACTACTATCAAAGTTATTCATCTCAAATGAAATCAGTCTACCAATCAAACTTTCAAGAGTAAATGTATTGTTTACAACTACTCTCATTTCTTGAATAGCAGAAACTCTAATAGCATATACAAGTAGTAAGGTTCTTAAGATTTTACTTACCACTGTCTCCTCTTCAAGTGTACCTCCAACAACTCGTATAGAGTTGCCTACTTCTTTTATTCTTATGATGTATTGTGTGATGTTTTCTCCTTCTTTCATTTTGAGATCATCAAATTTTCCTCTAAGTCTTTCTGCCTTGGCTCTCAGAACATTTGCATTACCGCCATGTACAAGCTTCAGTTTGTCCCACATTTTCTTGTTAGTTGTGCAATCTTTGACATCTTCAAATTTAGCATCGGAGAGAGAGGAAGAAAGCTCTATGACCTTGCAGTTGTGCTCATGATTCACTCTCAATTGATCTACTGTTAATGCTCCTATGAGAAACACATATTCAGTATCTAAGTATTGAGTAACATCATTACCAATACCTGATAAGTGGAGTCTTATCCTGCTTTTCCATGAAGCAAAGTTGTCTTTTTTCAACTTGGGCATATTTCATCTATTCATCTTGTGATCTTGACTTAGGTCTTGAAACCTTCCTTCTAAGAACACAAGCTCTGATACCAATTGTTAGTAATAACTAAGAGGGGGGGTGAATCAGTGGCTTCAAAAACTTTTCTTTATTATAACCACCAATCAAATAGACCTCAGATTATTATGTCCCTTACAAGATGCATGCCATGAAATACTTATAATAATTAACTGTCTGTTGGTTTTCCTTTTCTGACCTTATTCTCCTTGATTACCGATAAGCAGTAAAAATTATTTACCGACACTCAGTAAATATGCAGAGTATACCAATAAATCCAGAAATGCATATGTGAAATGTAAAACAGTAAAGTAATAAACCATACACACATAACACATGGATTTTAACGTGGAAACCCTATTAAGGGAAAAAACCACTGGGACTGGTACCCCAAATTTTCACTCTTCTGAAGTGAGCTCTGTTCAGAGCCAACCCTGTTAAAGGTTACAAACACACTATTAGGTGTGACCTTGTTAGAGGATTTTGTACATAGAGGTTGTCACTTAGTATCGGGCAACTCAGTTTTCTACCATCCTTGAATCAACCTCCTTCTTAGACTATCAATAGGCTTTAGGAAAATCTAGTGCTACTTTCATGAGTCAACCTTTTTGGCACTCCTTGGGATGTACCTCAATATATAGAAGATTGTTAAGTCCTACTCTGTTAAGAGACTTGATTCTTCAATGGTTAAACTGAAACACAATGACCTGTTTCTAATGCAACTTGAATTATAGATTTTTAGATCTATTTAAGTACATTACCTCTCTGATCAATGTATCAATTCAATTCTTTGTGCTCCACACTTTTTGTTTTGTGATGTTGTGCTTCACTTGTTCGTCGGTGTCTGCAGAATTCTTTAGCTCTCCTTCAGCCTGATTGATCAGGACTGTATGAATTTATCCTTCATCAATTTCTCTTCAGCATCCTCTTTCTATTCACTCCCCCTTTCTGATGATTTGGAAATGGATTAAGCTTGTCTCTTATATAGACATGATATTCACCATTTCTTGATTCTTTATTCTTTATTCTTGGCATGAAAAACAATCCAGCCAATCTGATTTAAAGCATAACTCTTTATTTATCGTGTAGTTATCTTCTTGCCAACTATACAAATCTTCTTTAAATCAATCACTTAACTCTGGTTGAATAAAACAATGAAAACAACCAGTTAAGTCTATCTTTAGCTCTTGTCACCTAGATATTCTGTCATTTTCTGAACTCTCTGTTCTGTCGATCAACTCTGCAGTTAGTCATCGGTGACAACTGCCAGTTCTGTCAGTGTGACTCTAGTCAACTTCGGGATCTCTATCCATCGGGCATCATTGGATTTTACTCGTCGGGCAATTTTTTTTTCATCTCGTCAAGCATCCTGTAATTTTTCTTCATTGAAAAACACTGTCTTCTATTCGTCGGGTATCACTATGACTTTGGTTCTTTGCCTTTACTGATGGTGTGCACTCCATCGGTGTTATCTGTCACTTTAGTGAATACTTGACTTTTATGCATTGCTAAAAGTATAATCTTTGTTCCATTGATTCTCTAAAGTCTTTGGCATTACATACATGACCGTACAAATGATATCAAGTTGACATCAATGACAATACAAACCATTAATGGATTTAATGCCTTGCATTATCTTCAAATTTAACATTATCAAACTTTCAATCAGTTACATGTCATCATAACCCTAGTATGATTGTGAGATTAAGAGATAACATATATCTTTGAGTGGTTGAACAAAAGTCCTGACTCTTGTTTGATCAAGAGATTCAGCGCCAGTCACTCATCTTGCTTTGCATCGATGATCCATGCTAAATCTTGTAAGACTTTGTCTAACCCCAAGTTTGTTCTGAGATTCAGAGATAAAGGCACATCTTGTGATCTCCAAATAAGAGTCTTAACCATGATCTAGTCTTGAGATTTGGGGATAGAGGCTATCTCTGAATCACTGAAGTCTTTCTTAACCCTTGGTTCTGTTCTGAGACTCAGCGCCAGCCGCCCATCTTGCTTTCCTCCAGGACACGTGTCAACATCTGATCAAAACTCAATCTTGTATCTCATGATCACTGAATTCTTTCTGCTTGGCTTGATTTATTTGGAGATTCTGTGTTAGCCACACATCTACAATGTAATCAATGGTCATTGCTTAATCTCACAAGATTTAACTTAACTCGGTTCATTTTTTGAGATTCAACGACCAATACAATTCTCGTAATCTCTGAATAGGAGCTTTAACCATGGTTTATTTATAAGATTCAGAGATAATGTCTTTCTCCCAATCGTTGAATACTTGACTTAACTTGGCTTAACTTACGAGATCTAGTGATCGACCTTGATCCATAATATCATCGACGATCCATGTTTGATCTCCAGATTTTAAAAGACTTAGGCGCTACTTCATGAGATTCAACAACTAACATCATTTGTTACTTGTCTTTAACTTTATCGCTCAATCTCCAAACATTATAAACTTGACCATGATCTTCTCAAGATTCAGAGATAACCTTGAAAGTTCTTGTCTCTGAGTCGCTGAATGTTAGAAACTAACCGCCGATTATCAGGAGACTTGGAGATGGCTGCTCTGCCAAATCATTGAACAATAAAGTCTTAACTGCCATCTATTATGAGACTTAGAGATCACTTGAAAGAAACAATTCATAAAGGGGCGAATAAGAATTTCAACTTGGAAACATAAGAATTAGGGGACAAATTGACAATTTAGATGACACAAACCCTACCAAAGACAAAAAGACTTAGGGTTTATGGTTCTTAGACATTTTCAAAAATTAATTGCCTTGGGATACATACATTTTTCAGAAACTTTGTAGGCACATTTAAAACCACCAGATGCTAAGGCCCAAATTACTAACACCGAGAACCAATTTTTTTTATACAACTTAGAAAACCTAAAATAGACCCAACATAGCCTAGTTTTATGTATTTCATGGACCATGGAGTTCTTACACATCCAATTTTGTTGTAATGGATCTAAAAGAGGATTTAATTTGGTCCTATGTTGTATCTGGAATTATGGTTATGTTTTGGAACCTAGAGAGTTCCTATGTGATTCGCATGATGATGTTTATATGATTTGGATGTCCTCTTTGTTATGTTGGCACTTTGGATCCTATTGATAATTTTTAGATTTTTCTCCAAACTCTTCTTATTCGCCTCCTTTGATTATGAGGATTTTATGAGGTTCCATTTGAGAATGTTTTTTTTATCATGCTTTTGATTTTTAGTTTGGAGCATAGGATGGTTTTCGAGGAGCATAGGTGGAGGGTGGCTTACTATGGGGTCTAGGGCCCATAGTGGGCGTTCTAGGATAACCCATTATGGAGTTTTAATCAAGTGATAACAAAATACAATAAACTGGGCTGAGATACGTGCATTAACAAGATAATTAAGTAGCCTCACACATGTCCTTGAGTATGCCCATAGATGAGGATGGGTAGGAGAAGGCCTAGTCATCTATTGGACGTTGATCTAGTAGTACGACACATCGTCCACATGAGAAGTGGTCGGTTCCACATGAGCTCCACCTGGGCATCGTGTCCATAGAGACTGTCAGGGTGACACAATAGTGGGATCTATGTGATGACACCCTTCAATATGTGTCCTAGGATTACCTCATATTTGTTTAGGGCTTGCCTCTGGTATAGGATGTTCCTTTTTTATTATTTTATGTTATCCATGTTGTTTACCCAAGTGTTTATCCTATGTTAATCCTTGGTTTGGATGATCATTGTTTGTTTCCTTGCATATGCTACTTGTGTGGTGTGGGGCCTTGTGTTATCTCCTAGCTCGGGGGAGTGGACCTTAGGGTTCTACGTGGTTGGGTGGAAAATATTTTACCTATCGAGTATTTTGCTTGAGTGTTATCGAGAGCTAGGATGGACTTGCATCTTCTTCTCTGTAGTTATTGTTCATGCAACCAGATGATTTGTATGGTTAATTGTATCTTATTATGCAACATCATGTGGATGTATCATGACTATATCATCACATTGATGTACTGATGTTTTATTGTAATCTCTTTGAGGAGATAAATGTAAAATGAATAGGTACGTCATTGATGTACTGATGTTTTATTGTAATCTCTTTGAGGAGATAAATGTAAAATGATTAGTTGTAATTTTTAAATGTAAACATGTATCTCTATTTACTTGTAATGTAATGAAAGAAGTGGTAAAGATTGTATTTTGAATTGATCATGTGACTATATGTTATTTGGTTGTAATGTTTAAATGCTAACTTTCTTATTGTAAATTTGAACATAGTTTAATAGTAGACTTATTGTATTGTTATGTATGTCATGTGTTTCTAGTAATGACGTTAGGGAACCTAAGAGGACCTAGTTATGTGGTTAATGTTTAGCATTCATCTTATATTTAATAAAATATATCTTGGTTAACATTATTGTATCATTAATGAGTTGATATTATATGCATTTTTAATTGTAATATTAATTGTATTCTTGGTTTTAAAAAAATATCTAGCTTTTTTCTTAGGTTTTAGAGTTGTCCTCTTAGGTCAACTGTAAAAATTTGGGAAAATTTTCCCAAATTCAACCATGTTTTCCAAGTTTACACAATAAATTTAAACACACAAATAAAAGGTCAAATAAGAGTCATAGAATTGTTCTAAAATCATTTATACACCATTTGCAAAAAGAATCAACACTAAAATTAAGAAACAATGGAGAAACCAAGATTAATACCTCCAACTTGAAGAAAAAATCAAAATTAAAAGGAAAGCCAAACACATCGCAAGGGGCCATGAAATCTGAACAACAATAAGGGTTTTCCCATATGAATCTTTTGAGCTGCTACGCACAAAATTAATATCCATGTAGGGTTTTGAAAACAGTGAAGAAAGAAAATGAAACCTCTAATTGTCAATTATATTTCACTTTTGGAATGAAAATTTAAAAATATGAAAACATAAACCAAATTACTCCAAAAGAACTTCATATCCAAAATCATGAAATATTGATTAAAACGTGCACACATACACCATATAAATATTTTACAAATATTAAAAATAACCTCTTTACAAATATTTAATAATACTTACACTTCAAAATTAAGCATGTTAATAAATTACAATTTAAATAGAAAATCATTTCCTCTTTATACCCCAGTTATCACCAAAGGCACCCAAACATCATTTAATCATACACAAAATTATTTAAAACTCTTTTAATCATAAATGACCATTAAACTATAAAAATACTTAATTGAACTATTAAATCACAAAAATCATGAATTTAAACATAAACTTATAATTACCAAGAAAATCCCCTAAAGCTGACAGGTCCCCTAAAGCTGCCAAAACCTCTGTAGAAAATCTCTTTAAAAGAGGGAAAGAAGTAGCGAATGCATACAATTCAAGAGCGTGGGAGGAGGTGGCAGCAGGTTACAACTTGTGCAGGCTATGCCGAAGGATTATAGATGATTACGATATCAACACTGTGGAAGGAGTGGTGGAGGGATTGGAAAGGGTGTTGGCAGATGTGATGGGTTCGTGCATTGCCAAGACAGCACAAGTCATAGCAGAAGATTGTAATATATCGGTCACCAATTTGGAGGAAGAACGCATTTGGAAAGCTGCAAAAGTTGTTGGGAAAGTGAAGATCATAATGGAAAAATGTGGGGTGATATTAAAAGCTACCCCATCTTCTGACATTGAGAAATCGGTAGTTGCTGATGAGAGGCATAACAACCCCATCCAAATGGCTTGGTAGGGAACATAACAAGAGAACAACTTTGTTTTCATTATCTTGTATCATGCCCACTGAATTCAATTGGATGATTAGGGTGTTAAACTCGTTAAGGTGGTTTGATATGGTTCCATCTTCCTTCATCTTGAATTTGTACAACTTCTTCATGATGAACACCTTATTTGCAGCCAAATCCATTGTATATGTAGCTTTAAGCTTTTCCCATACCTCATTTGTTGTTGTTTTAGTTGTTACATTAAAGAGAACATTGTCAGACAATGAAAGAAAATTTGTTGCTATTGCCTTCATGTCCAAAGTCTCCCAATCTTCATTTGACATAGTAGCGAGATCTTGCTTGATAAGTAGAGACTCCATTTTTACCTTCCATAAACCGAAATTCTTCCCAGAGAATTTCTGTACTTTTCTTCTATTTTCAGAAAATTCAATCACCAAGTTCCCAACCAGCAGCTCTAACCTACTCTGATACCAATTGTAAAGAAATAAAGAACGGGAGATGGAGAAAAATTTACACATAAACAAGACCACCATATTTATCATGGTTCACCAAAATTGGGTACATCCACACTGAGCAGAGAGAAATTTATTATGCAAAAAAAGTGTTTTACACAGTTACAACAACAGACTTTATAGAGCCATTGATCATCTGAAAAGTCGCAACAATTGGAGGGAATATGGAAATGACTGTTTACCTTCAACAATTCAACGCCAAGCCATCTAAGAAAATGGAATGTATTCAAGATTGAATATAAGTGCAGTAGCTACTTAACTTTAGAAACTTGCATTGTAATTTCATTAAAAACTAGTGTCAAACTTAACTTCCATCCCCGTGAAGTTCCATGTCCTCTTTTTATTATTTCAAGCCAATTAAGTTTTAATTGATTGTGTCTCTTTCATTTGTAGCATGAAGCACAAACATGTTCATTATGATTAAAGCAAGAGAAGTTGAAACATTTGAAAATGTTTTGTTTTGAGTGGATTATTGTTTACTTGTTGATGATAGGCTTTATCAAATAACATCTCCCTTGTGTGTTTGTATCTAGGAATCGCAATCAGTATGTACCAGTTTCTAGTAACATGCTTGGCTAAAAATCACCTATGGAGCTTCTATTGTCTTTACAATGGATGAACCATTACTGTCAGAACAATTCTTCTTCCCCTGAACTGCTACTAATATGCAACATGCAATCTGTGAATTTGACTCTCAAGTGGTGATATGTCTATTGACTCGGCAACATTCTGAAGTTGTTAGTTGGAAGTTAGCTTTGACTGCAAACTAGATTCTGATGCAGGATCATCCTGGGTGTAAGGGCAATCTTGCATCACCCAAAAATATTTATGTTTTCTTTTCAGTAAGGGCTACCTTGTGCAGAGCTGCTATTTATGGAAACTTGCTATTTTTAGTAAGTTGGTCATACGATCTCGGAATGTTCTGATTTTGCATGTGGAGGTTCATCGCAGTCATATCAGCCTGCCAGTAAAGTTTCATGGCTAGATCAGGTCTAGTTTTGAAGATATTGAAAATTTTCGGTATTGAAAACAGGTTACAGAAACTTTGAGCTCAGTTTTGAAGGCTCTAGAGGCCTCGGATGAGGTCAAAACTTGGGCTAAATGAAGCATGCCTAATGCAAGCATTGTAGAGCGCTTTGTGGCATTTTTGAAATGGGGTTATAATAGTCAATCGGGTCAACTGGTGATGACTTATGGTCTCCGGAAGTTGGGCCACCTGAAATAGCAGAAAATAATTTTCCTTCAAAAAAAAATTTCGGGTTTCAAAAGTTATTTTGAGCTGACTTTGATGTACTAAATTGAAAAATAAAATAATTCTAAGTTTGGTCGGCCCTAAGGGCTAAATTTTTGGAACCTTCTCGGGCGGTGGAAATTGCCTATA
>MU225800.1:26346-37016 GCA_018584345.1 Thuja plicata | reverse complement strand
AACTCCCGATGGGCTTGTCCCATCAATTTGATCACTTGGTTGATCTTGATAGGGCTATTTGATGCCCTTTCTTTGTTTGTTCTTGTTTCTCTTTCAATTTGAATAAATTTTCACCCCTCCTTTATTTAAACAAGGGAACTCTTACAATGTTAAACATGGTGAGCTTAGTTCTTGAAGCTTTTATATTTTGAATGCTCAATTTAGCAACCTTTTAGATTTAGTCTATTGTGATATAAATAGTTAGTAAGTAGCTAAAACTTCTCAATTTCGTTGGCCAATTCAGCAATTGCGTATATACAATCCAGATTGATGTAAATGGTTGCTAGATTGAGTACAATATGCCAAGTACATAGAGTGTTCTAGAAAAATACAATGTGTGGTCTATGTGAGCTCTTCTAAATAAGATCAGTTTCTAGAGACCCAAAACCAACTCCATGTTCATACTACAAATGTATTCATTTATTAATATTTGCCTACTAGTTAGCAATAGGTGTACTTTGCATGTACCATTTTTGCACTTCTACAGTGACAAGGGCTCTCATGAGCTATTGCTTTAGCATACACACACATTGACATTGCATTCATACTTTTTCTTTCAAGGGTTTCCATTGCGTGGGGCATTCTTCTAGTTTGTGCATGTTTGGTGTTCAAGGCGAGTAATGAAATTCTTAAAGTTCTGAGATATTTTTATTTAGGACATATGAATAGAGTCATATGCATTTATAAGTGCAATTTTGCTTTTGTCCTGGAGGCCCTTGATTTCACAACAGATTAAAAGAACTCTTGCATACTTCCCATTCAAGCTCAGTAATGAATTGTTTTAGCTCCCTCTAATTCACCATTTGAAAGGTATCTCCTATCTTCTTTGTCCACACTTGAGATTTCCATGTTTGGGCTAATATTCAAGGTCAATGATGAATCCCATTCTTTCTCAAATAACATTCTCTGCGCTATCCTCAAACCTTATGAAGGCATAATACAACATTTAGTTCAATATTGTATTTTTAATTGCCTTTAATGTGTTATGTATTAAGTAGTGCAAATGAATGCCATCTTATAAAATCTTCAAAAATAAAACATTAAAGTGTTAATGATAAATATAGGAAAAAAGGTTCTCTGTGTGACCTCTACAATCTCCTAGGTAAAAAAAATTTTATATCATGCTGTTTTGTTTTTCCTGATCGTTGCGATTGTTTGTAAGAACCCACTTCATTTTAGGCCAAGTGTGAGTAGTAGTCTGTGCTATTTTTTAGTGACTTTTTCATTTTCCATTACAGTAGAATTGGCAGTGCTGGTTATTTAACCCCAAGCCAATTTTTGCACAGTAAGGTTTTTGTCCAAAAAACTAAAACCTTGAATACTGATTTTGCAGGCTCCCTGAACATGTCAGATCCTTGCACTTGGAGAACACATAACCACAATTTAGTAGTTTCCATTTTTTTTTTCATCTATTTCAGTTAAGACACTAAGTTGCATGTAATGATATTATGTACACCAACATTTGTATCTTGCAACATTTAGCACAATTCTAGCACAATTATAAAGAAATTTGTAATTACAACCTAAGACAGGAAGTTGTAGTTTTTGAATATTTCCATTAAGAAAAATAATGCTAAAGCATATATATTAATAAAGTTAAAAGAAAACATTTCATTTGCATTGTCTGAGCAATGAAAAACAATCAGCTGGAGATAAGCACCTAGTAGCTTCCATAGCATGGAACATCCACTCACTTCCATGTCTAAGAGTCCCTTCAAAATAAATAATCCCGTAATCCGAATAGACGTCCCCAAATATTCTCTTCATAGATCTGTATTAAGATATGTATTATTCTATAATAGAGTTTTTTTTACATTTGTCTAGTTTTTTTAATATTTGCAATATCTTTTCTGTGGAGATTATTTGCTTTAAAACTTCATTTGTTTTCTAAATAGTTAATTTTTAATTAAATCTTTTTTCTTTTTTGTTTACTCATTGTAGAATGTTTTTAATAAAATGTGAATAACTTTTTGAAAAAGACAATAGAATGTTTTTGATAAAATATGAATAAAGTCTTGAAAAAGACAATGACTTTTCAATGATAGGTAATTGAATAATATAATATTAAAGATGTCACTAATTATACAATGTTTTTAAAGAAAATATTAGTAAATTTTTTTTAAAATGTCAAAATATTTTTATTTAAAAAACTTGAAATATTCTATTAAAAAAATAAGTTGAATGATACAAACAAATCTATTTGTAAATGCGAGTCTTGATTGTCATGTTTATGTTCAAATTTTTGTTGGACATGTGATCAATAATAAATTTATTTTGGATTGATGCATGTAAGATGTAAGATTAGATAATTGTATATGATACTAAATGAGTAAATTATAAGAAATAAATTTAATTAATAAAATATTTTAGTGGAATATCCACTTTTACCAAAATATAAGAGATAAATTGTCTTTAATTTTAATTAGTATGTATCACATTTATTAAAGATAATTATAATTTGAAAGAAGACTAGCAAAAATGAAAATCTAATAAAATATGAATAATTTCCTTATGTTTATTTTCATCATTAAATATATTATAAAAAAACAATATTTACAAATGAAACAAAGTTATTTAGAAGAATAAAGAATGAACAACCTAAAAACAAACCAAATATGTTAACATTGATATTCAATTGTAGTTGCCCTTCAATTTTGAATGTGAAAGACAATGATAATTCCAAGTCTTTCTATTGAGTGAAGGTGATCTGGCATAGAATCTGGTGAAACTGCTCTACATCACATGGAATAGCCAAAACCCCTGTTTGGGTGAATCCATATTGTTCTCTCCCATTTTCAAGAAGAATGGTGAAAAGGGGATGTGACAAGTATGCAATGGGAATGAAGAACTTCTCCCCTTCTTCTCCAACCCGGACAGGCACGCATGAGATTGACCCTCTTTTTTCTCTCCATCCAACTATATTTTGAACATCATCTGGGCTAACACGCATGTACTTTGCTTTATTACACCACCACCCTTCAATGCTTTCCTTCACCTTTTTGAATATCTTGCTACACTTTTTGAGCTCCATTGCTTAACTTCTTCGATACAACCACAATATTATTTGAGAGGCTTGCTTTTTGGTATCACAAATGACATTCTTGGGCTACTTATACAAGGAGGGTTACCTCACACTCACGTCTCCTCCTATTTTGAGTTTTTATTAATAGAACAACACATTAATACTTTTAAGATACATACTGGTTTGGTTTTATAATAAGTTACTATTATTCTTTTGCATGTCTTTTAACTTCTTGATTTTCTTTTTATACTAGAGATGAAAAACATAGTTCTCTATTTAAAGTTATTTTTTCTTAATCACAGTTGCATTAAAAAAAGGAGAGTTGCAATAAAAACAGAGTTTGCATTAAAAAAAAATATGTTAGATAATTCAAAAGATATTTGATATTTTTTATACAAAATAAATTATATAATAAAAAAACATGGTAATCTGTTGAGTTGGTAGTTAACTTTAAATTATGCATGTATATTGTTGAAGTTTTGCATTCTTTAATTAATAAAATAAAATAAATAATAAAAAAGCTCATGCATAAAGTTGAAACAGAACATTTCTTCACAAAAGTTTTATCTTAAAAAAAACACTGAAAGTAAAACAGCCCGTGTTAGAGCATTGTATCGGTTATATACAATAAAGTGAAGTGTATTGAAGTATTGCAAAGTTATTAACAATAAATTGAGGAGCTCTCCTTGAATGTACGGATTTAAAGCTGCTCTCAATCATGAAGAGGTTGGTTTCCTGTTGATAGCTATTTGCATTGTTGAAAAACAAGGGTAAATCTTGAGGGGTTTTCTGGTACAAAAAATGGAGATGGCAGGGCCTAGAAATAGAGGTAGTAAGAGAGAGGAGGAGGAGAAGAATGGGGTTGTGAAGAATCTACTTTATTCCCTTGGCATATTGGTGGTGTTGATAGGGATTGTTTCACTTACCATAATGCCAAGAGCTGGAAAGCATGGGGACCAGGATCCCTTCGCTTATTACATGTTTATGGGTGGATATTTAATGAGTTCCATGGCAAGCATGCTTGCGCTCATCATAGTCTGTTACCCGTTATCAGATACTAATATATTTAATGGGAAGGTGCTCTTTCGTAGCGCAACAGTAATGTTAATGTTTAGTTTCATCGGAGGCGTTGATTCGGTAATGCAGCCACAAAATAAATTGCTTGCAATCGTTGCGCCTCTCGCATGTCCTCTTCTTCATTTACTCATCTAACTCACCCGTTCCTCTTTTTTTCGCATTCAACACATGTACGATTTTATTCAATACAAATGTTTGACGGGGGCAGCCTTGTATAATTGTATAATTGACTGAAGAAAATTTGAAATGTTCTATCACTTTCTTTTCTCATCAAGTAATTTGACTTATTGTTACAAATTTACCATTCCTAGTCGTGGCCATAGCCATGCATTGAAATACAATATTAAATAAAGCTTCTTGTTTTTATATTGACTATATCTTTATACTGGGCTACCATAGTATTAGTTTTTTTTTAATATTTTGTTATTATAATATAAATATATTATAATTTTACTTTATAAATATTAATTATTTTACTATATTGAAGGCTTTATTTTATTTGAGATGGGCAATCTCATTTTCATTATCAATGGTATGCAATGTTTTACATTTAGAAATATTTCCACCTTTCATTTTTTATCATTTTATATTTTCCTTCACTCTTATATTTTGTTTTTCTCCTTGGTATGTTTGGATTGTAAGTTTCTATTGAAGTTTTTACTTTTTAATAAATATCTTATTTTCATTAAATTTCTAAATAAACAATAGTAATTAATTTTTCCAAAATCATAATGTGTTTGGGGGAGGGTCATGTTTGATTTTTCAAAATAATAATAGTATACAATATCATTATTAGTTCGTGCTTATGGAAGGATACTAATGTATGCATTAGATGTATTTTTCTTTTTTAATTGATCAATCATATTAAAGAATTTTTGAAACTTGTACCTTTGTACTATAATTTTAAAATTTGTCCATATTATGTCTTTCTATTTGTTAAAATTGACACTAGTATTTTTTGAAGTTATATTATTAAAACAATCAATAATGAATATACCAAACTTTGTGAATGCCAAGTAAAGAAAAAAAGTAAATAATAAAAATACCAAACTTTGTGAATGCCAATTAAAGCTCTGTTCTCTGCAAGCCAATGCTTTAACCGCCATTATACGAGTCTTCCAGGTATTTTCCAGACGTCGTAGAATTTGTGAAACTTTCAGTTTCGCCAAGTTTCCTTTGGCTAGAGTTTGTTATTGGTTAGAGTTTGTTATTAGTTTTTTATTTCCTGTACTATTTGTTTCATTGTACATGGAATTCACAATATTATCTGAATTCATAGTAACCTTGAAATTTGGTAGGGGTTCACCTTGCTTCTGTAATTTGCCATATTTATGCATGTAGTTGGTTTAGCAATTTCTTTAGTACTAAACCATTGAAACCCTAGTTCCGCTAGGGTTTTCTTTCTTCGATTCTTGTAGATAATAATATTATTCCTTCATTTTTACACAGGCTTAGAGAATGCCGGCAAAAGTTTATGAGACTCCATTCCTTCAAAGCAGTTTTGTCTAAACGTTCACATGCCTTGTTGTGCATTCTGCAGTTTTCAAATAAAAGTTTAGAAATGGGGAAGGTGTTAGGGCAGGTCCCATGGCTTATGATGGTAAAATTTGTTGCAGTGCTCTTAAATAGTATTTTAATTTTAAATTTGGGAGGCAAACTGTAAACAAATAAAAGGAAAGAATTTCAATGGTAATGTTTCAAATAAAAATAATGGGAAAATGTTTTAGAACAAGTTTCCATGCTGTTGCTTACCTTATTTTTTCAAATATGTGTTGCTTTTTTATAGTTCTTCCACCACTTATGCAGTCAGTTATAGCTTTGTTAAGGGTTAGTTTTGACTATTCAAACCATTTATTACAATTAACATGCAGTTATAACTCATTTTCTACTCCCCACATAGAATGTTTTACTTATGTTGCAGAGCTCTTTTTAATTTGCTCTTTTTAATTTATAACTCTTGGTTCTTGTTATGAAAAATCCTCTAATATAAGGAGGCAGTGTAATCCATTTTGTATCATAAAATAAAATATATGTAATGACTAAGCATTAGTTAATCTAATATTGTTATTTAGATGTAATTATGATGTAAAAATATTGTTATGTTCTTTTTATATTATAATGTTTAGTTATATAAATATTTATTAAGAGGAAAAATAATTATTAATTGTTTGAATTTTAAGGAAAATTTAGGAAAAATCATGTTCAAATGTAAATTTAGTGTAAATAAAAGTCCTATGCAAATGCAAGGTTGAAACACATTTTTCTAACACTATCCAATGCTCTTACTCTTAGCCACATTTGGATCAAGTTTTCTTAGAGTGTTAAAAGTTGCAAGCCCAACAACACTTTGTTACAAGGGGTTCAAAAGGACAAAGTTTGAGGCATAATTGCTGACCACTAGTACTTGATGAGAAACATTATATTCCTCTATAAAATATTGGTTTTTAAGGTTTATACACAAAAGAGCAAGAAGCATCATTTTCAAATTAATATTGTTGATCACTCATATTCTCTCCCACAATTTGATTGATTTTTTGATTTGACAATTTTATTAGATTATTATTTTTAATTTTCTATTTTTTTATTTTATAGTTATATTAATTTCTTATTATTATAATTTTAGTTAGAATTGTATAGTTATATAATTATATCATTTATAATTCTAATTTATTGATTTAATATTTTTACACATTTTATAATTTTATAATTTTATTTTTTATTTTTTTCTTTTAATTTTTTAAAAATTCAAATAAATTTGTCAACTGATATCTATTATAAGACCCTTTTATAAATAAATTTAAAAATAGATAAAAACTGACACAAATATATAAAAATATCACCCCCTTAACGCCACATAAAATTTCCCACAATTGGCGTCGAGGTAAAATGGATTAAATAAAAAGCACAATGAAAATTCACAATCATGTCTATGGTGGCTTAAAATAATAATTACTCCGTCACACTTTGAAAGTAACTTGCATAAAATATGGATAATCATAGAAACCTAAGGTAAATTCTCTATTACCTTCAAACCTTTTTCCATCATTTTGCTCTTTAATCTTTTTCTACAGTTTCACCACACAATAATTATTTTATCAAATTCTTTTTATTGATTTTAAATATCACAAAATCACACTTCCTAAAAGAATAATTTTCATTTGTACAAGAAATTTATATTAATAAAATAAATATTATTGAATGGGCTTTGAATGGTTAATTAAATCTAAGTTGTTAAAGAAAAACAAAATATAAGAAGCAATAGTTATTCTACAAATTTGCGGAAAAAAACTAATATGAAGCAAGCTCCGAAAAAAGGGGTCCTATAAGACCAAATCAATTGAACCAATCATAATTGAAATAATTAATTTATGGAATATATTTAATTCATAAATAAATATTTAAACTTTACAAATAGTTGAACAAGAAAAAAATAGTGATTTATGATTGGTTCATTGGTGTAAAACTAATTCACTATTCGTGCACAACTGAATGCAATAGTATATTGCCTACGGCAAGTACAAGAAGAAAATTTGTTATGTGTTTAATGTGTTGTAGCATGATGGATAAATTTGTGTTTTCATAACAATAGAAAACTGTATGTTTCGCAATTTCATTTTGAAAATTTGTTATGTGTTTAATGTGTTGTAGCATGATACATAAATTTATAATAATAAAAAATTGTATGTTTACGGTTTCATTTTCTTGTCTATTGTCCTCTGCTAACAATATTGGTATCAAAGCTAGGTTTTAAAATTTGAAGGACTGAATATATTGTTATGAAGGCTAATTTGCAGAGAAGTTGGAGCTGCCCTCAAACTGTAGGTGAAAGAAATTGTTTGTGTATAAGATTGTTGCTGAGAGTTGAAGAAGGTTGTAGTCTTCAAGTTTAATACTTGGTCAAAGAATCTGTTATTCAATGGAGTTTTCCCTTGAAAAGATCAATTTGGAAATATGGAAAAAGTAGCAGTATTTCTTAGCCCCAAATTCCCATTTTCAATAGTAATAATTATGAATTTTGGTCTATTAAGATAATAATAAATAAAAAAATTCGCAAGACATATGGGATTTGGTAGCAAATAGTTTTGTAGAACCACAAAATCAGGCAGCCTATCAGGATCCAAACAAGCTTGGGATGCACTAAAAACTGCTTACCAAGGTACAAAAAAAAAGTAAAAATAGCTAAGTTACAAATTTAGGAGAAGTTTTGAAAATTTTCAAATGGGTGGATATGATTCATTAATTTTATACTGAATTTATGAATATTATTAATGAAATGAGATCATATGGGGAAAATATAACTAATCAAGAAGTGATTAAAAAGTTCTTAGATTATTGTCTCATGAATCTAGAATAAGCAGGAATAACAATTCCACTTCACAGAATGCTTTCAAATCATAGGTTTATCTGATAGAGGAAGAGGAAGAGGAAGATCAAGATTTAGAGGAAGAGGAAGAGGAAGAGGCAGAGGTGGACAAACGAATACAAATCAAGGAACCCTAAGAACATAGGCTCAAATATGCACTTAACTATTTTTTTGAAAGGTAAGGATATACATCATGTACTTAAGTGTAATATAACCATGAAGCATAAACAAATATGCAACCATAACAAGTAAATCATGATCATGCACAAACGAAGGACTCAAATGTACTTCCAAGGGTTCCAAGACAACCTCAATTACTTACCAAGAGCAGACAAACACATTCAAGCCACCACATGAGAGTTTGTCCACCACATCCATGAACCTCACGGGATAAGACTGTACCATCATAAATAGTCACCAATCCAGGAGACACGTTCATCCTTAGTGCAATCCGAAACAAGGTTCATATAAAACTTGAATCGAAAAGTGATCAGAATTATACCATACAAAATCATAAAATAGATTGTAATTACTTGGAAAGAATCCAAAAAATATTTGGGATCTTATGGTTTCCAAAGCACCAATTTATCTTGTTTAATGTTTATACAAGGTAGTTAATTTTATTATGTTTTTAATTTTTAAGAAACTCCTTGAAACATCCAATGTGGCCACTTCTTGGCCGGGGTCCACATAAGGAGCTACTCACCATGCCTACTCAACATACCTAGTCCTATATCTCAACATCAAAGACTGAGACCAATATAATAAGCTTGTTCACTTAGTCTTCACCAAGGATAAACAAATGTTTTATCCACTTGATCTACACCAAGGACATGAATAAGAGGTGGTCTCCACTTTACCTACACCAAGGACATGATACAATGTATCTTATTCACTTAGTCTACACCAAGGACATGAGCATACAACATACATCATCTACTTAGGTCTACGCCAAGGACATGGAATAGGGGCATCGTCCACCTTGTCTACTTCGAGGATGAGATGACCCATAATTTTTCAACTCGGTCTACACTAAGGATAAAATAATAAGATGCACCATCTAGTTAGTCTACACTAAGGACATAGATAACATAAGAATCAACAAGCAAGAAAGGAAATAACTGGAGGCAAATCACTTTCAACACTCAAGGCAAGAAACTAAGTAAATGCAATAAGAGGCACAAATGCCAAACTGGTTGATTGGCCACTATGTTAAGATCTTGGATTCCCATGAAATTTATCAAACATCTCATTAGAATATGAGGAAGGGTCAACAATCCAAAAAATACACTAAATGACAAATTTGGGCAAAATTTGACAAGGGTTCCAAAATCATCATTTTACATCAAAAGAGTAAGTTTGGATCGCAATGGCTATTACCCAGAATGTCCTCAATCCGTTATGATAGCATGATCCTATTGCAATCATGGAGTACTACAAAATCTAACAATCCAATCATGCCAAGCATGGTGACAAACAAATCTGGAAGACACGTCAAACGATGTACCCAAAATTGAAGCTTAAATTTCAGCCACAAAAATTAAAACCCATTTTCCCTTAAGGCCCAAATAACCTAAAGATCTAATAAAATGTGAAATCTAACTCCGTGGGAGAAAACAGAAAGCGTTATGGTGGAAGTTTTCCAACCAAAATCCTAATAATTCACACAATTACAATCGACTGATAAAATCATAAGGAAATGTGGGGAAAACACTAATTACCATCCCATAATGAAATTACAAACAAGAATGAAATGAAATAGAAAAGAAATGAATAAAATACAAGAAGCCCTACCTCACACCAAGTTGCGGACATGGAAACAACTAGAAGAAAATAAATCCTTTGCAAAAAAAAAATGGCCCCACAGAAAGTTCAACAATTGCAACATGAATCCAACGAGCTGCTACCCACATGGATCCAATGAGTAGATCAATCACGAGAAAAAATGATTTTATCCAATGCAATTGGGAATAATATTTGTAAGGAAACTCAGGTGCGGAAACAACTTCCTACGCTAATCTCTGATAGGAAAGTATTATGCGAATTCTTTTAAACCCTTACAATTTCAGATTCGTTAACTACTTTAACAAAGATATTGCAACCACATACCATGCATATAGAAAAGTAGAGAATGACACAATGATTTACCCTGGGGAAAACCTTTCGGTA
>MU225799.1:2558178-2578260 GCA_018584345.1 Thuja plicata | reverse complement strand
CTTGTTCCTTTGTAGGAATGTATTCAAAAATTACTTCTTTGTCTTGTACCTTCTCCTTTAGAAAATGATATTTTATAGCTATATGCTTAGTCTTTGAATGTATTACTGAGTTCTTTTATATATTAATGCCACTTGTATTGTCACAATGTATAACAACATGTTCTTCAACTTTCTCACGTATTCCTTCTAATATTAGTTTTATCCATAACATTTGCTAACAATTAATGACAGTAGCAACATACTGAGCGTCTGTTGTAGATTGTGAAACATAATTTTGATTTTTAGCTTGTCCATGACACTAATCTACTTCCCAAATATAAATCTCCTTCACTTGTACTTTTCATGTCATCAATAATTCCATGTTAAACTGCATCTGTATATTCTCGAAGATTAAAACCACATTTCCTTTCATACTATAACCCAGAATTTTATGTTCCTTTAAGACATCTAAATATCCTCTTAACTCCAATCATGTGTGAATCCTTAGGATTAGATGAGAATCTAGAACCTATTCCAACTACGTGTGCAATATTAGGTTTTCTATGAACAAAATACTGTACCTTTCCAATCATTGATCTATATAATATTTCCTTTACTTCCTTAGAATCATCTTGAATTGATAGTTTACAACTAGTTACCATAGGTGTAATAACAACACTTGAATCTTCCATTCCAAATGTTTACAATATATCCTTAATGTATTTAGACTGAGTTATGTAAATACCTTTTGACATCTAGTGTACTTGTAAACCAATAAAGAATTTTATTTCTACAAACATAGACATCTCCAATTCTTTCCTCATTTCTTCAGCAAAATATTTACTAAGCAAATCATTTCCTCCAAAGATTATATCATCAAAAAAAAATTCAGCAATCAAAACTTTTCCTTCACTTTAAGTTTTCAAATACATATTACTATTATCATTAGTTCTTTCAAATCCAATCTTAGCTAGATAAGAATGTAATCTTTTATACCATTCTCTTGGTGCTTTCTTCAATCCATATAATGCTTTATGTAATCTGTGAACCCAATCCTTTCTTTTTTCAACAATAAATCCTTCAAGGTATTCAATATAGACTTCTTCCAATATTCTAGTCAGAAATGTTGATTTAATTTCCATATGATAAAATTTAAATCCTTTATATGCTATGTAAGCCAGTAACTTTTTGACCCCTTCAAATCTAGCGATAGGTGCAAAACTCTCTCCATAATATAGTCCTTCTTTTGCATAGCCTTTGCAAACCAATCTTTCTTTATTTCTTATTACTTCGTCCTTCTTTTTATGTTTGTTCCTCATAACCCATTTGGTTCCTATAATATTTTTATCTTTAGGCCTATGTACTAACGACCATTTTTTATTCTTCTCAATCCATTCAATCTCTTCTTTCATTGCATGTATCCAATCTTCATCTTTTAGTGCATCTTTTAATCGAATTATGGTTAATACTCCATCACTTCTATCTCCATTTATATCTATCAAGTTGTTATTAATGATTATATTTCTTGGAGTAACAGGTTCCACATTATGAATTCATTCATTTCTGTTACTTTTTTCACCTAGCAGCGATGTTCTCTATTGGGTGTTATCAGTATCTATACTTTTTGTTTCATTTCACTATTCTCTTCATTATGTTCTAAAAGTTCATCAATCTTTACATTCGCACTTTCAATTATCTTAGTTTTTCTTTAATTCAAACATTTGACTACTTTTCTTTTAGTAGAGTATCCAAGAAATGTTCCTTCATCACTTTTAATATCAAACTTTCCATTTCTATCATCTTTCTTAATATAACACTTGCTTCCAAATATTCTAAAATTACTAACATTAGGTGTTCAACCATACTAGATTTCATAAGGTGTCTTGTTTGTTTGTTTATTGAGTTGTATCTGATTTAGTGTGTATACGAGAGTACTAAAAAATTATCTCCATACTTTATGTGCAACTCATCTTTGATTTAGTAGTGTTCAGGTGCATTCTACAATAGATCTATTTCTTCTTTCTGCAATTCCATTCTATTGAGGCGGTCTCGGTGCAGTCAATTATCTCTTGATTCCATGTTCTTCACAATACTCATTGAATTCATTAGAACTAAATTCACCGCCTCTGTCTGCTCTAGGACATTTCAAAACTTTTCCATTTTCATTTTCAACTCTATCATTATACATTTTAAACATATGAAAATCATTTGATATAACTTTTAAGAACATTATCGACATCATCCTTGAGTATTCATCGATAAAAAATATAAAGTATATGTGTCCATGATATCTCTTTGTACTTATAGGTTTGAACAAATCTGTGTGTACTAAGGCTAAGATATATTATGTACAGTAGACCTTGCTTGAGAAAATTGAACTAGTCATCTTACCTAACTGACATTCTTTACATAATGCATTTTCTGGCTTATTCAATATTGGTATACCTCTAACACTTTTCTTCTTGCTAACCTTTAACAAATTATCAAAGTTCACATGACACAATTTCTTATGCCATAACCAGCTTTCTGAACTACTTTATCAATTAAACAATGACCAATTGTAGTATTCTGTTTAAAAAGAGTACCTTTTGTCTATTCACCAGTAGCAATCAGTTTTCTAGTCTTCTCAAATATTTTGTATTTTCCATTACTAAACTCAAATTTGAATCTTTTGTTATTCAACTGAGACACACTTAACAATTTCAATCCATCAGCCTAGTAAACATCATCATAAGTGATATCATCAGTTAAATAAATAGTACCTTTACCTCTGATCATGCAAGGAGAACCATTTCAAAATCTAACTAAACCTCCTTCACATTGTTCCATGGTTATGAATTTATCCTTATCTCCAGTCATATGGTGTGTAGAACCACTGTCATTGATCCAACTATTGTTATAATTCACACTTGAGATCAAAGCTTTCTTTTGAACGATTTTAGTATTTTCAGTAGAGGGATCTTCTTTTATACCAACAAACACTATTTCCTCATCATTGTCATCTACATAAGTATTGTACTTCATTTTCTTCTTCTTTAGTGATGTAACATAGCTTTTTCCTTCTGAGTGAAATCCTTGTACTTCTTGTATTTGTCTTTCCTTTCTCCATCTTGTTCATGTTACCCTAATAATTCTACATATGCAATATGAAAATCATGAACACTAAAAGATTGCATACAGGTACACCTCTTCAACATTTTTATTCAGAAAATGATAATGAAATATATTGCCATTTCATTCATATATTAGAACATTGTACTCGAAGTGTTGGTCATGTCAAATTTGTAATTCAGAAATGATCATTACATTGTACATTCAAATAGAATGTAGTAATAAATTTTTTCTTCAATATCATATATTTTCATAGTAAAACTTAGAGGTAATTACAAAAAAGAAAGCATGATAGAAGCATGAGTAGGGGTCCATGAATTTCCTTCTAAAAGTTGTCACTTGGTATGACAGCTAGTTGTCGGTCCTCTGTCCCATCTTCATGTATGTTTTGCATTCTAGGTCTAGGGTCATGTCCCGCATCATGGAAAGAGAGAAATGTTAGATCCAATTTGGATCTAAGAAATGCATGGAAACCAAAACAACATACAAAAATCAAACTTTTAGATCTGTAAATCTACCAATAACATCAATACAATAGCAAAATATGCATCAACATCAACTGAATAAAAGTATCAAAGGGACATATCTCTATGAAACCTTTTATTGCATATGGTTATCATTTTGCATTATTCAAAGAGTTTTTTTTTTGTTAAAGTAGAAGAATCTAAATCAAAGGGACTTAGGTCTTGTAGCTAAGAAACCTTTTTCAAAAAACATCAACATGATAAGATAGTAAACACAACCAATAAACCAAAATTCATGTATGAATTCCATTTCATATGGCACTCACACACAAACATTGATTGGTTGATTGTGTCCACTAACCTAACATATTTTTTTGTGGTGTGTGAAAACAAAGTGAAAAGAGATGGGTTAAATGCAGAAAGAAACATGATTGAATTCACCAGTTGCAGATGATAAAGGAAAATGCAGTGAGTGTCATGAGCCCGTGCTCGAACCTCATAAAATACATTATAAAAGAAAACTGGGAGTTCATGAATTCAGGGGTGGAAAAATGCAAAAGAAGGAGATACAGTTCATGGAGTATGGTACAGAATGAAAACATGTTGTTACAAGTTTGAAATGATATTGAGAAAAAAATGCATAATACAATGATGCTACTAAAAGATGCATGTGAAATGAAAGGATGCCCTAAAAATGGATGTTCCAGATGATCAAGAGAAAAGAATGAAGTTGGAAATAAAAAAATGAGGAGTGTTCTGTGTAGGAATAGAAGAAGAACAACAGTATTGTTGGTGCATTCAAATGACAGTGTTATACATGTTTATCAGATAAACAATGTTGTTATTGATACAGTTATCCATGTTTGAATAACAATTTGTAATTCAATGTAAATATGCATGCTTATGATAGAGCTATGCGAGTGAAAAAAGGAAATATGTATATTCAAGTATCAATATCCATGTCACAAGTATTGCTCATGGGAGTCACAAGCCCGTGCTCAAACCCCATGGGTAATTTTTTGCATAAGAGTTGATAACGGTATATTAATATGCTTCTAGTCACTATTTTTGTAGAAGTGAAACTATATATTGTAAAGCTTTAGACATAGTGAATGGAGGCAAAGCACAATTTTAATGATAATGTAAACAACTGTTGGAAAAAGATGCAGAAAACATAATGACAACTGAAGATAGTATGCAATATAACTCCAATTTGACTACATAGAGTAATGGTTTTCAGACATGGTGGGCATATCATTTAAAGCCATGGTTTTTTAAACACAATGAAGATGATAAGCTTTCAAACAAACAGAATCTATGTGGGTATTCAAAAAAAGATGAAGTCCAACTGTCGAAACAAGATGCAGACAACATTCATCACTTTTATAGCAACAAATCTTGGAAATAAAGTCAACAAAAAACATGGTGGAATCGACAAAATAGAGCAGTGTATTAACAAAGCCTAAAGTTATTTTCCATAAAACATGGATACCCAGATTAGCAAAGAAGCTACAAAGAAGCCGCGGTGAAGCCAAAAAATAGGGTACAATAAAAAACCCAAAAATCATTTGTAGTAAATATGGTGGAGTTAACTAAAGCTGAAAAGTCATGACTCAAGTTTTTCAAAGTAGATACAACAATATTACAACTGCTTGTTCAAATGAAACACAAAACGCCAAGTAAAGAAGAAAGGGAATTATCTATAAGTGGAATGCAGTAGAACCCAAGTGCTAATTACATGTAGTCAAGAGCTCGAGTTCAAGCTGAAGGCATGCATGAAACTCTAATTTCATAGAAGAGCCCGCGGGATAAAGATGAGCCTGAGCTCTGTTTTTAAACTGTAAGTTAACTCCCGCACCAAGAAGAGAAAAACAAAAGAGGTGGCTGTATTCTAGCCCATGGAACATAGATGAAAATCTTCAAATACTCCACCAATACCCAGATAACAAATGGTGAACTCCAGATTAGCCCGAGTTTAACAGAGGAAGCTGAGAAGAGTGCCATAATCACAAGCATGGAGGCAATCACAGCCAGGGTTTTCAAAAAACCCTAACATCTCTCCCAAACAAAAAAATGTGAAAATGAAATGTAGTAATGCATATGGCGGTTTAAAAAAAATTTAAAGTCCATTAAGTACACTGAGGACCTAATTCATTAAAGACTGTAGTGCATGATAGCCTTCCCAAGTGCCATGATAGAGATTGATATTTTTACATCGAGATTGGTCATGTTGACCCTAGCCAAGATGTTACTTAGGAATGGTTAGCGATATGCTATGGTGTCAGGTTTGATGGGGGTTAGGGTCTTTTATATGTTGTGGGGATTAGAATATATGTGTAGTTTTGTTATATGTTGGTAATGTAAAAGATGTATATCAAAAGATATCAACATTAGAGGGCTGGATTTAGGGCTATATTTTGGGCATCAATTATGTCTTAGATTTAGGGATTTAGCTATTTTTTAGGCTACTTTAGAGGGCTTTTGGGGGGGAGGAATGGATTTTCAAAATTAGCCTTGAAGGCTATATATCTAAGCTTCTGATTTCAGTATAGGAGTTCATAATTTAAGGGAAAGGTCCTTTTAGTGAAATTTTTGTTCCTCTACACCTTCTTTATGCATTTTGTAGCCACTAGTTCATGTTTTATGTAGATTGTATTCAAGTGAATGCACATATTCCTTGGCATATTTTGTATTTTCTCATGTAACTATTTTGTAGATTTTGAAGAATATGAAGCTTGCCCCATTATTCATACATATTTTTGAGTTTCTGTTATTAGTCCTTTTTCAATTTTTTGCATTTAAGTGTAATGTATTTTACAACATAGATTAGTGAATTTATCCAATTTCTTTTCTAGATTGTAGAGTGTAACCTTTTGCAGAAATCACATGTTTATTGGTAGAATTGTCCCTGCATGTGGTATAAACCCTAATAGTGAGATTTGTGTTAACCTATGCATTGAACAGTGAATGTTATTGCATAAAATATTAGGGTATATGGTGTAGATGCTAGCTTGAAATTTTTGAGAAGTTTGAAATCAATTTTGTGTATCACCTTTTATTTTTTGTTCATTCAGTTCTAGTTTATTTTCTCCTTTTCCCAAAATCTAAAGAAAGCAACAATTGGTGATATCCCAAATATAATAGGAACTGGCCAAGAATTCAGAGATTGCTTCTTAATAAGAGTCCACCCACAACTCAGGAAGGTTTTCATTGTTACCATGAAAGATTAGTATGCCCTAATGCCTAAGTTAGGTTGATATTTCAAGGCCTTAACAGTTTTTGGTATGCTCGGTGGGACTCCTTGTGATACATGAACACAATTAAAACAAGGAGTGGAATAGAATTTTAGTATTTGCAGTTATCACATACTAGGAGAGGAAGAACTTTGTAGAGAGAGCCTAGAGGTCCAAAAGAACTTTCCTTCCAGCCTGTAGTGAGGGATAGGAAACTAGGAAGACCAAAGAAAAGAAGGGATAAAAGAAGTTTAGCCCCTCCCACTTACTACACTGAATTGCCATTTTCAGATCAAGAATCTTCAGAAAGTCCTCCAGCACTTAAAATTCAAGTTGTCTTTGAACAACTAGCAGTGGAAGATCAATCAACACCTTCAAGTTCTGCTGCAGCAGTACCAAGGATGGCTTGAAGATTGTCATTTGTACCATTTGATCAGGGCAGCCCTTTAAGGATTTCCAATCACAACAATATACCATTTGCAGCCTTGAAAGGGTTACCATACTTCACGGGGGAAGGGAAAAAAATAGCTATTGAGCACATAAGAGATATTGCTTCTCTTTGCAATGTTCATCACATCATGGAGGAGGATGTATCTTTGAAGCTATTGGTTGCATCACTGAAGGGAAAATAATTGGAATGGTTCAGAACCCTTCAAGTTGGATCAATCACCACATGGGATGCACTAGGTGAGGAATTCTCAAAGTTTTTTGAAGATAAATCTAATAATCTTTCTTTGGTGGAACAACTAACAATTATCAGAAGAGCTTCACAAGAAGAGATGAGTGATTTCAATCTCCACTTTCAAAAGACTTGGAATAGGATTCCAGTCATAGTAAGATGCTCTGCTGAATATGCATTCTTATATTTTCTTAAGAGTCTGAATAGTGACATTTCAGTTATGATTCAGTCAATGGGAGGTACTTCTTTACCTCAAGATTTTGATATTACTATAAGGGCATAAAATAGCCTTATTCAGGAAAGAAAGATAGCTCTTAGGCCACCTATGCCTTTCTTTCCTAGCATCCAATCCAATATGTCATTGATTACCCCACCTCTTGCACCCTTTCCGACTACAAAGAGTCAAGTAATGTCGGTTGCACCTTCTAGTTAGCTACAAAGCATAAAGGATAGCCAACAGAAAATTGAAAGTTTATTGCAAACCTATGGAAATGAGTTGGTAAACCTTAAAACATAGCAAGCTCAAGGAAATCCAATGGCCCATATGCAAAATCAGTTTTCTAGTTCCTCATTACAGCAACCTAACCAACCTATTTACCATGGTAACAAGAAACCATACCAAGGAAATAGTAATACCAATAGGCAGAATTGGAACCAAAGGTGTTATAGAGGTTTATAATCCTGCACCTCTTAATGTTGTTAGGAATATTGATCCTAACCAAAATAACCTTGCTGCTCAGTATGAGTGGTTTTATCTTTGTGGGAAGCCCCATAATCAGTCAAAGTGCACTAATAGAGTGCTTAATCAAGCTCTAATAGTTCAAAGTATGATTGATTCACAACCAGTTGCTTCTATTGAAGTGAATCAACAACAACTGGATCTAGGTGCTCTAGATATTGCATTTCTTAATTGGCAAGAAGAAGAATTTTGTGGAGTAAGTAATGATTCACCTATATCAACAAACACAAGAACCAAGAACAGAGCTCTAGAATCAAAGCAATCAGCTGCTAAGATTGCTGCTACAACTCAATCACCACTCATCCCTCCTATTTCTATTCTAAAAGAACACTCCTCTCTTGCAACCAAGGAACAAAAACATCAGAAGCACATAGATCATATCATTGGTAAATCTTCTCAAAAGGTACAGTTCATTGTTCCCTATGATATTGTTGACAATATGAAGAATATGAATGTTTAATTTCTATGTGGGATTCTTTAGCCATTCTAGGACAGGTAGATTTACTTAAGGAAGAGCTATCTAAAGAGACATCAAGTTCATAGCAAGCTCTAAAGAAGCCTTCAAGGATTATTTTGGCTAATTCAGTGGTTGCATGTCTACAAGGAACAATAACATAGGATGGTAAGAAAGTTTCAAATGTTAAGCCACCTCCTTTTTATGTGTCCTTGATAATTGGTGATAAATTAGTGCATAACTATATGGTTGATAGTGCTGCAACAAGCACATTAATGCCTAAAAAGATTGCAGATTTTCTTGATTTAAAATATGAACCTCTTTATAAAGGAGTTATTCAGTTAGATGGTTCATCAGTCCATACTCTAGGTGTTTTTAAAAATGCAAGTTTGACCCTGCATGCTTGCCTAAATTTCTCTATTCCTCGGGACATCTATGTTATAGATCTGCCTCCTTATTTTGCAATGTGTTTATCTAGAGACTTTACTAAAAAAATAGGAAGATATTTCTCATCTAATTCGTCTCATATGTTGTTTAGGATGAGATATGGTGCAAAATTGACCATAAAATCAGAATTGTTGACCAAAGATCACATAGAGCCATATATTCCAAGCCCTATTAATGCCATTTATGTCATCATTGATGTTGACGATCTTAAAGATTATCATGTCTTTGATACTCAGATTGAAGGCATCCCAGATATTCTTTTATATGAATGGTCAGCTAGAAATACCTTTACTAGTTAGGATAGTGTTACTTATGATGCTAGTTTTGGTAATTACATGATTGCAAAATCTGATCCTATTATTCCTAACTTGGTAAAAGCCCAAAGTGTTGATTTAGAACTGCCTAATCAACTTTGGGATTTATATTTTGATAGATCTAGAAACAAGGATGGAGCTGGTGCAGGGGTTATGCTTGTGTCTCTAGATGATGAAAAATATTATGCTGCATTTAGATTCTCATTTCCTTGTTCTAACAATGTGGCTAAATATGAAGGTCTGATTCAGGGCTTGGAGTGGGCAAGAAAGAGAAATGTTAAATGTTTAAGAGCATTTGGGGATAGTGAATTGGTGGCCAATTAGGTGAGAGGTCTGAATGCTATAAAAAATGATCTCTTAAAATTGTATAAATCTTGAATATCACATATTATAGATGATTTTGATGCTTTCAATATGATTTTTGTACCTAAAAGTAAAAAATAGCAGGCTGATAGGTTAGCTTCTATTGGTGCTCAAGTTACTATTTCAGAAAACAAAGGTGTTAATACTGATCAATTCCACATTCAGATTGTTAGTAGGCCATCTATTCTAGATAATGAAGTTAATTGGCAAGTTTTCAATACTGATGAGCAGATCTTAAGTGTTATGACAGAAGCAGATAGCTTTGTTGTTCCTAAAGACAGCAAAGTAATACAACCATTTGAGGACTAGATCATACAATTAAAATCCAATAAGAGGCCTAAGGGACAAGTCAGCTTCGAGTCCATTTTCAACTCTGATGACCAGTTTAGGAAGAACAAAACCAACATGCTGATCAAAGAAGATCATTATGAGGAGCTAGAAATATTCAGATATAAGTACTTGAAGGTTGGTAAAGTCAAATGTCCTCAAGATAAGGAGCTTCTTGTTGCTTTATTTAAAGATTTCAATGATGTTTTTGCTTGGGATTATGCCGATTTAAAAGGGTTTGACCCTCAATTGACCCAACACACCATTGAATTAGAGCCCAATTCAAGGACAATTAGGCAAAATCAAAGGCCAATTAAGCCCAAATTAGAGCCCTTGATGCTCAATGAGCTAAATAAACTACTAGATAGTGGACTAATCTTTTGAATCAAGCATACATCTTGGGTTTCAAATCTAGTTCCTGTGAGGAAGAAAACTGGGGAGATTAGATTATGTGTAGACTTCAAAGATCTCAATAGGGCATCCCTAAAGGATAGACAACCCTCTTCCATCCATGGAACAAATTTTATAGTATGTCTCTGGTTCTGAAAGATTTTCTCTTCTTGATGGTTATTCTGGCTATAACCAAGTTATACTAGTGAGGGAAGAAAATCAATTTAAAACTGCCTTCACCAGTAAATGGGGAATGATGGCATACATAAGAATGCCCTTTATGTTATCAAATGCAGCCAAATTCCAAAAGGCTATCGAAATGACTTTCAATAATCTAATGTAAAAATTTGTTTTGGTTTATTTGGATGATGTTACTGTTTACAACAAAGTTGCAGATCAACATATAGGCCATTTAAGGAAAGTGCTTCAAAGATGTATAGATTTGTAATCTCTCTTAACCCTAAAAGTTAGTTTTTGTAGTTCATGAAGGTAAGCTTTTAGGCTACCGAGTTTCAAAGGAGGGTACAACAATAGATCCTGAAAGGATCTAGGCAATTCTAGATTTATCATTGCCAAAACACAAAAAGGGGCTGCAAAGCTTTATTGGTAGAATCAATTTTGTAAGATGCTTTATTCCAGACATTGCTAATCTGCTTAAGCCCTTAACTGCAATGCTAAAGAAAAATGTACCTTTTAGCTGGACTAAGGAGGGAAAGTCGAGTTTCGAGAAAATCAAAGAAGCATTATCATTAGCTCCTACATTAGCTAATCCCGATTTTGCTAAAAATTTTATTCTATATACTTTTGGAGGCCATGATACTATCTCAGATATGTTGGTGCAGAAGAATGATGATAATCTGGAGCAGCCAATTTCCTTTTTTAGCAAAGGAATGGATGACTATGAACAAATGTACAGTTTTGTTGAGAAACATGTACTTGTTGTTATTAAATATTTAAAGAAGTTTAAACATCTTGTTGCTAGAAATAAAGTTCATCTAATGGTTGCACATCCTAGCATTAAAGAGTTTTTGTTGAACAAGGATGTAAATGAAAAAAGAGCAGGTTGGATCACAAAAGTTATGGAATATGATGTAAATATCTATGTAACCAAGATGGTTAGAGGCAAGGGTTTGTGTGCACAAATGGTAGAAAAGGAAGAACATGAAGCTGAAAATAGTAATGAGGTGGTCTTGCTTCATGACAATCCCATACTTGATGACCAACCTGTAAATTGGTTGACTGATATGAGAAGATTTCTGCAAACTAGACAATGTCCAACTAATCTTGATAAAGCAAAAAGGAGGTATTTCTGATTGGAAATTTTCCCTTATATTTTGATAAATGGTAGGCTTTATAGGAAAGATTATTCTGGAATGCTGTTAAAGTGCATTGATACTGTTGATCAAAACAAAATTTTATCTGAATTCGATGATGGATCATGTGGAGGACACTTCAGTCCTAAAACTACAACTTGGAAAATATTAAGGGTAGCTACTATTGGCCTTATCTATTTAAATATGCCCATTCTTGGGAAAGAAGATGTAAAAAATGTGCTCTTTTTTCCGGAAAACAAAGGCTAGAAGCATTGCGTCTAAAGCCTATTATTGTTGAACAACCATTTATCAAGTGGGGACTGGATTTCATAGGTCCAATTAACCCCAATTCTAGTACAGGTCACAATATGGACTGAAGCTATTACATTAAAGGAATAAACTAGATCTATTGTTCTGAACTTCTGTGAAGATATTATAACTAGGTTTGGGGTACCTCAATCAATTATTTCAGATAATCCATTGGCTTTCGTTGGTTCTAGAATAATACAATGGGCTGTTAAAAATGGGATATATCTAAATACATCATCTAACTACTACCCTTAGGGTAATGGACTTGTAGAGTCTACTAACAAGAACCTAATAAGGATTATTAAAAGGACTACATAGGAGAACATGAGGGATTGGCATACAAAACTTCACGCAACCCTATGGCTGGACAGAATTACAGCAAAATAGATCGCTGGCAGCTCACCCTATGTATTGGTTTATGGTAAGGAAGCAAGGTTACCTATTTCTACTGAATTTATAGCCCTACAATTGGCTGATCAGATGTTGTTGTTTGAAGAGGAAGATCCTCTTAAATTAAGGTATACTAAATTATTACAGCTAGAAGAGAAAAGAGGCACATCCTTAAGGAATTTTGAGCTAAGGCATAATCAAACTAAAAGGTCTTTTGACAAGAAGGCGACACCTAAAGAGTTCAAAGAGGGTGACCTAGTTATTAAATGTGATGTACCGAAGAGAAGACCAGGGTAGCATGATAAATTTGACAATTTTTGGTCGGGCCCATTTGTCATTACTAAATCCTAAGAAAACAATGCCTTCCATCTATCCACCACAAATGGAGAGATCTTTCCCATCCCAGTCAATGGAATCTTTCTCAAGCTCTGCTTTGAGGGTTAGCACTTTTAGTTTTATTTTCTTTTCAATAAGTGTTGTCAACTACTAGGAGTCTTTAGTTTTCATTTGCAATAAAGTGTTTTCTTAGCACAAGGTCCTAGTTGGTTTGATTAGGGGTCCTAGTTAGGTTGCATAATCCTAGGTCTAGGTTACATTTGTTTTTCAAATAATGTTGCATTTGTGTGTTTTAGGTTTTGACTCCATTTCCCTAGGGATAAGGTCTAAAGTTCATGTCTAGCAGGCAGACATCCAGCAGAGGTTACAAGAATTGTTACCCTAATAATTCTACATATGCAATATGAAAATCATGAACACTAAAAGATTGCAGAAAGCTACACCTCTTCAACATTTTTATTCAGAAAATGATAATGAAATATATTGCCATTGCATTCATATTATTAGAACATTTTACTCGAAGTGTTGGTCATGTCAAATTTGTAATCCATAATGATCATTACATTGTACATTCAAATAGAATGTAGTAAGAAATTTTTTCTTCAATATAATATCTTTTCATAGTGAAACTTAGAGGTAATTACAGAAAAGAAATCATGAGTAGGAGTCCATGCATTGCCTTCTAAAAGTCGTCACTTGAAATGGCAGCTGGTTGTCGGTCATCTGTCCCATCTGCATGTCTTTTATGCATTCTAGGTCTAGGGTCATGTCCTACATAATGGAAAGAGAGAAATGTTAGATTTAATTTGGATCTAAGCAATGTATGGAAACCAAAACAACATACAACAATCAAACTTTCAGAGCTGTAAATCTACCAATAACATCAATACAACAACAAAATATGCATCAACATCAATTGAATAAAAGTATCACAGGGACATATCTCTATGAAACCTTTTATTTCATATGGTTATCATTGTGCATTATTCAAAGAGTTTTTTCTTATTAAACTAGAAGAATCTTAATCAAAAGGACTTAGGTCTTGTAGCTAAGAAACCTTTTTCATAAAACGTCAACATGATAAGATAGTAAACACGGCCAATCAACCAACATTCATGTATGAATGCAATTTCATATGGAACTCACACACAAACATTGACTAGCTGATTATGTCCACTAACCAAACATATTGGTTTGTGGTTTGTGCAAACAAAGTTAACAGAGATGGGTCAAATGTAGAAAGAAACATGATTGAATTCACTAGTTGCAGATGATAAAGGAAAATGTAGTGAGTGTCATGAGCCCGTTCTCGAACCTCATAAAATGCATTATGAAAGAAAACTAGGAGTTCATGAATTCAGGGGTGGAAAGATGGAGAAGAAGGCTTCTAGATGTAGTTCATGGAGGATGGTACAGAATGCAAGCTTGATGTTACATGTTTGAAATGCTATTGAGACAAAAATATAGAATACAATGATGATGCTAAAAGGTGCATGTGAAATGAAAGGATACCCTAAAAATGGATGTTCCAGATGATCAAGAGAAAAGAATAAAGTTGCAAATCAAAAATTGAGTGTTATGTGCAAGAATAGAAGATGAACAACAGTATTGTTGGTGCATTCAAATGATAGTGTTATACATGTTCATCAGATAAACAATGTTGTTATTGATACAATTATTCATTTTTGAATAACAATTTGTAATTCAATGTAAATATGCATGCATATGACAGAGCTATGTGAGTGAAAAAAAGGAAATATGTATATTCGATTATCGAGCTCCATGTCACAGGTATTTCTCATGGGAGTCATGAGCCTGTGCTTGAACCCCATGGGTAATTTTTTTCATTGGAGTTGATAACGGTATATTAATATGCTATTAGTCACTATTTTTGCAGAAGTGAAACTATACACTGTAAAACTTCAGACATAATGAATGGAGGCAAAGCACTGTTTTAATGATAATGTAAACAACTGTCAGAAAAAGATGCAAACAACATAATGGAAACTAAAGATAGTATGCAATATAACTCGAATTCGACTACACAGAGTAATGGTTTTCAGACATGGTGGGCATATCAATTAAAGCCACATTTTTTTAAACACAGTGAAGCCGATAAGCTTTCAAACAAACAAAAGCTATGTGGGTGGTCTATAGAGATTAAGTCCAACTGTTGAAACAAGATGTAGACAACATTCATCACTTCTCTAACATCATTTCTTGGAAAGAAAGTCAACAACAAACATGGTGGAATCAAGAAAATAGAGAAGATTATTAACAAAGCCTAAAGTTATTTTCCACAAAACATGGATACCCAGATTAGCAAAGAAGCTACAAAGAAGCCGTGGTGAAGCCAAAAAATAGGGTACAACAAAAAACCCCAAAATCAATTGCAGTAAATATGGAGGAGTTAAATATATCCCAAAAGTCTTGACTCAAGTTTTTTCAAAGTACATACAACAATATTACAAATTCTTGTTTAAATGAAAGACAAAATGTCAAGTTAAGAAGAAAGGGACTTATCTGTAAGTGGCGTTCAGTAGAGCCCAAGTGCTAATTACATGCATTGGAGAGCTCAAGTTCAAAATGAAGGCATGCATGAAACTCTAAGTTCACAGAAGAGCCCACGGGATAAAGATGAGCCCGAGCTCTGTTTTTAAATAGTAAGTTAACTCTAGCACCAAGCAAAGCAAAACAAAAGAGGTGGTTGTATTCTTTCCCATGAACCATAGATGAAAAGCTTCAAACACTCCACCAGTGCCCAGATAAAAAATAGTGAACTCCAGATTAGCTTGAGTTTAATAGAGGAAGCTGAGAAAAGTGCCATAATCACAAGCATGGCGGCAATCACAACTAGGGTTTTCAAAGAACCCTAACATCTCTCCCAAACAGAAAAATGCAAAAATGAAATGCAATAATGCCTATGCCGGTTTGATAAAAATTTGAAGTCCATTGAGTACACAAAAGACCTAATTCATTAAAGATTGTAGTGCACGATAGACTTCCAAAGTGCCATGATAGAGATGGATATTTTTACGTCGAAATTTGTCATGTTGACCCTAGCCAAGATGTTACTTAGGCATGGTTAGCTATATTCTATGGTTTCAGGTTTGATGGGGGTTAGGCTTTTTTTATATGTGTTGGGGGTTAGAATGTATGTGTAGTTTTTTTATTTGTTGGTAATGTAAAAGATGTAAATAAAAAGATATCAACATTAGAGGGCTGGATTTAGGGCTATATTTTGGGCATCAATTATGCCTTAGATTTAGGGATTTATCTTTTTTCAAGGCTATTTCGGAGGGCTTTTTGGGGGGGAAATGGATTTTCAAAATTAGCCTTGAAGGGTTTATATCTGAGCTTCTGATTTCAGTATAGGGGTTCAAAATTTAAGGGGAAGGTGCTTTTAGTGAACTTTTTGTTCCTCTACACCTTCGTTATGCAGTTTGTAGCCATTGGTTCATGTTTTATGCAGATTGTGTTCAAGTGAATGCACATATTCCTTGGCATATTTTGTATTTTCTCATGTAACTATTTTGCAGATTTTGAAGAATATGAAGCTTGCCCCATTATTCATACATGTTTTTGAGTTTCTGTTATCAGTCCTTTTTTAATTTTTTGCATTTAAGTGTAATGTATTTTGCAACATAGATTAGTGAATTGATCCAATTCCCATTCTAGATTGTAGAGTGTAACCTTTTGCAGAAATTGCATGTTTGTTGGAAGAATTGTCATTGTTTGTGGCATAAACCCTAATAGTTAGATTTAGGTTAATGTATGCATTGAACAGTGAATGTTATTGCATAAATCATTAGGGTATATGGTGTAGATACTAGCTTGAAATTTATTAGAAGTATGAAATAAATTTGGTGTATCACCTTTTATTTATGTTTCATTCAGTTCTAGTTTCTCTTCTCCTTTTCCCAAAATCAAAATAAAGCAACAATTGGTGATATCCCAAATATAATAGGAACCGACCTAGAATCCGGAGATTCCTTCTTAATCAGTGTCCACCCACAACTCAGGAAGGTTTCCATTGTTGCCATAAAATATTAGTATGCCCTAATGCCTGAGTTAGGGTGATATTTCAAGGCCTTAATAGTTCCTTTTTTTGTTTGTTAGGACATCTGTGTGCAAAGTGACCGATTTGTCTACAATTCCAAGATGAAATAGGAATTTTCTCTTTGTATCTTCCTTTACCTTTAGGAAATATCCTAGCAATCAATGCTTCGAGTTATTCAAACTCTTTATCCTCAGCTGCTAATCTTTCATATTTTTCAGAGTCATAAGCAGTAATCTTTATTTTTGTAGATGAGCCAACATGAGAAATAGCTTGAAATGCAACTTCACTAGTAGTTTCGCTATTGTCAAAATTGCTTAATTCAAATGTTGTAATCCTACCAATAAGTGAATCAATTGTAATCTTACTCTTATCAATTGTCCTTAGCTCTTGTATAGTAGAAAACTCGAATAGCATACCTATGTGGAAGTGTTCTGAGAATTTTACTTACAACATCACTTTTTTCCATCTTTCCATCTACTACTTTAATGGATGCGACAATTTATTTTATCCTGGTTCCATATTGTGCAATTATTTCTTGTTCGTGCATTTTCATTTCATCGTATTTTCCTTTTCATCCATCAACCTTTTCCTGTAAGACATGTTTGTCTCCACCATGTACTTGTACTAGCTTATCCCTAATCTACTTGGCTGAAGGAAGATGTTGTATATCAACATACTCAAAGTTGTGCAAGGAGTTGGCGAGCTCTATCATCACAGAGTTATGAATCAACTTCTCTTTCATCTTTTCTTCAATAATTATACCAGAAGGTTGTGCAGATTCATTGATGAGATAATCCACAACATTATCTGACAGTCTTGACCGGTGCAATTTCATCCCAGTTGCCTACATTCCAAATTCATCTGCATTCTTATTAAAATTAGCTCTATCCTTCCTATACATCTTGAGATATTTTCCCTAAGCGGTTAAGCTTCCAAATTAGGGAACCAATGCTCTGGTACCAATTCTCGGTATAGGAAAGGTTACTAAGAGAGGGGGTGAATCAATAATCACCAACTTAACCTTAAATCACAATCCCAAAACTTCTTTAAATAGATTTACTAATTAAAACTTAGTTAACCTATAAAAATATTATTGGTTAGCATAAAATTAAAAATCCATGCAACATAAAGTAAACAATCATTCAACATTAACACAAGTATTTATCTTGTGGAAGCCTGATTAGGGAAAAACTAGGATGTGAGATCAGTGCCCACAAATAGTTGTACTCTTCTGAAATACAGATGATAAAGAGCTTGCCCAGTTAAGGGTTACAGATGCACTATTAAATGCTAACTAGTTGTGGGATTTACGGGTGATCCCACAAAACTGTGTCCCACTTTTTGGCCAACTTTGACACTGAAATGAACATTCTGAAAAGAAATTTCGCTTTCGGACATCTATTGTCATAAAACCATTAAGAATTTGAAGATGATGTAAACTAGTGACTTTTAGTATTTTTTTTCTATTTTATGAATATATTTTTTTAAAAAAAATTGGAACTTATTTGAATCCATTTTTCCTTCTCCTTCAAAAATTATTTTTGTGAAAAATCAGGATTTTTCAGGAGTGACACTCACTTTGATCATTATAACTTTTTTTATAAAACTTTGATTTTTCAGGAGTGACACTCACTTTGATCAAAAATTATTTTTGTGAAAAATCAGGATTTTTCAGGAGTGACACTCACTTTGGTAAACCTAGAGACCTGTCAAAGTCTTATACCCTGTTAGGAGTAACCTCATGAGAGGATTTTAAGCACTCTTTTGAGAATGCCACCATGTTAAAGGATTTATAATAGACCTGCTAGGATCACCCGATTAAGGGATTTTACTATCACAATTGTTTGAGAGTAACAACCAATAAAATAGTTTGCAATTTACACTAATTATGCTATATCATATCCAATAAAGTTCCTTAACACAGTAACATACCATTCCAATCCTCTTAATCAAATATGTATCCTCTTCTATGATCGCAACAATCCTTCTCTGATTAGTTGCTTTGTTCAACCAATATCCTATCTTCTTCTTTGTCATGATACCAAACTTATTTTCTCTTCCTTAAGTAGATAATATCTAATCATCAAAATCCTAAACCTAGATCTAACAATCATAACTTATCATCTTATTAAATAGTTTTCATGTTCTTCCTTCTTGTCGGTTGCGTCCTGATTTTCTCTTTTTAACTGATGTTTGTCGGCTTATGATAGCTAACCTCCTTATGCCGATAAGCCTTCCTACATGTCGATAGTTAATAATTTTCTATTTGACATCAATGAAAAACACTATACTTGATCTAACCTTTTCATCCACTTATCTTCCTTATCAACTAGAGCAGTTATGCCAACAATCTCTCCATATGCCAACACTTACATCTATGAACAAAAACCATGATTTCGTCATCCATGGTCTTATATCTCCTCAACCCAATGTCCACAAGTTACTTTCAAACCATTATGACCGTTGGGGACGTTAGAGAGTTTTTTTCCCAAAAGTTGCAAAACTTGCTAAGCAACTTTTTACAAGATTGCATCATTTTAGAAAATTTTCATGTCCTAGCTACCTAGGACTCCTAAAGAATTCTAATGAGTGTATTTTCACTCCAAATCCCCTAAGACACCTAGAAATAACAAAATATAGAAAAATCTTTTGCTTTGACCAAGTTTGACCACAAGGCTTACAAGTCTCTATAAAGATGATTTAAGAAACCATTAATTCAATTGAAAATATGTGATTAATTTTGTAATAAAATATAATGATGCAATCATATCATAATAATAACTAGAATATAATAATATAAAAATAACACGACTATATAATAATTTTATAAATCTTTTGAAAATAAATATGTTTTTTATTGTTGGTAAAAACGGGTTTTATGGGGACCCGAAACCCCTAACATGCAAAACAAAAAGATAGACAACATAAAACGGACTAAACAGAGACAGGACTGGGATACAGCCCGTTAAACCCAAAACAAAACAGACAACCAAAGAAGAAATAAAATAAATGACACTTGTTTTGAAATATATAAATATATTGAAAATATGTGTTTAAATGATCTAGCTAAATATGTAAATAGCAGCAGTTAAACACATCTTTCCTATATATATATATATATATATATATATATATATATATATATATATATATATATATATATACGAGTAGAAA
>MU225799.1:2547064-2558078 GCA_018584345.1 Thuja plicata | reverse complement strand
TATATATATATATATATATATATATATATATATATATATATATATATATATATATATATATACGAGTAGAAATGATCCAAAAAGATACGTATCTCTGAAAAATTTTATTTAAGAAAGAGAATCATTTCTTTTATATTATATTTTATGGTTTTTAATGATATATCTTCATCATACGTAAGATTCCACCTGCCACAAAAGACGAAGCGGAATCATTGCAGGCTGCAGAACGTAAGATTCCATACGGCACAATGGGCAGATCGCCGGAAATTGGCGAGGCTGCTTTGTATATATAATACAGACCTCCCTCCCAAGAAAATTGAAGTAGCAATCTGCCTTTCGTGATCTGCACAGCAATGGATCTAAATCTGAGTGTTTCTGCAATAGCCATTGGAATCTTATTGTTTGCTGTGTTTCTGTCCCTGGCGAGGAAAAACAATGGGACTTTGCGTTTGCCAGGGCCATCTCCGCTGCCCATCATAGGAAATCTCCATCAGCTGGGAGCTCTTCCTCACCGTGGTCTGCACACGTTGGCTGAGAAACATGGCCCAATCATGTCGGTGAAGTTTGGGTTTGTTAATGTAGTCGTTGCGTCTTCTTCTGAGGCGGCCAAGCAGTTTCTGAAAACCCACGACTTGAACTTTGCTAACAGGCCGTTTATTGGTGCTGCCAAATACTTGTTTTACAACGGCAACGACCTTGCGTTTGCTCCCCACGGAGATTATTGGCGAGAGATGAGAAGAATATGCGTAGGGGGGCTGCTGAGTGGGAAGAAAATTGAGTCGTTCAGAGGCGTGATGGAGGAAGAGGCGGTAGCGATGGTGGAATCGATGTGGGAGAAGAGCAAAGAGGGGAGAGTAGGCGTGGATGTGAGCGAGAGCGTTGCAGGCTACACGTCGGACTTGACGTGGCGAATGTTGACCGGCAGGACAAATGCCGACCGCCTCTCCGGCGGCACCGCGTTTGAGGAACTGATTAAGGAGGCTGCTGAGTTAGCAGGAGTCGTTAATATTGGCGACCTACTACCTTGTTTGGAGTGGGTGGACTTGCAGGGGCTGAGGCGACGCATGAAGGATGTCCACCAGCGCTTGAACGCCACTTTCGGCAAAATAATAGAAGAACATGAGGAGCGCAAGGGGAGGTGCAGCGCGGAGGAGGCAGAGGAGCCGCTCAAGGACTTGGTTGACGTGCTGGTCGACACCGAAATCAGACTTGAAGATAAGAAGGCCATCCTTATGGTAAGTCAATTTGGAATCGTAATTATTGAGGGAAGGGAGCTTGTTGTTGAGTATGTTCTAATAATTGTGATAGTATTTGTTGGGTTAATGTTTATTTTTTTAATAGATTTTATTAATAGTTGTGATTTTAATGTTGTCATTGTTGATGAAAACTATTTATAATTAAGTGCCGTGCCTTATAAACTATTGTTTATAATGTTTCTTTGCTTCATAATGAATGGTTCATAAGGTGGAACACTTGCTGAAGGTTCTACAAATTGGGTTGCAAGCAAAGTGAGCTAAACCTTGGAGGAAACTTTGTGGTTAAGCATGCTTTAGCTAGAATAGTGTTGGGCTGGGTGACCTCCCTGGGAGTCTTGGTACTTCACTTTTGTTAGCATTACCTAGATGTAATGAGTGCCTAGTGTTCCATTCATTCTCATGAGAGATGTGTTCTTGTGAACTACTTCTCATGAAACATGGGTCAATGACTTTGACTAAAAACTACACAGTTGAACTGATGTGGTCTCAAACTTTAGTTATAAGTAGGGGACTCGTTAAGTAAGTTGCTCTAAAAAATTAAGAGTGATTTGAAATTTCCATGTGAGATTTTGAAAAGTATGAAGTTAGGATGCTCAACTATGAGGTCCTCTCCCCTAGTATAGCTCATCTAAATTACATTTTGTTACTATCAATTTCTTTTATAAAATTTTAGTCTCTATTTATGAAAAGTAGTTAAGAATTTCTATTATATTGTCTAATTTAGTAAGCACATTGTGTTCTATTGATTATAAACATTTATTTATTTGACTTAATATATCCATGTGTTTATAGGTAATGTTCATTGGTGGAATAGATACTTCAGCAACTACATTGGAATGGGCAATGAGTGAATTATTGAGAAACCCTAGTGTGATGAAGAAATTACAAGAAGAAATTATTTCTATAGTAAAACATGATGAGAAAATAACAAATTCTCATATTTTAAGAATGGAATACTTGCATTGTGTGGTAAAAGAGACCTTGAGATTATATCCAGCAGCCCCCTTACTCCTACCTCATGAATCTATAGAAGCTTGTATTGTCAAAGGACTTAATCATGAATACGTGATACCAGAGAAAACTAGGCTTATAGTTAATGCTTGGGCTATAGGGAGAGATTCAAAAGTATGGAAAGATCCCTTGGAATTTAGACCTAAGAGATTTGTGGATAAAAAATTTGATATGATCAAAGATCCCGAGCTAAGCATGATTCCTTTTGGGACAGGAAGGAGAGGTTGTCCTGGTGCTTCCTTAGGCATTGCCATTGTTGAGGTTGCATTAGCACATCTCTTTCACTATTTTTATTGGAGAAGTGAAGATGAGATAAAAATGAATGAATCTTTTGGAGGAACCATTTCTAGAAGCAAACATCTAGTTGGTATCCCCACATGGAGATTAAGTATAAATGCACTTCCATCCGTCAAAATATAATTACTAGAGAAAGTTGTTTAATACCTTTTCACTCAAATTATGTAACCCATTAGATTTATAAATAGATATTCATCTCATTATAGGATGAATAAAAATCAATATTGCAATGGATTGACACTATTTCAAATAAATTAGTTCATTTTATAATTATTTTACCTAATATGTTATGATTCAATGCATAATAAAATTTCTTTTATAACATATTTATAAATAAAATTTATGCATTTATTATTTTATGCAAGAAAATAAATTCTCTTGAATATAATGCAAGTCCATCAAGTAATAAGATATTAATATATACAGAATAACATTAATTTAATATTTCATATCATTTTAATTAGTATATATAATTGTAAATTAATAATTTCAAATATTCAAAATCTTTTTATTTTGTATGTCAATTTAGATATTTTATAATATAGAATGTGCATTCTTTTAATTATAATAAATTATAAAAATCTAATTTAATAAGCTTATATCCTAACTTTAATTAATGGAAAGGTATAACATAACCCATATATTTATCTTATTCAATATAAAAATATTGAAAAATATCACTAGATATTAAATAAGAATCCTCAAATCTTTTTATTTTTAATTAAAAGCTACAATGTAGTTTTATAATTTCTCCCTCTCTTGTTTGAAATCTAGGTTAAATTAAGATGAACTAGTTTGTAATATATATTAATGAAATGCATTTGAGAATTATATATTCTATTAAAGACTTGTTATCCTTTTTATCTATTTATTAACATACTTTAGTTTTTCTTTTATTTGAAAAGTACCTTACATTAAAATATTATCATAAGTATCTCTTTTTAAAAAAAAAATATCTTAAGAAGTCAATTATGAGAAATTGTAAGAATTTTTTTTATAAAATTAAGTTTCAAATATTTTACATATTATGTAGAACAAAATAATAATATTACATAATTACAGTTATATTATGAAAGAAGAAAGAAAAAAAAGGTATTATAGATTTACAATTGTTGATATTATAGATGTAGATTGATATTGGTTGTAATAAGAGTTAATTAAAGTACAGTTTAATGTAACATAGCTTATTTTAAAACCTATATTCTTCTATATTTAAGGTCCATAAAATTTTAAGAATGGCCAATGCTTCAGATGGAAATATATCTTTATTTATCATTGACAACATCAAATATAACACACATTAGAATTTCAATTGTTTGAAGTTTGAATTATTTCATTATTTACAATAATGACACTGATTATATGCAGTTGAACTATCAATTTAACTTATCTCATTGCCTTATGCCCTGTTTGACTATCAATTTATTTTTAAATATCGAATCATAAAATTAACAATGTATTAGCATTGTGAGCCTTTGAATTTTTTGTTTGCTATTTGAAATGTTCTCAAGCTGTCATATGCCCAAATTTTTTATATTTGATATCTATGCCATCACAATCAGCACGCTTTCCTCAACTCTTTGGTAAGAAACTGTGTGTCATTTTTTCTTACCCCAAACCGTCTCGACAAGCCATGTTCAGAAGCCATTGAGTGATGTCATTGCCCTCACAATTAGCACGGTGTCCTCATCTCATTGGCAAGCAGTTGTCTAGGAATTTTCTTAGGGAAAGATGAACTCATCGGTGGTCATAAGTCTTCGGCATCCAACCAAAATGATCTTCGGTTGTTGAACAGGTTGATCCATCTTAAGTGACAATTTGTCAGCAAGGGTATGCCCCACGAGAATAGCCTATCGACTAAACTAGCCTAAGGAGTTTCAAGGGATAAGCTCATATGAAATTATAGGTAGTATTTAAATAAATAAAAAATGAGATTTTTTTATAAAATACAAATTTTCTATACTAGTTACAATATTAGTAAAATTATTTATAATTAAATTAATTCTAATATATTTTATTAGTATTTACTATTTCAAAAAAATAATTAGAGGCCAAGCACACAAAATAGATTTAATGAAATAAAACCAAATCAAATATTTTCAACCATTGTGAGAGACTTGAGAAGGAAGATTCAAAGTATAATCATTTGTCATGATAGAGAAAGTTTAATGGGTTCTAGATATTGCAATTGTGAAATCTTAGATAAACATGCATGCAAAATGTATAGACATCAAACAAGGTGCATGAATAATATGATATAATTTACTGTTATTTTATGGAATGCAATTTTTTAGTCGTAGACCATTTATAATTTAATAGAAAATATTTTACAAAACTTCAACTTAGATTAGAAGCATTCAAGAAAATGCAATATGTATAAAGTTGAAAAAAAAGAGGAGACATGCAATTAAATTACAACCATAGTTTGTGGATCAGAAGTGGAAAATTTTAAGATCATGTGTTCCATCTACCCAATCCTTACAAACAATGGGTAATCTCATTCCTCAAAGTTTGTAAATTGTAGAGAGAGTAAGGCTTGTTGAATATATGTCTCTACTTATGGTCTAATAAAGAAATGCAGGTCACAATCTTCTCTACTATTCATCTAATATTTCAGTAAATTAGAATGAATGATCTTCAAAATTATAGAAAACTATCAATAAGGGTATGCATGTTTAATTGATTTTTTATACAAAAAACAATAAAATGTGTAATATACTAAAATAAAATAAAAAAAATGGCTACCAATACCTGATAAAATTTGCAATTTGCTAACGCGTGTTTGATCCACTTGTGAATGTGATATTGAATACTCAGATGCTTGTTTATCTCTATTGCATTTCAATAGAAAATAGGATTTGTGAAAAAGGAAATATTTGTGTTTAAAAAATAATAAAACAAAATGTGTAAAATGCATAATCGAGGGGATTAAAGATTTAAAACTACAAAGACCTTGTTGGTGGAGAGTGAATCTCAAATTATTGTTGTAAAATTTAAAAAAAAACTACAATATTTTTTTCATTTGATTCATTTCTTATTCAATAACATAGATAAATAGAAATTGCATGTTAGGGTACAATGGGTATGCCGAAGAGATATTGAAGGTCAAACTACTTAGGAAGGTAATCATGCTTCATTACCATGCTTACCTTAAAACTTATCACAAACATTAAACTGTAATCCTAACCATAATCATAATCCTAAACAAGATTATAAATGGATCTATAAACATAGCCCTAATTGTAATGATGACCTAAGTCTAAACCATTATCGTAACCCTAACTGTAATAAAAAGTCTAACTTTAACCATAAAACTAACGATATTCCTAAATCTAGCCTCAATCTTAACCTTAACCCTAACCTTAATCAAATTTCTAACCCTAAAAATAATATTAACCATGATGTAACCCCTTACCCTAACCATAATTGTAACTCTAAATCCCTAATCACAACCCTAACCCCAACCCTAACTCTAACTATAATCCTAAGCAAAACTTTAAACCCTAATTGTAAATAAGATCATAACCCAAACTCAAAATCCAATCCTAACCCTAACCATGGGATAAACCTAAACTCTTATCCTAACCCTAACAATAAATATTAACCCTTTTCAAAACCCTAACCCTAACCATAATTACAACCATGAAATAAACCTTCAACCTAACCATAATCGTAATCCTTAACCCTGATCCTAACCCTAATGATAACAGTAATAGTGATGTAAAGCACAATCCTAACCACAATCTAAACTATAATCATAATACTAATCCCTAAAATATAATCCTAACCCTAACCTTGAACTCTAATCCAAAACAAAACCCTAACTCTAACTATGATATTAACCATCATGTGAACCCTAACCACTATATGTTGTTTATAATTTAATAAATTTACTTAAATAGTTAATAATAAATAATAAATTTATGAAGTTGATAAATATATCAAATTTAAATGTACTTTTTAACTTTTAAAAAAATGAAATTTTAATTTATATAGTAAAAACTATTGAATATTGAATATTAAAAATTACTGATTAAATTAACTTTAAAAAACAAAATTAAAATAAAACCTATTAAAATATTAATTTATAATTTATTAAAAATTATCATTATTTATATATTTTTGAAAAATTAAATAATAATAGTATTTATTTTTTCTTATAACATGTAATAAAATTATTTATTTTTTTAAGGCAAAAGTGGGCTAGCCACTGAATATATTTATTAATATAATATAAGTTGGTTCAAGAGCTCATACGGGAAAGAACCAGCAAGTAAACCCAAAATCCTTGCTCAAATACAATATAGCAAAGAGATGTTGTGACAATACAAAATATTTGGGTAATTCCATTCGAATATAAAATCACCATCTAACAACGTCGAGCAATATTTCATTATACACTTTCCAAAAATTTTAGGCTGGTCGGTTCAGCTGATCGGTTGTGCTTCTCGGTTCTGATACAAAATCTATTTTGGTCGATTATGCTTGTTGGTTCAGCTGGTCGGTAATGCTCGTCGATTTCTCCTGGTTGGTTCTATTGGTCGGTGTTATTTGTCGGTTGACCCTGTTATTGGCTCTGCTGGTCAATTCTGGTACAAAATTTGATTCAACTACATTTAGAAAATATATATTTTAACTAAAATACCCGAACTACAGTATTTGCCACATGGGCACAAAAGTTTAGGACATAGTCGATTAATACAATACAAAAAAATTTGCCCAAATGTCTTCTTTTGGCATATAATCTGTCACCCATTGTTGAATATTCATTCCTCCATCGTGGCGGAGTCATTTTCTTGAAAGCCGATTTGAGGGTGCGAAGGTCCCCCTTCTGTCCATTTATTTTATCTGCCTAGAGAATTGGGCATTTCCCACCCATAGCCATGGGGCATCTCTTCCTTCTCAGCAGAGCCTGAAGTAATTAAGGGATTTGAACCCCAACCACTCCCATATTATGGGCTAGCTATCTTTTCCCAGTTAGTGTCACCAACTGTCGTATGTAGGGTTTGTTGTTTTGTGACATCTGCAATTCCATGTTGGTGGCTAAAGCTACCATATCGGTGAGAGTGTGCATCTTTATCCATTTCAACTGACGCTTCCCCTACCTCCCAAATGTTCCATTCATTGCCATGCCCTAACGCCTTCCATTTTGAAGGTCGACTGGAGAGAGCACATGATGGAGATGCGGGGTTTGGCAACCCTAGGAGTTCCAGCAGAGCACCAGTAGTATTTGTCACCCTACTTTCCAACTGCACTCTAAGCACCCTCGCAGTAACCTTGAGAACATTGTTCAGATACTTAGCATTCTGACTGTCAAGCGTGTGTTTTACCCCGTCGTATGTTGCTATAAAATCATGAAATTGCAATAATTGATGACATGAAAATAAACCCCCCACAAGAGCTTGGCCACTCCATAGGTCATAGTGTTGCATGGCATTTTTTAGATTATTCCCAATCCAAAAAAAAATTTGCAACGACTTTAAACGCAAGAATTTCAATTAAGTGCATAGACTGTGTCAAATCCATTACGTTGGAGAGAAATATTGATACTAACTGGGAAGGGTAAAGGAACTGCTTTGAAGTGGGAATTAGATGTTCCTCACCAATTACCTATTTTATCACCCATTTGATGAAGGTCGGTTGTGCAATGAACATACTCTCAAGGACAGGGTCACTGATAATTGCAGGCAAAACCTGTTCGTCAACCCTCGGTGCTAACTAGATCCTAAAGTTCTTCGGCAGCACCTCTCTGTGAAGCTTGGATCATGAATCACAGTGCACACATACTTTAGATAGAGCTGCCATTCCACACTTGTGTTATTCCACAGTGCAGTGAGTTTCCTATAAATAGACGAACCTCAACTTTTTTACGGATTCTAAAATTATTCAATTCGATCAATTATGTACTCTGTTTCATTCAATGCAATATCTCCCATTTGATCTGGCTTACGTGTGTAAATTAAGTTGATCCATGTGTTTGACATGTGATAAATGATCTTTGATAATCCTTGTTAATTGCATCCCTGTATGTAGACCTCCATGCATCCCTATGGTATAATGGTGAATGCATTTATGATAATTCACTTGCCTTGAATTTACGTGGATGTACGAAGCCATAAGATTCTGAAATGGCAATTAATTTCAGCTATTTTCAAGTGGTTTGTCTTCATTAATCAGCATTCGGAGGTCATCTCTCACTGTAATGAGCTTGATTGAGTTGATTTCTGAGGTCATGAACCCGTCACACCCAAGATTCGCCAACATGATGTCTAGGACTTTGTTACCTTCTCAGAGTGTGTGGGAAAAGTACACTTCTTGCATTGTGTCTAATAGATGCCAAATTTGTTTAAGTATGTAGGTGAGTTTCCAAGTAGAAGATTTTCTTTTAATACAAGCATTAATTATGACCGAGGAGTCACCTTCGACATGCAATTGATAAAATCCTCCCTGCTTATCAAGAATTAAACCCAACAGTAGGGCATGTACTTTAGCAAGATTGTTTGTGCCTGTAGGTAAGGGTAAAGTAGTCAGCGCTAGAAAAACCCCTTGTGAATTTTGAATGCAAGCCCCCAAACCCAAGTTGCCTGGATTTCCTTGAGACATCCCATCGAAGTTTAACTTGAGAATCCCCTTTGTGGGAGGTATCCATTTAACCTCTGATCTATCAATTTTTATTGTGTTCTTCTTTGCTACTGCACATCCAAATGGATTGAAGAGTCGTTTCCAAGTATGAAGAATAATGGTATCCCATTGAGTCACAGTTGGATTAAATTTGCACTTGCTAAGTGAAGTGTTGACCACTTCTGAAATAGCTTTGCCAATGCCATCAAGAACTACTTCAATTGGATAGGAGACCTTCCTGGAGATACATTTATTTCTTTCCCACCAGATGGCCCATACTACTGAGGTGGGTGTGCATTTCCAAATGCTGCAAAATAATGATTTTGAATATAGGTTCGGCCAAGATTGGAAGAGGTCCCAAATGTTGTTTGGAAGGGGATTGCAAAAATTAAGTTTGCTTAGCACATATGTCCAACAGCTTTGTGCAAATGGACATGTCATAAATAAATGATCCACTATTTCATTGGGTCCATCACACAAAAAGCACTTAAATAGGGGAGCTATTATGAATTTATCTAGCCTTTCACTTGTCAGAACTTTGTGCTTAATTGCAAGCCAGGAAAAACAACCCGCTTTTGGTAAAACACTGTGGTTTCAGCAAAAGGAGTATGCCTGTGAGGGAGTCTTATCTGATCCTATTTGTTGCAGGAGTCTATATCCCTGTTTAATTGAGTAGTTACCATCAAATGCTGGAGCCTAGATTAGTTTTTTCTCAAATGTAGAGAGATAGACATTTCTATTGGATAGAATATTTCTAAGTGTTTCTTTATCCCTATCACTAAGTGCTAAATCCTCTGGATCCTTCCAAATGACTTTTCCTGAAAATCTGCTCACTACTGATATATAATGAATTAAGTGAATACCCCAATTTTGTTCTGTAGCCTCTTTGACATCTGCAATATTTGGAGAAGTGCACAAAGGAGGTTGTCCACTCCACGAGTCTCTCTAGAATTTTACACTACACCCATTAGTAACTTCCCAAGTGACATACTTCACAACGATATTTCTTGAGGCAGACATGAAGTCCCAAATGGCTGATCCTTTAGGAGTGTCCTAAATTGATATAATTCGCGATGGTTCATGGTTCAATAATTTTTAAAAAGTGTTAAATATATAATTAATTATTTCCATATTATATTTATTTAATAATCTTAAAGTAATAAATACTTTTGAAAAAAATTCCAAATATCATTGATTATTTTAAATCATAAATAATAGAAATATAAAAATTTAAAATTGAATTATAAAACAAATATAAAAAATCTAAATTTAAATTTTAAAATAAAAAACATTTTAAGTTGTGAAGTATGGAAAAAAATAATAGGTTGCTAAAAACAAGTGGACCCATGGGCAGAAAAATAACAGACGCCAGTGAGAGCGCAGTAAAACATGACAAGTACAGCAAGAGGAAATAGCAGCAGATAAAATGACCACGGAAAATGAACGATAACAATTTTTCCAATCATCTTGCACAGTGTCTAAAAGATTGTGAAGCGTTGATTTTTCAATGAAGCTTTTCAACTTCATATAAGGAACACCTTCGGCGTAATTAGTTATAATATCTCTTATTAGTATTTATCTTTCTTTTTTAATAATTTTTTAAAAGACATAGATTAATAAAAAAAGATATTAATATAAGATTAATCACAATTAATTAATATCATCGCAAGTTAATCAATAATTATATAAGATAAACATTAATATTATTTGCTATAAAATATTCATTAGCCATTTGGTCATCTTTAATATAAATATATTTTAATTATTATTAATTATATTAAGATAATTTAACAACCATATAAATCTTATTTAATCGTGCCAAGACAAGA
>MU225799.1:2525077-2546964 GCA_018584345.1 Thuja plicata | reverse complement strand
TCCTCTCCCCTAGTATAGCCCATCTAAATTTTATTTTTTTTCTATCAGTTTCTTTTATAAAATTATAATCTTTATGTGTAAGAAGTACTTAAGAATTTCTATTATATAACCTAATTTAGTTAGGAAATTGTGTTGTAATGATTATAGACATTTATTTATTTGACTTAATCTATCCATGTGTTTATAGGTAATGTTCATTGGTGGAATAGATACATCAACAAATACATTGGAATGGGCAATGAGTGAATTATTGAGAAACCCAAGTGTGATGAAAAAATTACAAGAAGAAATTGATTCTATAGTAAAACAAGATGAGAAAATAACATATTATCATATTTTAAGAATGGAATACTTGCATTGTGTGGTAAAAGAGACGTTAAGATTATATCCAGTAGCCCCCTTACTCCTATCTCATGAATCTATAGAATCTTGTATTTTCAAAGGACCTAATAATGAATGCTTGATACCCAAGAAAATAAGGCTTATAGTTAATGCTTGGGCTATAGGAAGAGATTCAAAAGTATGGAAAGATCCCTTTGAATTTAGACCTGAGAGATTTGTTGATAGAAAGTGTGATATGATCAAAGATCCTGAGTTAAGCATGATTTCTTTTGGGATGGGAAGGAGAGGTTGTCCTTGTGCTTCCTTAGGCATTTCCATTGTTGAGGTTGCCTTAGCACATTTCTTTCACTACATTAAATGGAGAAGTGAAGAGGAGATAGATATGTCTGAATCTTTTGGAGGAACCATTCCTAGAAACAAGCATCTAATTGGTATTCCCACTTGGAGGTTAAGTCTAGAGAAAGTTGTTTAATACCTTTTCACTCAAATTATGTAACCCATTAGATTTATAAATGAATATTCATCTCATTATAAGATGAATAAAAATGAATATTGTAATGTATTTATACATGTTATTAATTAGACTATTTCAAATAAATTAGTTTATTTTATAATCATTTTACCTATTATGTTATGGTTCAACACATAATAATTTTTCTTTTATAACATGTTTATAAATTAAATTTATGCATTTTTTTTTATGCGAGAAATTAAATTCTCTCGAATATAATGTCTAACAAGTCCATCAAGTAATAGAATATTAATGTGTGCAGATAACATTAATTTAATATATTTTTTAATATTCTATATCTTTTTAATTAGTACATATAATCATAAATTAATAATTTTCAATATTCAAAATCTTTTTATTTTGTATGTCAATTCAAATATTTTATAATATAGAATATGCGTTCTTTTAATTATATTAAATTATAAAAACCTAATTTAATAAGTTTATAACTTAATTTTAATTAATGAAAAGGTATCATCACAACCCATATATATTAACTTACCTAATATAAAAATATTGAAAAAAAATCACTAGATATTAAATAAGAATCTGCAAACCTATGTTTTTATTAATTAAAAGCTATAAAGTAATTTTATAATTGCTTCCTATAATATTTTAAATCTACCATTAGTTAAGATGAGGTAGTTTGTAATGTATATTAATGAAATGTATTTGACAATTAATTATAATATTATTAAAGATTGTTATTCTTTTTATCTATTTATTAACTTATTTGGTTTTTCTTTTATTTGAAAACTACCTTACATTAAAATATTCATAAATATAGATTTAAAAAAAAAATCTTCAGAAGTAAATAATGAGCAATAGTTAGAATTTATTTTTTTATCAAATTAAATTTCAAAGTTATTTTACATATTATTTAGAACAAAATAGTAATATTACCTAACTATAGTTACATTATGAAAGAATAAAGTGAAAAAAGTAGTATACCTTTATATTTGTTTATCTAATAGATGTATTGATGTTGGTTGTGATAAGATTTAAATAAAGAGAGATTTATTGTAATATAGCTTATTTTAAAACTTATATTTTTCCATATTTAACGTTTATAAAATTTCAAGAAGGGTTAGGCAACTGCTTAGAGCACAATGATAAAGTTGTGAGCCTCTAATTTTGGAGGTCTTCGGTTCGAATTTACTAACTCTTAACAAATAATAATAATTAAATTTTGGCTTTGGCCCATTACCTATAAAAAAAAATATTAAGAAGGGTCAATGCTTGAAATGGAAAAATATTTTAATTTATTGTAGAAAGCGTCAAATATAACTCACATTAGAATTTCAAGTGTTGAAAGTTTGAATTAGTTCATAATTTACAATAATGACATTGATTATGTCAAGTTGGAATATCAATTTATCTTATCTCATTGCCTTGTGCCCAGTTTGACTATCAGTATAACTTTAAATATCATATCATAAAATTAGAAATGTATTAGCTTTGTGGGTCTTTGAATTTGTTGTTTTCTATTTGAAATGTTCTCAAACTGTCAGAACATGTCCAGAGTCTTTATATTAGAGAATTACTATTAGATCTTCATACTAAACATGCATAGTATGCACATTACTTTAATACATTGTAAATGACTAATGTAATAAATATTTGTACCATAGTTTTCCATTATATTAATATTAAGAATTGGAACTAGAAATCAGGATTACAAATTATCAACAAGTTATTTAAATGTTAGAATCAAGATGCATTATCGAAGATTATTACACAACACCAAAGCTCTTTTGTGATAATTAGTATATAATGAAGGGATGTAACATTTATATAAACAAAAAAAATTCTCTGTATGAATATTGTCATATGTCTCATAATGTTAGCATACATTTTCTTATAACGAGACTATAACTCTCAAGATTATATGGCATGAATCAATAAAAAATTATATTTGGATGCAACTTACATATAATGTATACACCTTTCATAGAGTATGTTCTAGCTTGGGGAGTTAATCTAAATATGTTGTGTAATATTTTGCTAAGGGAAAATTATCCTAATATATTTGTTAAGTCCAAGAAATATCACCCTAACACAGGCATTAGGGAATACTAATATCACATGGTAACAATGGAAACCTTCCTGAGTTGTGGGTGGACTCTGATTAAGAAGGAATCTCTGGATTCTAGGTTGGTTCCTATTTCATTTGGGATATCACCTATTACTGATTTATGATTGGAGAAAAGGGGGAAAGATAACTAAAACTTAATAAAATGAACTAAAAAGGTGATACACCAAAGCTTGATTCATATTTGTCATAACTTTAAACCAGGACGCATAGGACATACATTACTGAGATCTGCAATAACATTTACTACTCAATGCATAGGCTGACCTAAAACTCACTATTAGGGTTTAAACCACAAACAGTGACAATTCTACCAACAAACATGCAAATTCTGGAAAAGGTTACACTTTACAACCTAGAATAGGAATTAGATCAATTCTCTAATCTATGCTACAAAACACATTACACTTATATATAGAAAAATTGAAAGGACTGATAGCAGAAACTCAAAAAAGTGTATGAATAATGGGGACAAGCTTTATTATCTTCAAAATATGCAAAATAGTTACATAAGAAAGTATAAAATATGCCAAGGAATATGTGCATTCACTTGAACACAATCTGCATAAAACATGAACTGATGGCTACAAAATGCATGAAAAAGGTGTAAAGGAACAAAAATCTCACTAAATCACCTTCCTCCTAAATTATGAACCCTTAAAACTGATAAAGAGGCTCAACTATATACTCCCTCATGGCTAAATTTGAAAATCTAATCCCGTCCAAAAGTCCTCCAAATCATTAAAACCCTAAATCTAAGGCATAATACATGCCCTAAATGTAGCCCCCTAATGTTGGCATTTTGAAAAAAATACATCTTTTACAAAATAAAATGCCAACATATCTAAAATACATCAAAACCCTAACACTATACACATAACCCAACATCCACAACATATAAAAATCTTAACCCATGACATGATTCGACACCCTCACTAAGGTCAACATGACCAATCTTGATGCAAAAAGATATCCATCCATCGTGGAATGAGGTTGAGTTGTCATGGCAGTAGGATGTGGTCATCGTGTACTGCAGTCTGCAAAGGCATTAACTCCACTTTGACATTGGACTTCAAATCTACCAAAACTTGGGCCAATGCATTATCTTCGTATCTCATTTGGTTTTTCTGCATTTTGGGAAAATGCTAGGGTTTTGAAACCCTAATGTTATGGCGGCGCCATGCTGAGATTTTTGCACTATTTTTTGCTTCTTTGTTGTTTCTCTGTGTATTGATTGTCAACCTGGAAGTCGAGACTGTGATGTGGAAATTGTATTGTCGTTGTGTATTTTGATTGTCTGATCTTCGGGCTGGAAAATAACTTCATCTCTATCTTTTCTGCACCTCTGTCTGCGGCTAGTAATGTGCTTTCATGGCACTTAGGCTCCAACTAGTATTGGGTAATATTGTGAAGTTTAAAAGAGCTTGGGCTCTTCATGTTCATGGTACTCAAGTTAACAGAACTCGGGATCTCTCTCCTACACCACGGGATCTATATGATCTGGGTCTTCACATGCCATACTGTATGGAATTGTTTGTGCATGAACTCCATGAAGCTCGAGCTTCACCACCACTTCTCTACATGTAACATAAATATAAGTTACTCTCTTCTTTACTTGGCATTTACATTATGTCTTTATGATCTTTGAACACTTTAGTTCACTCCAGTTGATGTTTACAATTATTTTTTGCTTCACTATGTTCATTACAATGATATTTTCAGTTTTATTAATCTGTGTATCCATATTTTGTGGCAAATGAATCTGGGTTTTGTCATTAATTTACTCTGTTATCACCACCATATCTGTTGTCACCTTTTCTTCATATTTTTTGCCAGAGCATTCACTTAAGCTGTCTATTGTGACTTGAATTTCAAGCTTCATCAATATTGATGTATTACTCTTGTTTTTTATTTTATCAACTCGAGCCTCTGTTGATCTGGAAGTTTGCACCCGTGAATTTTGATATCTGCATTTAACAATGAACACATGCAATTTGTATGTTGTTGTAACCGAGAGATGAGCTCCATCTTCTTTGTTGGCTCCACTGAATAGTAAAACCATGGCTTAGATGATACCGCCACCATGTCTGAATGTTTTTATACTCTATGGAGACCATGCTATCTTTGTGCATAATGTCACCACTAGATGTCTGCATCTTTGTTTTGGGTTGTCCTGTCTCTATGTATAATGTCTGAGGTTTTTCATTATATTGACTCACTCTGTAAAATAGTGACAAGTATTACATTCATAGACAACTATCACCTCCAATGAAAGAATTACTCATGGGGTTCCAGCATGGGCTCGTGACTCCCATGATAAATACTGTGAAATCAAACTCAACCCTTGAATATGCATCTTTACTTTTCATTTGCACATCTTTGTTAAATATATGCATATTGATTTTGAATTACATATTGTTATTCAAACATAAGTAGCAACACACAATCATAGCATTTCAATATACGTACATACACTATTTATTTGATTATGCATAATAACAACATTGTTATTTAGTTAATCACATATGCATACTATTTTGATGACAAAACACTATTATCTGACTTACCACACATGCTTAATATTTGCATTTTTCACCTGATCATTTAGAATAACAACATCAAATAATGTCACTGTTTACTTGAATATGCACTTGGAATACAATGTTTGTCTTTTAAACATGTACAATAGTACTTTCATTTACTGTTTGTTTGAACACCCCTTTGAAAATTCATTGAACATGTACAATAACAACATCATTTGGTTTTCATTCTTGATCAATAACAGTGCCACAAGTTTTCCCTTTGAAGAAAATATTGTTTTGTTCAATTCTTGTATATGTAATGCATACCTTAAAAGACATCACTGTTGAGCATGCATATTATCTTCCATTTAATTACAAGAATACATATCACTATTTTTTGTGTTTCTCTCTCATTCAAACATACTAATCTTTATAACATCATTAGGATGAACTATTATGATGATAACAATGTTTGAACTATGAATATGCATTTCTCAATTTAATCCAATGCGATTGGTTCTTTCGTATATGCATACCTCTTTGAAACAACATTAGTGTTATTCTCTTGTATATGAATTTTTTTTTGTTTCTCATCCTTATGAAATGTTATTTGATAACATTGATATGCACATTCATTCCATTTCAAACAACATTTCATTTAATCTTTGCTTATGCAATAATAGAATATAGTCTTACCTCATTATTTGATTTGAAATTCTGTTCATTTCTCTTGATCATCCATTTCAATCATGGAACATCTATATTTTAAGGAATCCTTTCATTTCACATGCACCTTCTAGCAAAAGTACTTTACTCTGCATTATGTATCAACAACATTTAAACTTGTAAAAACATGCTTGCATCTTGTACCAACCTCTATGAGCTACCTCTCTTTCTTCTGCATCTTTCTATTCCTGAACTCATGAGCTCCTAGATTTCTTTCATAATGCATCTTATGAGTTTTGAGCACAGGATCGTGACACTCATTGCATTTTTTTCATTTGCTACAAGTGAACACACATACTATATTTCTTTTTGCATTTTGTATACACTTATGCTCATTTTGCTTGCACACACCATCAAATCAACATGTTAGGTTAGTGGATATGATTAACCAATCAATGTTTGTGTGTGAGTGCCATGTGAATTGACATTCATGCATTAATGTTGTTTCATTGGTTGTGTTTACAATCTTAACATGTTGATGTTCTAAAAAAGGTTTCTTAGCTACAGGAACTAAGTACCTTTGATTCAGATTTCTAGTTTTACAAATAACAACTCTTGAATAATGCAAAATGATAACCATATACAGTAAAATGTTTCATGGAGTTATGTCCCTTTGATACTTTTATTCAATTGATGTAGATGCATACTTTTCTACTGTATTTATGTTATTAGTAGATTTACAATTCTAAAAAATATTGATTGTTGTATGGTGTTTTGGTTTCCATGCATTGCTTAGATCCAATTTGGATCTAACTCTCTTCTCTTTTCATGATGCAGGATAGGACCCTAGACCTAGAATGCAGAATTGATAGGAGGACTTGGACAGAGGGTAGACATGAAGATTGGACAGAGGATAGATAACCAACTACCATATCATAGAGTCAACTTTTAGAAGGTAATGCATGGACCCCTACTCATTCTTCTATCATGCTTTCTTTTCTGTAATTACCTCTAAGTTTCAATATGAAAAGATATAATATGGAAGAACCATTTTCTTATTACATTCAATTTGAACGCACAATGTAATGATCAATTATGTATTTGAAAATATGAATGTGATCAATACTTAGAGAATAATTTAATCTGATAATATGACTGCAATGAAAATGTATTTCATCTTCATTACTGAATAGAAATGTTAAAGAGGTGTACCTTCATGCAATTTTCTATTGTTTATGATTGTCATATTGAAATATGTAAAATTAGGGTAACAATTCTAGCGACCTCTACTGGATGTCTTCCTACACTAGACATGAACATTCGACCTTATCCCTAGGGAAATGGAGTCAAAACCTAGAATATACAAATGCAACCATTAATAAAAATGTAACCTAAAATAGGACTCATGCAACCTAAACTAGGACTCATGTAACCTAACTAGGACCCATTGCCAAAAAGGCACTTTATTGAAAATGAAACCTAAAGACTCCTAGTGCTTGACATCACTTATTGAGATGAAACTAAAACTGAAAGTACTAACCCTCAAAGCAGAGCTTGAGGAAGATCCCATTGACTAGGATAGGAAATATCTCTCCATATGTGGTGGATATCATAAAAGCATTATTCTCCTTACACTTAGTGATGACAAATGCGCCTAACCAAAAATTGTCAAATTTATCATGTTACCCTGGTATTCTCCTCTATACATCCCATTTAAGAACTAGGTCACCCTCTTTGAACTCTTTAGGTGTTTCGTTCTTACGAAAAGACCTCTTAGTCTAATTCTTCCTTAGCTCAATATTCCTTACTTGGTTGTGCTCCTTTTCTCTTCTAGCTTTAAGAATTCATCATACCCCAACTTAAAAGGGTCTTCCTCTTCAAACAATAACATCTAATCAGCCAATTGTAGGCCTGGAAACTCAGTAGAAATAGGTAACCTTGATTCCTTACCATAAACCAACACATAGTGGGAGCTTCCAGTGATCTATTTTGGTGTAATTTTGTCCAGCCATAGTGTTGCCTTGAGTTTTGAATGTCAATCCCTCTTGTTCTCATGTAGAGTCCTTTTTATAATCCTTATCATATTTTTGTTAGTAGACTCAGCAAGTCCATTACCCTGAGGGTAATAGTTAGATGATGTATTCAGATAAATCCCATTTTTAACAGCCCGTTCTATTATTCTAGAACCAACAAAAGCCAATGCATTATCTGAAATAATTGATTGAGGTACCCCAAACCTAGTTATAATATCTTCATAGAAGTTGAGAACAACAGATCCATATGATTCCTTCAATGCAATAGCTTCAATCCATCTTGTAAAGTAGTTTGTAGAAGTCAAGATCCATTTATGACCTACACTAGAAATAGGATAAATGGGGCCTATGAAGTTCACTCCCCACATGATAAATGGTTGTTCAACAATGATAGGCTTTAATGGAAATGTTGCTAGCCTTTGTTTTCCTGCAAAAATATCACATTTTTGACATCTTCTTGCCCAAGAATGGGCATCCTTAAATAGGTCAGGCCAATAATAGCTTTCCCTTTATATTTTCCAAGCTGTAGTCTTTGGATTGAAGTGTCCTGCACATAATCCATCATGAAATTTAGATAAAAAATTTCTTTCATTAGCAGTATCAATGCATTTTAGCAACATTCCAGAATAGTCTTTTCTATAAAGCATACCATTTATCAAAACATAAGGGACATATTGCAATCTAAAATACCTCCTTTTAGCTTTATCAAGATCAGTTGGACATTGTCAAGTTTTCATAAATATGCTCATATCAGTCAACCAAGTAGTTGGTTGATCATTAAGTACAAGATTTTCTTGAAGTAGGACAACTTCATTGTTGTTTTCAGCTTCTTCTTCTTTTTCTTCCATTTGAGCACACAAACCCTTGCCTCTAACCAGCTTGGTTACATGAATATGTACATCATATTCCATAACTTTTGTGATCCATCCTAATCTCTTTTCATTTACATCCTTGTTCAACAAAAAATCTTTATTGCTAGGATGTGCAACCATTAGATGAACTTTATTTCTAGCAGCAAGATGTTTAAACTTCTTTAAAGATTTAATAACAGCAAGTACATGTTTCTCTACAAAATTGTACCTTTGTTCATAGTCATCCATTTCATTGCTGAAAAGGGCAACTGGCTGCCCTAAATTTTCATCATTCTTCTGCACCAACATCGCTGAAACATTATCATAGCCTCCAAAATCATATAGAATAAAATATTTAGAAAAATCAGGATTAGATAATGTAGGGGCTGATGATAGGGCAAGTTTGATATACTCAAAACTTGATTTTCCTTCCTTACTCCAAGTGAAAGGTACATTTTTCTTCAGCATTGCAATTAAGGGCTTAAGAAGATTAGCAATGTCTGGAATAAAGCATCTTACAAAGTTAATTCTGCCAATAAAAATTTGCAGCCCCTTTTTTATGTTTTGGCAAAGATAAATCCAGAGTTGCATGGATCCTTTCAGGATCTATTATTTTTCCCTCTTTTGAAACTTGGTAGCGTAAAAGCTTACCTTCATGGACTACAAAAACTAATTTTTTGGGGTTAAGAGAGATTCCAAAATCTCTGAATATTTGAAGTACTTTCCATAAATGGTCTATATGTTGATCTACAATTTTGTTGTAAATAGTAACATCATCCAAGTAAACCAAAACAAATCTGTACATCAGATTTTTAAAATCCATGTCCATAGATTTTTGGAATGTGGCTCCTACATTTGATAAACCAAATGGCATTCTTTTGTATGCCATTGTTCCCCATTTAGTGGTAAAGGTTGTTTTAAACTAATCTTCCTCCTTCACTAATACTTGATTATAACCAGAATAACCATCTAGAAGGGAAAACCTTTCAGAACCAGAGACATACTGTAAAATTTGTTCCATGGATGGAAGAGGGTTTCTATCTTTTAGGGATGCCCTATTAATATCTCTAAAATACACACATAGTCTAATCTCCCCATTCTTCTTCCTCACAGGAACTAGATTTGAAACCCAAGATGTATGTTTGATTGGGAAGATAATCCCACTATCCAGCAGTTTATTCAGCTCCTTGATCATTAAGGGCTCTAATTTTGGGTTGATTGACCTTTGTCTTTGCCTAATTGGCCTAGAATTGGGCTCTAATTCAATGGTATGTTGGGTCAATTGAGGTTCAAACCCTTTCAAATCAGCATAATCCCAAGAAAAAACATCATTGAATTCTTTGAACAAAGAAATAAGAAGCTCCTTATCTAGAGGTGAGTTAACTTTACCAACCTTTAAGAACTTGTCTCTGAATATTTCCAGCTCCTCATAATGATCTTCGTTGATCAGCATGACGGTGTTGTTCTTCCTAAACTAATCATCAGACTTGGAGATGAACTCCAAGATGACTAGTCCTTTAGGAATCTTATTTGACTTTAATTGTATGATTTGATCCTCAAATTTTTGTCTTACTTTGCTGCCCTTAGAAGCTGCAAAGCCATCCGCTTCTGTCTAAAAATTAAGATATGCTCATCAGTATTGAAAACTTGCCAATTAATTTCATTATCTAGAATGGATGGCCTAATAACAATCTGAATGTGAGATTGATCAGTATTTACACCTTTATTTTTAGAAATTGTTACTTGAGCACCAATAGAAGCTAACCTATGAGCATGTTGGTTTTTACTTTGAAGTATAGAAATCAGATTGAATGCATCAAAATCAACTAGAATATCTGATATTATGGATTTATACAACTTTAAGAGATCATTTTTAACAACATTCATACCTCTCACCTGATTAACTACCAATTCACTATCTCCAAATGCTCTTAAACACTTAACATTTCTTCTTCTTGCCCACTCTAAGCCCTGAATCAGACCTTCATATTCAGCCACATTGTTAGAACAAGGAAAAGATAATCTAAATGCAACATAATATTTGTCACCATCTGCTGACACAAGCATAACCCCTGCACCAGCTCCATCCTTGTTTCTAGATCCATCAAAATGTAATTCCCAAAGCTGATTTGGTTGTTTTAAATCAGCATCATGTGATTTTATCAAGTTACGCATAATAGGATCGGATTCAACAATCATATAATTACCAAAACCTGCGTCATAAATAACACTATCTTGGATGGTAAAGGCATTTACATCTACCCACTCATCCAATAAAATATCAAGGAAGCCTTCTATCTGAGTATCAAAGGGTGGATAATCTTTGAGATCATCAGCATCTATGATCATACAAATAGCATTAATAGGGCTTGGAATATATGGCTCTATGTGATCTTTGGTTAACAATTTTGATTTTATGGTCACTTTTGCACCATATCTTGTCCTAAATAGCATGTGAGACAAATCAGATGAGAAATATCCTCCCATTTTTGCAATAAAATCTCTAGATAAACATATGGCAACATAAGGAGGTAGACCTATAACATAGATATCTTGCTGAATATAGAAATTTGGGCAAGCATGCAGGGTCAAACATGCATTTTTAAAAACACCTAAAGTGTGGACTGATGAACCATCTAACTAAATAACTCCTTTATCAAGAGATTCATACTTCAAATCAAGTAAATATGCAATCTTCTTGGGCATTACTGTGCTGGTTGCACCACTATCAACCATGCAATTATGCACTAATTTATTACCAATTATCAAGGACACATAAAAAGGAGGTGGCTTAACATTTGTAACTTTCTTACCATCCTTTGTTCTTGTTCCTTGAACATCTACAGCCCCTAAATTGACCAAAACACTCCTTGAAAGTTGTTTTAGGGCTTGCTATGAATTTGTTGTCCCTTTAAACAACTCTTCCTTAAGTAAATCTGCCTACCCTGGAATGGCTAAAGAATCCCACATAGAAATACAAACATTCATCTTCTTCATATTTTCAACAATATTATAAGGAACAAAAATTTGTACCTTTTTAGGAGATTTACCAATGATCTAATCTGTGGGCTTCTGATGTTGTGCCTTGGTTGCAAGAGGGGTGTGTTCTTTTAGTATATAAATAGGAGGGATGGGTGGTGATTGAGTAGTAGAAGTAATCTTAGAAACTAATTGCTCTGATTCTAGAGCTCTCTTCTTGGCTCTTGTGTTTGCTGATACAAGTGAATCATTACTCACCCCACAAAATTCTTTCTCTTGCCAATTGAGAAAAGTAGTGTCTGGAGCACCTAGATCTAATTGTTGTTGAGTCTCATCAATTGATGCACCTTTTTGTGAATCAATCACACTTTGAACCATTAGAGCCTCATTAAGCACTCCATTAGTGCACTTTTCCTGATTGTGGGGATGTCCACAAGGATAACACCACTCATACTCAGTAGAAAGGTTATTTTTGTTACGAACAATATCCCTAACAAAATTAAGAGGTGTAGGATTATAATTTCTATAAGGCCTTTGGTTCCAATTCTTCCTATTGGTATTGCTATTTCCTTGGTATTGTTGCTTGTTACCTTCGTTGATGGGCTGGTTAGGTTGCTGTGATGAGGAAATAGAAAACTAATTTTGCATATGGGCTATTGTATTTTCTTGAGCTTGCTGCATTTTAAGGTTTACCAACTCATTTCCAAAGGTTTACAATAAACTTTCAATTTTTTGTTGGCTGTCTTTTATGCTTTGCAGTTCATTAGAAGGGGCAACGAGCATCATCTCTTCTTTTTTGTAAGATGGTAAAGGTGGTAGAGGTGGAGTAATCAAGGACATATTGGACTAGACACTAGGAAAGAAATGCATAGGTGGTCTAGGAGCTATTTTTCCTTCTTGAATAAGACTATTCTCTGCCCTGATTGCAATATCAAAAGCTTGAGGTAAAGAAGTTCCCCCATATATTGGATCATAACTGAAATGTCACTATTTAGACTTTTAAGGAAGTATTAAAATTCATATACAGTAGAGGTTCTCACCGTGGCAGGAATGTTATTCCATGTCTTTTGAAAGCAGAGGTTGAAATCACTCATCTCTTCTTGTGGAGCTCTTTTGATAGTAACTTTAGTTGTTCCACCAAAGAAAGATTATCATATTTATCTTCAAAAAACTTAGACAATTTCTCACCTAGTACATCCCATGAAGCAATTGATCCAACTCAGAGAGTTTAGAACCATTCCAATGCTTTGTCCTTCAATGATGCAGCTAATAGCTTCAAAGCTACATCCTCCTATGTGATGTGATGAACATAGAAAAGAGATTCCACATCTCTAATATGATCAATTGTTGTTGTTTGTCCTTCTCCCATGAAAGATGGTAACCCTTTCAAGGCTGCCAATGGAATATTGTTGTGATTGGCAATAATCAAAGGGCTTCACTGATTAAAAGGTACAAATGGAAACCTTCTATCCATCCTTGGTGGTGTTGTAGCATAACTTGAAGGTGCTTGGTGATCTTCTTCTACTGGTTGTTCAAGAACAACTTGAAATTGAAGTGCTAGAGGAATTTCTAAAGATTCTTGATCCGAATATGGAAAATCGGTGTAGTAGGTGGGAGGAACCAAACTTCTTTCATACCTTCTTTTCCTTGGTCTTCCTGGTTACCTAACCGTCACTACAGGTTGAAAGGAGAGATCTTTTGGACCTCTAGGCTCTCTCTACAAAGTTCTTCCTCTCCTACTATGTGATAGTTGTAAATACTCAAACTCTTTTCCACTCCTTGGTTGGATAATGTTCATGTATCACAAGGAGTCCCACCGGGCGTGCTAAAAACTGTTAAGGCCAAAAAATATCACCCTAACTCAGGCATTAGGGCATACTAATATCTCATGGTAACAATGGAAACCTTCCTGAGCTATGGGTGGACTCTCATTAAGAAGGAATCTCCAGATTCTAGGTCGATTCCTATTTGATTTGGGATATCACCTATTACTGATTTCCTATTGGAGAAAGGGGGGAAAGATAACTAAAAATTAACTAAAAAGGTGATACACCAAAGCTTGATTCAGATTTTTCAGAACTTTAAACCAACACCTATAGAAAATATATTACTGAGATCTGCAATAACATTTACTACTCAATGCATATGCTGACCTAAAACTCACTATTAGGGTTTAAACCACAAACAATGACAATTTTACCAACTAACATGTAGATTATGCAAAAGGTTACACTTTACAACCTAGAATAGGAATTAGATCAATTCTCTAATCTATGCTCCAAAATACATTACACTTAAATGTAGAAAAATTGAAAGGACTGATAGTAGAAACTCATAAAAGTGTATGAATAATGGGGAAAAGCTTTATTATCTTCAAAATATGAAAAATAGTTACATGAGAAAGTACAAAATATGCCAAGGAATATGTGCATTCATTTAAACACAATCTGCATAAAACATTAACTGATGGATACAAAATGCATAAAAAAGGTGTAAAGGAACAAAAATCTCACTAAACCATCTTTCTCCTAAATTTTGAACCCCTAAAACTAATAAAGAGGCTTGGCTATATACTCCCCCATGGCTAAATTCAAAAATATAACCCCCTCCAAAATTCCTTCAAATCAGAAAAACTCTAAATCTAAGGCATAATACATGCCCTAAATGTAGCCCCCTAATGTTGGCATTTTGAAAAAATTACATCTTTTACAAAACAAAATGCTAACATATCTAAAATACATCAAAACCCTAACACCATATACATAACCCAACCTTCAAAACATATGAAAACCCTAACCCATGACATGAGTCGACATCCTCAATAAGGTCAACATGACCAATCTCGATGCAAAAAGATATCCATCCATCGTGGTATGAGGTTGAGTTGTCGTGGCAGTAGAATGTGGTCATTGTGCACTGCAGTCTGCAAAGGCATTAAATCCACTCTGATAGTGGACTTCAAATCTACCAAAACTCTGGCCAATGCATTTCTTTCATTTCTCATTTGGTTTTTCTGCATTTTGGGAAAATGCTAGGGTTTTGAAAATGTAATGTTATGGCATCGCCATGCTGAGATTGTGGCACTATTTTTTGCTTCTTTGTTGTTTATCTATGTTTGGATTGTCGATCTGGAAGTCGAGACTCTGATGTGGAAATTCTATTTTCATTCTGTGTTTGGATTGTTTGATCTTCGGGCTGGAAAATAGCTTCATCTGTGTCTTTTCTACATTTGTGTCTGCGGCTAGTAATGTACATTCATGGAGCTTGGGCTCCAACTGGAAGTGGGTAATATTGTGAAGTTTAAAAGTGCCTTGCCTCTTCATGTTCATAGCACTCAAGTTAATAGAAATTAGGCTCTCTCTCCTACACCATGGGCTCTATAAGATCTGGGTCGTTGCATGCCATACTGTATGGCATTATTTGTGCATAAACTCCATGAAGCTTGAGCTTCACGGCCACTTCTTTGCATGTAACTTACAGATAAGTCACAGTGCTCTTTACTTAGCATTTATACTCTGTCTTTACGATCTTTGAACACTTAAGTTCACTCCATTCGATGTTTATAATGATTTGTTGCTTCACTTTGTTCATTACAATGATATTTGGGGTTTTATCGATCTGGGTATCCATCTTTTGCATCAAATGAATCTGGGTTTTGTCGTTAATTTACTCTATTATCTCCACCATATCTGTTGTCACCTTTTCTTCATGATTTTTTGCTAGAACATTCACATAAGTTGTCTGTCATGACTTGAAAGTCAAGCTTCATCAATATTGATGTATTAATACTATTTTTTATTTTCTCAACTCAAGCCTCTATTGATCTAGAAGTTTGCACCTGTGGATGTTGATATCTGCATTTAACAATGAACACATGCAAGATGTCTGTTGTTGTAACCGAGAGATGAGATCCATCTTCTTTGTCGACTCCACTAAATGTTAAAATTGTGGCTTAGATGATAACGCCACCATGTTTGAATGTTTTTATACTCCATGGAGACCATGCTATCTTTGTGCATAATTTCGCCACTAGATGTCTGCATCTTTTTTTTGGGTTGTCGTGTCTCTATATATAATGTCTGAGGTTTTTCATTATATGGACTCACTCTACAAAATAGTGACAAGTATTACATTCATACAGAGCTATCACCTCCGATGAAATAATTACTCATGGGGTTCGATCATAGGCTCGTGACTCCCATGAGCAATACTGTGAAATCGAGCTCGACCATTGAATATGCTTCTTTACTTTTCATTCGCACAACTCTGTTAAATATATGCATACTGATTTTGAATTACATATTATTATTCAAATGTAAGTAGCAGCACATTATCATATCATTCCAATGTATGTACATACACTATTTATTTGATTATGTAGAATAAAATCACTGCTATTTAGTTCATCACATATGGCTATGTGCAAGATCATGGTATAACAAACTAGGCCTTAAGTGGCAATGAAAATTCAAAAAATCAGGGTTAGGAAAGTTGAGCTAAAAATTTGGACAAGTTGTATATCTTATATCAAAAATGTGTAAGAAGAGAATTTGTAGAAAAATGAATCTAGTTTCTAAGCTACTATCCCTTCTTTAAAAAAAAATATTCTATATGGTGAAATTTCAAATTTCAATGTAGTAGTATGAATTCAGGAAAAAGATAAGAAGAAGGTGTATGTCTGACCACCTTAAACATAATCAAATGATAATATTTTTTTACAAGATTCTAGATATAATTAGTAGAGTCATGTTCGGATGTGACGCATATTTTTTTGTAATTTTTTCCAACTAAATAATTAATTATGATTTTCTACTATAAGTTTTGCAGAATATAAAAAATCTTGTGTCTGACCACCTTAACTTAGTCTAAAATTCATCAAATTGAAGTTTTTTTAGTTTTTAATTGTATTAGGGAAACCATAGAATGTGACTCATGTTTTGGATTTCAAAATTGTTATACCGTTTGAAAGTTATAGTTATTTTTCAATTAGTCTATCAATCAGGACTAAAAGGATAAGAAGTAGGGGTGTGTCTGACCACCTTAAACACAATCAAATGATAATATTTTTTTACTAGATTCTAGATATAAGTAGTAGATTAATGTCCAGATTTGACATATATTTTTTTGTAATTTTTTTCCAAGTAAATAAATAATTATGATTTTTCTTGTACAACTTTTCCAGAATATAAAAATTCTCGTGTCTACCCACCTTAACTTAGTCTAAACTTTATCAAATTGATTTTTATTTTTTTTGTTGTAGTAGGCAAAGCATAGAATGCGACACATTTTTCAGATTTAAAAAATGATATACTATTTGCAAGTTATAGCTATTTTTCAATCAATCTACCAATCATGAATTCTTTTTCACATCGCCACTTTTTGGCATATCATGATCCCACACATACCCATATGCATACTCTTTTGATGACAAAACACTGTTATCTTGTTGTCCTTAATTTTTCATTCCCTAAAATTGGGGCAACCCTATGCGATTCTCAATGATTGCTAGGAGTTTTTCTCTAAGAGTGTTGATGTTTTGTAAAGAGTTCTATTTGGCAGGATCAATTATCCCTTGATCCTTTTTCATTTTTGTTTCCATTTTAGTCATCACCTTTGTGTTCCAATTGATCTTATGGAATTTTTTCATTTCCTTCTAAGGTCAGTAAAGAAATGGTCTTTTTCTGGTCAAGCACATAAAGTGTAAGCTTATTTTGTATGAGTGATAGATTTTAAACTCTATTCTAAGATTTTGCGTCATTCTGCAAAGTTTTTCTTAGAAATTTTAATGATAGCGAGATCTTGAATCACATCCACATTTCAAATCATTAAAATTTTAAAGATGCATTCAGATATTTTAAGTTCTTTTTGCATTTAAAATATATTTTTAAAATGATAATTGCATGATATGCATATATTGTTAGAGAAATTTATTTTAACAAATGACGAAGATAAAGATAAGATTTATTAATAAGACGTTGTTTTATTTATGAATCTTATAATTCATTACAAATTACCATGTAACGACGTCTTTTTTTAAAAAGAAAACAATGTTTTATTATTATTTTAAAATAATAATAATAGTAATATCAAATATTAATGTTTATATTAAAATAATAACTTATTATAATGCATATTGTAAAACAAATATTATTATAATTATTTTTATCCTAATATTAACACATTGCTTTTAAATTTAAAAAATGTCCTAAAGCCATATGCTATTGTTTCATTAAAATTTTATTTTAAATTACAAGAGCATATCATTTTTTATAAATAAAAGGTTCGATATTTAAATAGAAGTATATTATATCTTTTATTTAAAATATCCTACCAACTAAGGCGTAACATAATGCATGTGTTAAAGACTCACGTCTTGTGTGAGTTATCGGGCTTATATCTTTGATTAAATGCATAAATTAAAGCCTTTGATGAGCCCACGTTTTTTCTTGCAAACTGTTAATAGACTCCCATGACATGGCGTTGAATATCAAAAGAAATACATATGTATTTCAAAGCACTTACGGCTTGCATGACATGGCATCGATTTCCTTGAAATAGAATATGCTATGAGTAAATAAAGTGATGCGGCTTGCATAACATGGCATTATTTACGTGGCATATGGCTTATATTATATAAGCGTTGATTTATGATTCAAACGCATATTGATTTACATGCCCAAGCCCATGTTTCACTAACTCTCATGGTAATGTTCAAAACAATAACATGTGCGTTTGAATACATGTTGTTTGCATATGTTATTTCTTTATTAAAAGTCATGGATAACTTAAAGTTATCGGGTGTTGTATATGCATATGCATTTTTCTTCAAAGCTCATGGTAAAAATGAAGTTAATGCATGACGTCTTTTTCCTTTGAAGAAGCATGAACATTTTCACTAAAATGTTAATCCTCCTCCATAGTATGCTGCACTAACTATTCAAGGAGGAGTTGGAGTTAATAAATTTGAGCTTGCATCCATTATTATTGGCATTTTTCATGGGGAGGACTGTCTGTATATTCATTTAAACTTCAGACTTCTTCTTTTCCAAGAAATTAGCCATTAAATCTGCAGCTGAACAAATTTCATCTTTATCTTCATGAACAGATTTTCCTCTTCAATTGCAATTTTGTATTTCATCCTTTAATGAAGTCTTGATTCTTTCAAATAAAGAGGAAAGAATACCATGTTCATAGGCCACGTTTTTGAAGAGTTCTTCCTCTTTTATTGTTGTTTGCATGCAAATTTTGATGCATGATGAACACTTGTCCTTCCCCAAACCAAGACCAATGATATTGGCTTTGATTTTGACAAGAATTTGTCAATTTTTGAGTCTATATAACTCTGCAAATTTCTTCTAAACAACAATTTCAAATTTCATTTCTTTTTCCCAAGTTTTGCTTTGAAGAGGAATTTGGTTTTTCCCTTTGCATCCAAGGAAGGTAAATTAGTCATTTTATTTTCTTGTTTTTTTTTCTTTTTATTTTGTTTGTATATGCTCTCTTCTTCTCTCTCATATTTTCTAAAAGTTGCATATAAGAATGTCATCTATTCTTATGTGCAGTCGGGATTAAAAATCTTGTTCCTATGATGATCTTCCCAAAAGATGCATAACATATGCAAAGTGTTGTTCATACATTCAGTCAGCCCATAAAACTCCACTTTTTCATATCCCCATTTGAAAAAGAGATGCAAAATTTTTCCATGTATGAACATGCTTAAAAATCCCACAAGAGAAAGCCTGAAATCTGCAATTCTTGCTTAAAAGTCCACCATGCTTCAAAAGAAAAAGATATTATACTCCTTCTTGTCCTACTCTTTTAAAAAATACATTTGAGACAGAAAACTGCACTCATACCTGTTTCTCTATCTCCATAAGGGGTTGTCCTTTCCATTCATTCTTGCATAAGAGATGGATTTCTTTCCTCTTAATGATGAAGTTCTTTGTTTTTGGGATTTCTATGTTACAGTTACAGCTGTTGCGATCCTGGATATGTTGGAGAAAGGATCTACATCACCTAAGTACAAAGGGAAGAAGAAGATGAAGTACAATATGATAAGTATGAAAGCTTTGTTGTGGCATCTCAACTTACATCCTATGTGGAAGAGATTCGTGATACAAAGATTGGTCATTTGAACACAGAGGAGTTTATAGAAAGGGTGAAAACATCCACCAAATATGACATGATCAGCATTCAAGAAATTTATATTCATCATGTTTCTACTTTCCCAACAGATGCATTAGAACCTGAGTTTGTAATGGCATGTGCAAGAAATTTTGATCCTACTTCTAGGACGATCAGGGATCAGGATGGGAAGGTGGTGATTAGTCTCGATCCTGATACCATAGATTAAGTGTTTCAAGTACTGGCTACCCTGGTTGTCATTGATCCAACGAAGGAGAAATCTATCAAAAAATGGGAAAATGGTAAGACGGCTTACCTAAGGTTTATGAATGACAATTGGTTGATCAGTAAAAGACCAAATGTGGCCCGATGGCCTAAAGGCATGCATAGATCTGAATTCAAGGAGGAAGTTCATGATCTTATTACCTTGCTGAGTCATGTTGCAGCTTTGAAAGAATCCAATCTTTTCAAACCCTGGATGTATAAGTACTTTTCCTTGATCCTCAATTCAAGGAAGTGATTGTTTTGGGGAGAATTGATTAGCAATACCATTTGTGGGCAGCTAGTACAAGGTCCTAATACATGCACTTTTTACATGAATTCTTATCTGATCTACATTGTTGCTGCTCTGGGATCTTTCTCAGGGTTATCTACTGAAGGAGATCAGATGCAGTTGCCTGTGTGGGAGTACTATGATCAGTTGTCGTTAATGTCTAGCCACATTCATTTTAGAAGAGTGCAAGATGCATTCTTTGGATAATACTGGTGCCTGTTTGACAAGGAGCTTCCGAACAAAAGAATTTCGGATGAGGCATGGAGCAAGGTCACCGAGTATGGATGTATCTTTCTACTATTTCCAAACTTCACCTATCTCAGGGTGGGGTATTTCTGAGAAGAACCATATACCTTGCCTAGGTATCCTACGGATAAGCTCATTCTCATGGAATTGGCTCGATAGCTTATGGGTGTGCAAACACATCAGTCTTCTCTACATAGACCAGGTGTGGGTATTTTCTCATGCAATCCTTTAAGGATTGGCAATTATTCACTCGACACAGTGCCTAAAGCAAAGTCTATGGAGTTTGAGCTTTAGGAGGTTAACCTAAAAAGGTTTATGGCACAGATTTCATTTGACTGGAGAGGGATGAATGATAAGATCTGGAGACAATTTACTCATATTCATCGCCTTGAGGATGTATGGATTGACCTCCGTACAGAGTTAGATATTGCCAAGATGGACTATTTCTGCCTTACAATCAAGCAAATAATAGATTTCCATCTTGCTTAGATTCCTAAAGGGGTTGGGGATGATGATGATATTTTGGATGTGGAGTATCGAAAGCATTGCCTGAAGAACTTTCCCATTGCAGCTCCATGTTGGTCTGTGAAGGAAAATGTGTCCATATGGGATAGGTTCCAAAGCATCTTGGCTAATACATGTTAGAGTATTATTACTCTATTAGCTTAAGCTTCTCTTAGGTGCGTTATTAATTAATTCCTAATTAATAATACATAACCTAGTATTTCCTTTTTAGGGTTTCGTTCACCTTATAAGGTTGAACTTTGTATTTGCTCTTCATTAATTCAGTTGATAATTTTGCTCTCACCTTTTGAGTAAAAACTGAGTTTCGCTTTTTCCTCTTTCACTTCATTTCTTGTGACAGGTTCTTGCATGCAGCTGGATCTTGGCGTGAATCTGATCTTTCATCAGATTCTACATGGTATCAGAGCCTTGCTGCTGCAACTTGTTCGAGTTTGGTGAGAGCT
>MU225799.1:2507860-2522047 GCA_018584345.1 Thuja plicata | reverse complement strand
TGCTTTCTTAGTCTTGCTAGGTTTGCTTTCTCCCTGCGTTCAGCTTAAGGGGGGGTGTTAGAGTATTATTACTCTATTAGCTTAAGCTTCTCTTAGGTGCGTTATTAATTAATTCCTAATTAATAATACACAACCTAGTATTTCCTTTTTAGGGTTTCGTTCACCTTATAAGGTTGAACTTTGTATTTGCTCTTCATTAATTCAGTTGATAATTTTGCTCTCACCTTTTGAGTAAAAACTGAGTTTCGCTTTTTCCTCTTTCACTTCATTTCTTGTGACAGGTTCTTGCATGCAGCTGGATCTTGGCGTGAATCTGATCTTTCATCAGATTCTACAATACAAACATTTGGCTAAAGAAGAGGGGCTTAAAAAGAATCAAGATTAAGCCTGGCTGAGACTTTGACCTTGCTGGTCCGTTGGGTGCAAAATTAGAAATCAAAGGTAAGGGAAAGGGAGAATCATCTTCATCGTATTTTCCAATAATCCAAAAGTTGGCTATTAAAGAAGGTAAACTTCTACCTAAATCTCCTACTCCACATGCAATGCTCAAAGTGAAAATCCCTGAGATGATCAATCTTTCAGATAGTGAGGAAGATTTGCAAGTAATAGTTACTCCTGAAGCATTACAGCCACAGGAAGCAGTTGAGATGCAAGGTGTACACGAGTCCACTCTGGAGATGGATGAGCCTCCCACATCTCCACTTGACATGGATTTTGATTCATTTATGGTACATCTACCTCTTACACATGCTATATCCATTGTACCAGCCACACCTATCTCCTCTGTCACCCCAGCACAAAGAGAGAACTTGTCACAAGTGTTTGATGAGCTTCATGAGGACCTACCAAGACTTGATACACTCATGCCTAACAATAATCTAGCATCGAAGATTGATTTGATCATTGAGGAGAAAGTACAAGGACAATGAGTCTTGATGGAAACACTGGTAGAGGCAATCACATATATACCTTCTTCTTCTCAAATAGAATTGGTGACTGACATGGTTCCAACTGATGGTACTACCTCATCTTTTGTTCTACCTCCTTGGTTGGGTGTCATTACCCAAAAGAGGAAAAATATTGAAGTACCGTTGGAGGAGGAAGATCTTGCTCCTAAGAGAAAACCTCGAGCATTGAGAATCAAGAAGGCTAAGGTGGTTTCCAAAATCATGGTTGATGATCAAAATGTCAAATATGCTGAGGTTGTTGAGCCTATTTAAGATAAGCCCTTAGAGCAATGTGAGGGCATGAATTATAAAATTACCAGGGTATAACTTGGTAAGAAATCATTTGTAGGATGTCAGATGGATGTTTGTGATGCACTTGATCACTTCACAAAAAGATATGATAAACTTTGGAAAAAGAAGCATATGCTGAAAGAGGAAAACATTCGTCTACGTGAAGCACTTGAGAGAAGTTCTTCTTTTCAGCATGCAAAAGTGATTTCAGAGGACACTCAGCGGCATATTGATTGTTTGGAAAAGAAGACCAAGGTAATGGATGAGTGGGGAAGCTAGCTTGAAGTTCAGAGCATGATGGTTATTAGGGATGTGCATTGCATTTTCAAAAACATCAAGAAGATAACTGATCATCTGCAAGAGGTTGTTGGATCCTTGGAACTGCAATTAAAAACTCTAAGTGAAGACTTGGAGGTATGGGAGAGAATGGCAAAGTCTGATCTTGATTTATTGTCCACCTATGAAATAATCTCTTCAAAAGAGACGTATTTCAAGTTTTTAGATCAATTGGTGAACAAGGCGCAAGTCTTGAAGAAGTTGATAGGATGGAGCTTTTCAAGTATGTGTTGAGCATAGGGGGATCATTCTCAAAGCCTTTGATATATTGGCATAAAATTTAGTGATGGAGGATGGAGAACTGATTGGTGAAGAGCAGGCCTTGTCGGGGTTATCCCAGATAGTTCATTAGGAATTGAAGGATAGCACTTTCAGTTGTAGTGCTATGGATAAACTGGCAAGATTTGGAGTTTCTTTGAGTCAACTGTAGAAAGATTTAGGTGGATACAATGGTGCAATCTTGAAAGCGGAAAGTGTTGCACGTAAAACCATAAACATGGCTCAACACACGGGAGCACCTAACCCAACTATTGTTCATAAGTCTCTTACTCATTTTGAGACTTGTATTAATTTCCTTTGAAGGTGTTGTTACAACACTTAGTTTTAGAAGTGTAGAATCTTTGATAGATTGCACAAAAATATGTAAAAGCATTCTCATGTAATCATGCTCAAGGTACATTAGGTCCTAAAGCATTGAATAAGTCAAAGTTAGTTAGTTATAGATAAGCTTTGAATAGTTCAAAGTTGGTTAGTTAAGGATAAGGATTGAATAAGTCAAAGTGGTTGAGGGTTTCCCCTTTCTTCTCCACTTTTCTCTCTCCTCTTTTCCTATATAAAGTAGGGAGCTTGTTGTAATCTTTCATCTTTTATTTGTGCAAATAAACTATAGGCAAAACTCTTGAGTTCTGAAAACTTTGTGTTTCATTGTAAGAGAGTAAAGCATTTGAATAAAGGAATAGAGATTAACAGACTTTGTGTTGTTGTCTTGAAAATCAACGAATGTATTCTTATGTTGCATTTGTTGATCCTTGTTCAAATTGAATAGTTTCTTTATTTATATAATCAGAGCATCTTTAAATTAAGTTTTCTAAAGACTTTGTGCTTCAGGAAATTGGGGTTACTATAGAAACTAGTGGCTGATATACTCCAAGGACTGAAGACTTTGGGCTTCAGTATTGGAAAATAGATTAATAGAATACTTATTTGAGGTGAGGAAAAGAGACTTTGAGCTCATTGTATCACTTCATCTTTAGATAAATCAATTGCTACCTCATTTGATTATTCTTAAGTCAATCATCGAGTCACCGATATTACTATTGCAAGGTGAACTGTATGTGTTACAGTTCAGTTCTACTTGAAGCCACCTATGGTAAGAAGGGATCCTCCGCTATTGCTGACAGGAGAGAGTAATCTCACATATTGCTGCCTAAAATACACATTTTGCAAGTTGTTGTCTTAGTGACTTGCAAAATATTTAGCCAACAGTTTTTTGGTGACTCCGCTGGGGATCAAACACTATTTTGATTATAACGTTGATAAGAAGTTCACTTAAGAATACTTTGAGCTTCTATTTGAGTTTCTCATCCTGAAGAAGCAACGGAGGACTTTGCACCTTTAACAGACACTTTGCTTCTTTTACGATATTTCATTGTTGTTTTGGTTTAAATCTATTATCTACCTTCACTTTGCAATCTTTTTCTGAAATAAGAGAAAAGGATTAATTGTTTATTCTACAGGAGAGAAATAAGAAAATTTCCATCTAAAAATATTTTTGAGGTGATTTTTTCTAAGTTGGTCCAAGAGGTTCAAACTGGAATAATTCAAGCAGTACTACCGACGACGGAAGGGTGAATCATCAAAATTTGCACCAAGTCTTGCTCAGCAAGCCAGGCTTGCTCTTCTAGCTCCTACATCACCACTCACCTGGACTACCAGTTATCCACCATCAAAGAAAAAGATCTTAGTTTTTAGTGAAGAGAATTCTCCCTTTTCCAAACCATTAGTTCAATCTACTCCACTTTTTTCTTCAATGGTTGCGGGTCCATGGGGAATAGCTTTTGGTCCTCTTGACCTTACTCCACCTATACACACTCTTCCTCCAAGATCTCGTAAGAACTTTCCCAAGTTCTATGGAGATGGAAAGCAACATCCTAATGAGCATATTAAAGCTTTCTATATTGCATGTGGTGTTCTCAGGGTAGAGCATGAAGATGTGTCAGTGAGGCTCTTTGTAGAGACTTTGCAGGGCATTGCTTCTGATTGGTTTTTCAATCTTGCTACCGGTTCTATTACAAGTTGGGATTCTCTTCAAACCAAGTTTGAAGAATGTTTCAATCCTATCGAAGATGAGCATTCTTTTCTCGCTCAATTATCTCAAATGAAGAAAGACGCGTAGGAAGGAATGCGCGAGTTCATTGCTAAATTCAACAAGTTGGCAAATAGGATTCCTACTGCTTCACGACCTAATCCTAAAAATATAAAGTGTTTCTTCATCAATACGCAGTTGCCTAAAGTCCATTTTCTTTTGAGACAGTCAGTTCCTATAAGTTTGGCTAATGCTCAAACTCTGGCAACAAAGATCGAAGATGATCTTATCATGTTTGGAAAGATCCACAAAGATAAGACAAGAGGGAATTTTGTGAATGGAAATTCCTATAATGATGTGTCTACTTCAAGTAGTACGGATCCAATGGCTCAAAAACTAGCAAATGAAGTGGTAGCACTTAAAAAGTAGATCTCACAAGGATCATTTGCTTCCCCATATAAAGACATTCCATGAAGAACATTTCCTAATGCTTCTCATAATTATGTAGCAAAGAATCAAGTGAAGCTTCCTCCTCCTCCAGAGAGGCTTGCTCTTGAAGCCCCGCCAGGCAGGACAACCACGGGGTATTATGAAAATGATCAACCTAGTGTAACACTAGATGATTATCAAATGGAGGAGAATGCTGCTCATTATGCTGAAGATGAGGAAGTAGCTGGTGACTCTAATATTGGGTATGTACATTATGATGGTACCGATCCAGAGGAAGATTTTGCTCAAGCCTATGCGGTTATGACACGACCTCAAACAAAGAAGGTGCGGTAGAAGGAAGAAGAAGTTAAGTTGAATCAAGGTACCCAAGTGCCTGTTACTATTTCCAAAAGAGGAAATCCTCTTCCTATTCTTCCTAAAAATAGCCAAGTAAGTTTTTCTCCTCAGTCAGTATCTACTAATGTACCGAAACCTAGTGTGTCTAATCCTAAGAATCAAACAGACATTTCTCTTACATCCTTGGCAAGCTTGTTCCAAGCTTTTGATATCATAGACCATGCCAAGAATACTAAGATCCAAATGTCTGAAGTAGAATATTTACAAGCATACCAAGATCAACTAGAAAGGCTTAATAACTTTGTCAAAGAATCTCAACCTGTACAGACTTCTGTTATTGTTCCAGATTCAAAGAATCTTCCAAATAACTTGGTAACAATTCCTTCATCTATTCCAGGAAAAATAGAACCTTTTTATATTTCCTTACTGATTAACAGTTACAAGTTAAGAAATTGTGTCATTGATTCTGGGGCGTTAGATAACGTTATGCCTGCCAAGGTTGCTAATGCTTTAGCCCTAAATTTGACAAAATCCTTCGGTAATTGTTATTCCATGGAGAATAAACAAGTACCGCTTAAAGGTCAAATCAAGGATGCTCAATTTGCATTCTCTTCCTTTCCAGAAAAGAAGATTAAAATGATTTTTTTAGTTTTTGATGTTCTTGCCTCCTATGGTATGCTCTTGGGTTGAAATTTCTGTAAAGACATGGGAGGAGAGCTGAGCATGGATATGTCTGAAGCACGAATTCTTGTTAAAGGAGTTATACAGAAATTGCTTCCAGAGAGGGAAACAAAATATACAGTGGTAAAATTAGATGATCCTCGTTCTCAGATTATTTTTGAATCATCTGGCATGGGAAACTATTATCTTCATAGCTTTGAAGTCTCAGAGTTTGCTGAAGATTATCAATCTGAAGCGTCAACTTCCCTAACAGATGAAGATAAATTTACAGATGCTGAGGAAGAGAAAGTTTCAGATGAAGTACCTATTTCGCCAGGGGATCTAGAAAATTCTTTTACAATGGTTGAGAAAGCTATGCCTCCAAGCTTGGCTAATGATGATCCAACTACTTTTTGGTTCCCTGATACAATCAATTCTAATGAGGTATGGATACTTGAGTTTGATGGCAGTTGTGCAGCAACCAGTTCAGGAGCCAGGGTTATTTTAATTTCTCCTCAAGGGGAGAAGTTTACATACTCATACAAGCTGCAGTTTAACAACACCAACAATACTGCTGAATATGAGGCATTGCTTCTAGGTATTGATGCTGCACAGAATATAGGAATTAAGAATTTACACACCAAAGGTGATGCTGAGCTCGTGGTGTGTCAAGTAAGAAATTAGTATCAAACTAAAAATGAGCGACTCAAGAACTATAGGAACTTGGTGTGGGACTATATAGAATTGTTTGATGCTTTCAACATTTCTGCAATTCCTACAGAGATCAATGATAAAGCTAATTCACTTGTAATTTCAGCAACTTGCTTAGTACCACATGAGGAATTCAAGCAGGATAGGTATACTATTCAATTTTTATATCATCTTAGTGTTCCCAACAATTCAGATCATTGAAAAGTGTTCAATGATGATCAACAAATCATCCACTTTCTAGAAATGAAAGACAATTTTGATGAATTGTTTTTTGAAGGAAGTAGTTCTCCTTCTCGAGAGGATACATCTGGAAAGAATCTTAAAATTAGGGAAGAGGTCATTCAGTTAAAAGGAAATAAAATTTCTAAGGGGTTAGTTTCCCTGGAAAGGTTTTTTGATAAGCATGATCATTATGTTAAAAATCAACAAGAAGCTAGATCAAGCTCCGTCATGGAATATGAAAGGTATAACCTGAATACAGAAGCTAATCCTAAATTTGTCAATATTGGCAAATGTTGCACACCAGAAGAAAGGCATCAGTTCATTCTTCTCTTGACCGAATACATTGATGTACTGGCATACTTGTATGAGGACTTGAAGTCCTTCCAGCCCAAGGTAGTACAACATGATATTCCCTTGAAAACTAGAGTTTCTCCATTCAGGTAGAAGCAGCGATAGTATAATCCCAAAATCTTAGGGACCATCTTGTCCAAAATCCAGAAGATGCTTGACGCAAGGATCATCTTCCCAATACAACACTCAACCTGGGTGGCTAACATTGTTCCAATTCGCAAAAAGAATGACGAGATCTACATTTGTGTAGATTTCTGCAACCTAAATCAAGCATCTTTGAAAGACAATTATTCATTACCGATAATGGATCATGTGTTGCAAACCGTAACCGAATCTCAAATGTTGTCTATGCTTGATGGTTTTTCTGGCTATAACCAAATTGAGGTAAGGGAAGATGATCAGTATAAAATAGAATTTACCACACCATGGGGTACTTTTTCTTACAATCAAATGCCTTTCGGATTGATAAATGCTGGTGCAACCTTTCAACATACCATGGATCTGGAATTTCAAGATGTCATAGACAAGTTTATCATGGTATACCATGATGACTTGACAATATTTTCTAAGAAGTGCTCAGATCATTTGATTCATCTTTGGCAGGTGTTCGAAAGATTTCAAAGGCATGGGATTTATCTTAATCCAAAAAAGTCTATCTTTGGAGTCACAAAGGGTAAGCTCCTAGGACACATTGTTTCTAAAGAAGGTATTAAAATTGATCCAGAGGGGGTCAATTCAATTCAAATTCTTACCCTACCTACTAGTAAGATTGCAGTTCATTCTTTCTTTGGGAAGGTGAATTTCTTTAGGCGCTTTGTTCCTGACTTTTCTGAGAAGACTCATCGTATTTCTAATATGATGAAAGGGATGAAGGTTTTTCGGTGGATTCCAGAAGGGAAGGCCTCTTTCAAATAGATTAAAGAGGCGATCACACATGCACCGGTGTTAGTTTTCCTGGACTACACTAAATATTTTATCATGTATAGTTATGCTTCTGAGCATACTATGTCGGCAATTCTTGTATAGAAAAATAAAGAGGACATTGAGTCCCCTATTGCGTTCATGAGCTATCCACTAAAATCACATGAGTTGAAGTATTCTTTGATGGAAAAGAATGCTTATGTAGTTGTAAAAGATGTAAAATCTTTCAGATTTTATATTTTAAACTCTCATGTTGTGGTTCTCGTTCCAGATACCACAGTGAAATCCATTCTGGCTCAACAAGAATTTGAAACAAAGAGAGGAAACTAGGTTGCCAAGATCCAGGAATGTGACATTGAGATTCTTCCTACTAAGCTGGTCTACGGTAAAGGTTTGTGTCAACTGATGGTGGAGAATGAACCAAATAAATAAGAACTTCCTGAGGCTTTGCCTAAAGTGTTGTTTGTTAGTACAATTGACAAGTGGTATTTAGATATCACTTATTTTCTTAATTATGGTGAATTTCATGTACATCTTACTTACAAGGAAAGAAGAAATTTGAAACTTTGAGCAGCACATTTTGTCTTATGGGATAGTGGTTTGTACTAGCGTTTGCTTGATGGAAATTTTATGTGTTGTGTTGATAAAGCATAGCAGATCCATTTTTTAGATTCATTTCATGACATGGCATGTGGTGGACATTTCTCAACACCAGTGACTGCTCATAAAATTGTGCAAGCCAGGTATTACTGGTCGACTCTATTTCAAGATGCATATAGTTGGGTATGCAAGTGTGATCGTTGTCAACAGTTTGTTGGTAAGAAAAAACTCTCAGCTTTATCACTAAAGCCAGTTGTGATTGAAGAGCCTTTTCAACAATGGGGACTTGATTTCATCGGTACCATTAACCCAACATCTAGTGCTGGCCATACTTACGTCCTCACTGCAACTGATTATTTCACCAAGTGGGTGGAAGCCATCCCAGTGAAGAATGCAACATCGGGAGTGGTGTGTGCATTTTTGAAGGAGAATGTCATTTCTCTCTTCGGTGTGCCAAACAAAATTATAATGGATAATTCTGTAACCTTTTCATCTGTAGAGCTTACGCAGTTTTGTTTTGAGCATGGTATTACTCTCACTCATTTGTCTAACTATTATCCTCAGGGAAATGGTTAGGCTGAATCAATCAATAAGAACTTGGTTACCATTATTCGCAAGTTAGTGGATGATAATCAACGTTCGTGGCACAAATTTTTGTTTGACACTTTGTGGGAAAACAAGATTACACCTAAAAGGGCAATTGGGATGTCACCATTCCAGCTTCTCTATGGTGTAAATGCAGAAATTCCCATAACTATTGAGCTTTCCGCTCTTAAGTTGGCTAAGGCTATTGAAGATAGCACTTTTCAAGATTCCCTGGATAAGAGGATAATGTTCTTACATCATTTGGAGGAACAAAGAACTTAGGTGGTTGATCGGCTGGCAGCACATCAACAGCAGGTTAAAGTACTTTTTGATAAGAAGGCTAAACAGTGGGAGTTTCAGATTGGAGATCATGTTCTACTTTGGGACAAAATACAGGAACCGAAAGGAATGCATGGGAAGTTTGATACTCTCTAGAGAGGACCATTCACTATTCACCAAGCTGTAGGATAGAACACATCTATCTTGGCATACCGTGATGGCACTCCATTCACACTTCCATATAGTGCCCAGCATTTGAAGCATTACTTTGAGTAATGATAAGATAAGTACCACTGTACATAATGTCCAAGTCTTTTTAGTCTATTTTTAGGTTGTATGTCTTTTTGTTTTGGTCTCTTGACTCTATAGCCCAATGGAGTAGATAAAGGCACTTGGAGATCCTGGATTTTGCACTCCTCATTGTTTTGAAGAGAAAATGAGGAATGTTCCCCAGTTAGAGCCAGCTGTTGTCCTCAATTTTGTATTCCCCAAAATTGGGGCAACCCTACGTAATTCTCAATGATTGCTAGGAGTTTTTCTCTAAGAGTGTTGATGTTTTGTAAAGAGTTCTATTTGGCAGGATCAGTTATCCTTTGATCCTTTTTTCACTTTATTTTTTACAAAGTATCCAGTCTTTTGTTTCTCTTTTCTCTTTGTTTTGCATTTTTGTTTTTGTTTCCATTTTAGTCATCACCTTTGTGTTCCAATTGATCTTTAGGCAGTTTTTCATGTCCTTCCAAGGTCAATAAAGAAATGGTCTTTTTCTGGTCAAGCACATAAAGTGTAAGCTTATTTTGTATGAGTCATAGATTTTCAACTCTATTCTAAGATTTTGCGTCATTCTGCAAATTTTTGCTTAGAAATTTTAATGATAGCGAGATCTTGAATCACATCCGCATTTCAAATCATTAAAATTTTAAAGACACATACAGATATTTTAAGTTCTTTTTCCATTTAAAATAGATTTTTAAAATGATAATTGCATGATATGCATATATTGTTAGAGAAAATTATTTTAATAAATGTCGAAGATAAAGCTAAGATTTATTAATAAGACGTCATTTTATTTATGAATCTTATAATTCATTACGAATTACCATTTAGCGATGTCTTTCTTTTAAAAGAAAACAATGTTTTATTATTATTTTAAAATAATAATAATAGTAATATCAAATATTAATGTTTATATTAAAATAATAACTTATTATAATGCATATTGTAAAACAAATGTTATTATAATTAGTTTTATCCCAATATTAACACATTTTTTTAAATAAATAAAAAATTTCCTAAAGCCATATACTATTGTTTCATTAAAATTTTATTTTAAATTACAAGAGCATATCATTTTTTCTAAATAAAAGGTTTGATATTTAAATATAATTATATTATATCTTTTATTTAAAATATCCTACCAACTAGGGCGTAACATAATGCATGTGTTAAAGACTCACGTCTTGTGTGAGTTATCGGGCTTATATCTTTGATTAAATGCATAAATTAAAGCCTTTGATGAGCCCGCATTTTTTCTTGCAACGTGTTAATAGACTCGCATGACATGGTGTTGAATCTCAAAAGAAATACATATGTATTTCAAAGCACTTACGGCTTGCATGACATGGCGTCGATTTTCCTTGAAATAGCATATGCTGTGAGTAAATAAAATGATGCGGCTTGCATAACATGGCATCATTGACGTACCATATGGCTTATATTATATAAGTGTTGATTTATGATTCAAATGCATATTGATTTACATGCCAAAGCCCGTGTTTCACTAACTCTCATGGTAATGTTCAAAACAATAACATGTGCATTTGAATACATGTTGTTTGCATATGTTATTTCTTTATTAAAAGCCATGGATAACTTAACATTATCGGGTGTTGTATATGCATATGCATTTTTATTCAAAGCTCACGGTAAAAATGAATTTAATGTGTGGCATCTTTTTCCTTTGAAGAAGCATGAACGTTTTCACTAAAATATTAATCCTCCTCCATAGTATGTTGCGCTAACTATTCAAGGAGGAGCTGGAGTTAATAAATTCGAACTTGCATCCGTTATTATTGGCATTTTTCATGGGGAGGACTGTCTGTGTATTCATTCAAACTTCAAACTTCTTCTTTTCCAAGAAACTAGCCATTAAATCTATAGTTGAACAAGTTTCATCTTTATCTTCATGAAAAGATTTTCCTCGTCAATTGCAATTTTGAATTTCATTCTTTAATGAAGTCTTGATTCTTTCAAAGAAAGAGGAAAGAATGCCATGTTCATAGGCCACATTTTTGAAGAGTTCTTCCTCTTTTCTTTCTCTTTGCATGCAAATTTTGATGCATGATGAACACTTGTCCTTCCCCAAACCAAGACCAATGATATTGGCTTTGATTTTGACAAGAATTTGTCAATTTTGGAGTCTATATAACTCTGCAAATATCTTTTTAAACAACAATTTTGAATTTCGTTTCTTTTTCCCAAGTTTTGCTTTGAAGAGGAATTTGGTTTTTCCCTTTGCATCCAAGGAAGGTAAATTGGTCATTTTATTTTCTTGTTTGTTTTCTTTATGTTTTGTTTGTATTTGCTCTCTTCTTCTCTCTCATATTTTCTAAAAGTTGCATATAAGAATGTCATATATTCTTATGTGCAGTCGGGATTAAAAACCTCGTTCCTATGATGATCTTCCCAGAAGATGCATAACATATGCAAAGTGTTGTCCATACATGTAGTCAGCCCATAAAACTCCACTTTTTCATATCCCCGTTTGAAAAAGAGATGCAAATTTTTTCCATATCCGAACATGCTTAAAAAGCCCACAAGAGAAATCCCCAAATCTACAATTCTTGCTTAAAAGTCCACCATGCTTCAAAAGAAAAAGATATTATACTCCTTCTTGTCCTACTCTTTTAAAAAATACATTTGAGACAGAAAACCCCACTCATACCTGTTTCTCTATCTCCATAAGGGGTTGTCCTTTCCATTCATTCTTGCATGAGAGATGGATTTCTTTCCTCTTAATGATGAAGTTCTTTGTTTTTGGGATTTCTATGTTATAGTTACAACTACTGTGATCCTAGATATGTTAGAGAAAGGGTCTACATCACCTAAGTACAAAGGGAAGAAGAAGATGAAGTACCAATATGATAAGTATCAAAGCTCTCTTGTGGCATCTCAACTTGCATCCGATGTGGAAGAGATTTGTGATACAGAGATTGGTCATTTGAACATGGAGGAGTTTCTAGAAAGGGTGAAGACACCCACCAAATATGACATGATCATCATTCAAGAAAGTTATATTCATCATGTTGTTACTTTCCCTACAGCTACATTAGAACCTGAGTTTGTAATAGCATGTGCAAGAAATTTTGATCCTACTTCCAGGACGATCAAGGATCGGGATGGGAAGGTGGTGATTAGTATCGATCCTGATACCATAGATCGAGTGTATAAAGTACCGACTGCCCCAGTTGTCATGGATCTAACGAAGGACAAATCTATCAAAAAATGGTAAAATGGTAAGACAACTTACCTAAGGTATATGAATGACAATTGGTTGATCACTAAACAACCAAATGTGGCCCGATGGCCTAAAGGCATGCATAGATCCAAAGTCAAGGAGGAAATTCATGATCTTATTACCTTCCTGAGTCATGTTGCGGGTTCGAAAGAATCCAATCTTTTTGAACCCTAGATGTATAAGTACTTTTCCTTGATCCCCAAGTCAAGGAAGTGAATTTTTTGGGGAGAGTTGATCAATAATACCATTTGTGGGCAGCTAGTACAAGTGCCTAATACATGCACTTTTTACATGAATTCTTATCTTATCTACATTGTTGCTGCTCTGGGATCTTTCTCAGGGTTATCTATTAAAGGAGATCTGATGTAGTTGCCTGTGTGGGAGTACTATGATCAGTTGTCATTAAAGTCTAGCCGCATTCATTTTAGAAGAGTGCAAGATGCATTGTTTGGATACTACTGGTGCCTATTTGACAAGGAGCTTCCAAACAAAAGAGTTACGAATGAGGCATGGAGCAAGGTCAGCGAGTATGGATGTATCTTTCTACTGTTTCCAAACTTCACCTTTCTCAAGGTGGGGTATTTCCGAGAAGAACCATATACCTTGCCTAGGTATCCTACGGAATAAGCTCATTCTCTAGCGTCAAATATGCTGAGGTTGTTGAGCCTATTTCAGATAAGCCCTTAGAGAAATGTGAGAGCACGAATTATAAAATTACCAGGGTAGAACTTGGTAAGCAATCATTTGTAGGATGTCAGATGGATGTTTGTGATGCACTTGATCACTTCATAAAGAGATCTGATAAACTTTGGAAAAAGAAGGATATGTTGAAAGAGGAAAACATTCATCTACGTGAAGCACTTGAGAGAAGTTATTCTTTTCAACATACAAAAGTGCTTTCAAAGGACACTCAACGACATATTGATTGTTTGGAAAAGAAGACCAAGGTAATGGATGAGTGGGGCAGCCATCTTGAAGTTCAGGGCGTGATGGTTATTAGGGATGTGCATCGCATTTTCAGAAACATCAAGAAGACAACTGATCATCTGCAAGAGGTTTTTGGATTCTTGGAACAGCAATTAAAAAATCTAAGCGAAGACTTGGAGGTATGGGAGAGAATGGCGGAAGCTGATCTTGATGTATTGTGCACCTATGAAATAATCTCTTCAAAAGAGATGTATTTTGAGTATTTGGATCAATTGGTGAACAAGGAGAAAGTCTTGAAGAAGTTGATAGGAGATGTTCATGGAGCTTTTCAAGTATGTGTTGAGCATAGGGGGATCATTCTCAAAGCCTTTTATAGCTTGGCATACAAGTTAGTGATGGAGGATGGAGAACTAATTGGTGAAGAGCAGGCCTTGTCTAGGTTTGCCCGAATAGTTCATCAGCAATTGGAGGATAACACTTTCAGTTGTAGTGCTATGGATAAACTAGAAAGATTCAGAGTTGCTTTGAGTCAACTATAGAAATATTTAGGTGGATGCAATGGTGCAATTTCCAAAGTGGCAAGGGTTGCGCATAAAACCGTAAATATAGCTCAACACACGGGAGTACCTGATCCAACTATTGTTCATAAGTCTCTTACTCAGTTTGAGACTTGTATTAATTTCCTTTGAAGGTGTTGTTACAACACTTAGTTTTAGAAGTGTAGAATCTTTGACAGATTGCACAAAAATATG
>MU225799.1:2472684-2497552 GCA_018584345.1 Thuja plicata | reverse complement strand
GTAAGGATCTAAAATGTTTGAGATCAGATAGAGGAGGAGAATTTATATCAGATGAATTCACTAATTTCTGTAATGAGCATGGTATAAAAAGATAGGTTTTTGCACCAAGAACACCACAGCAAAATGGAATTGTTGAGAGAAGCAACAGATCAATAGTTGATTGTGCCAGAACACTGATGATAGAGAAATGCATCACCCAAATCTTCTAGAGGGAAGTTGTTAGTACTGTTGTCTACACACTAAACATAGTACAATTGAAGAAGGACACAAAGAAGACACCTTATGGGCTATAGTATGGTAAAAGACCCAATGTAAGTTACTTCAAAATCTTTGGGAGTCAATGTTATATCTTAAAAGATGATAGAAATGGAAATCTTGATGCCAAAAGTGATGAAGGTATCTTTCTAGGGTATTCCACCAAGAGCAAAGCTTATAAATGTCTTATCAAGGCTTCTAACAAAATTGTTGAAAGTGCAAATGTAAAGATAGCTGAATTTGTAGAAAAGAATGAGCTGGAAAGCATAAAAGAACCAGAGGACTACAACAAGTTTGTATACTGTGAAGAACTCAACACTCTTCCCAAGCAATAGTGCTTAATTCTAGAACAACATAATGTTGCAACCGATGGTCAGACTACAAATACCGACAGTTAGGATAATGATCAAAATAATGTGCAAGGTGATGAAGAACAGAATGAAGGAAAAAATGATGATCAAGCTGATAGACAAAGAGCTAAACCTATACTTGCAAGATATGTAAGAAGGAACCATCCAAAGATCTAGATCATAGGAGATAAGAAAGCTGGTACAAGAACAAGAAGTAAGTCTTTAAACTCAAATTGTTTAATTTATGAGTTTGAGCCAAAATTTGTCAATGATGCACTTGATAGTGAAGAATGGATAAGTGCTATGAATGATGAGTTTGAGAAGATTGAGAAGAACAAGACATGGTCACTTGTGCCAAGACTAGATGACAAGAATGTCATCGGTACAAAATGGATATTTAGGAATAAGCTAAATGAGAATGGAGAAGTCACAAGAAACAAAGCAAGGCTAGTATGCAAGGGGTATGCACAAGAAGAATGTATTGACTATGGATAAACCTTTGCACCCATTGCTAGGCTAGAAGGTGTAAGAATACTACTTGATTATGCTACATATAAAGGATTCAAGGTATATAAAATGGATGTCAAGTCTGCATTCCTAAATAGAATACTTGAAGAAGAGGTATACATTGAGCAACCAGAAGGGTTTGTAGATCTAGACAAAAGAAACATGGTATGTAGACTTCACAAAGCCTTGTATGGATTGAAACAAGCTCCTTGAGCCTGGTATGAATGACTTCATTCCTATCTAATAAGTATTGGATTTGTAAGGACTAGTGAAAATAGTAATCTTTATTTGAAGGAAGATACTAATGCTAACACTTTGATGGGTGAAATATTTGTTGATGACATCATATTTGGAGGCAATGATATACTATGTAAATCATTTTCTAATGAGATGAGAAAAGAGTTTGAGATTTCTATGTTTGGATAGATCAAGTTCTTTCTTGGTCTACAGAGCATTCAACAAAGTGAATGTATTTTCATTACACAGTCCAAATACATTAAAGAGGTCCTGAAAATATTCAAGATGAAAAAATCCAAACTAGTCGGAACACTGATGGCTACTGGATGGAAGTTAACAAAGGAGGACAAGACAACATAGGTAAATCAGACTTTGTATAGATCAATGATTGGAAAACTCATGTATGTTGTATACACTAGACTAGATATTGTACATACAGTAGGAATTGTTGCTAGATTTTCTGCTAACCCCAGGGAATCACATATGACTACTATGAAAAGAATTCTAAGATGGCTGAATAATACCGAGGAATATGGCTTATGATATAGAAGAGAAGGCAAATTTAAACTTAAGGTGTTTACTGATGTTGATTGGGCTGAAAATCTTGATGACCGAAAGAGCACAACTAGAGGAGCATTTTTTATGAGTGATAGACTTGTCACATGGATTAGAAAGAAGTAGGGATGCATCTCTCAGTCTACTATAGAAGCAAAGTATGTTGCTACTATTGCAAATTGCTCAAATATTGCATGGATCAAATAGTTATTGGAAGGTATGCATATGAAGATCTTAGAACAAGTGATTATCTATTGTGATAACACCAGTGCAATAAAAATTTCCAAGAATCCAGTTATGCATTCCAAGACTAAACACATTGTCATCAAGTATCATTATTTGAGAGAACAAGTTCAAGAAAAGGAAGTGACACTTGAGTATGTGCAATCAAAAGAACAATTAGCTAATATCTTCACCAAGCCACTTCCCAAGGATACATTTGAGTACTTGAGAAAGAGACTAGGGGTCAAACCCGTGTCTACTAGTCATTAAAATGACTGAAGGCTGCATCAGCCTACATATTGTCAGAATATCATTAATGTTGATGGAAGCAAAGAGACGAACTTCAAAGCTACATCTATATACAGACTGGTATATATCTTCACCGAGAACCAGAGCATATTTTTGTATTGCTAATGGATAAAGGAATTTCAAGGAATATATTATGGATGGAGAGAAATTATTGTTTGACATGAATGTCAGATATTTGTAAGATATTTGTCTGGCATTGTTGTCAAAGGGAGAGAAATTATCCATATTATCAAATCTTTTTGGAAATAGAAAGAGTTTATCCACTATCATATTACTCCAACAAGGAGGATTATATCCTTAGGGAGAGCAAATTGTATGGAAAGATTATACAAAGGGAGAGTTGATGACAAGAGAAAAAGACATCAAAAGAGAAGAGTAGTCAAGGGAGAGAAATTGACACAACAAGCGAACACAACACATCATAAGATAGAGAATTGCAAGAATCAAATCTAAGCTAAAACATAGCTTACCGAAGGTTAGACATTTATCGGTTATGAGAACAAAAAGATTGGTATTTTGATGAATCTCAACTGTTGTATTTCATATTGTATTAGAAATAGTATAGTGTGATAATATAGTATGTTTCCATCTATGCCAAAGGGAGAGATTGATGACATGTAACTGAGTGGATGTTTGGTAATGTTAAGTTGAAGATGATGCAAGGCATTAAATTAGTTAATGTATTATATTTTCATTGATGTCAACTTGATATCATCTGTATGGTCATGTACATAATGCCAAAGAATTTAGAGAACCAAAGGAATAAAGGTTATGCTTTCAGCAATGCATAAAAGTCAAGTATTCACTGAGTGACAAACAACACCAATGGAGTGCACACCATCGGTAAAGGTAAAGAAGAATAGTCACAGTAATACTTGACGATCAGAAGCATAGTGTTGCCCGACGAAGCAAAACCACAGGATGCCCAATGAGCTAAAAATAGAGTTGCCCGACGAGTAAAAATCCAATGTTACTCGACGGATAGAGATCCTGAAGCTAACTGGAGTCACACTGACGGAACTGTCAATTGTCACTGATGACTAACTACAGAGGTGACCGATGGAACAGAGAGTTCAGAAAATGATAAAATATCTAGCTGGCAAGAGCTAAAGATAGACTTAACTGGTTGTTTTCTTTGTTTTATTCGACTAGAGTTAAGTGATTAATTTAAATATGATTTGTACAGTTCGTAAGAAGATAATTACGAGACAAATCAGGAGTTATGCTTTAAATCTAATTGGCTGGATTATTTTTCACACCTAGCACTCTATGTTGTATGTGTTTTTCAAATGCAACAATCTCTCTTTCATTTATATTGGGAATGAGGCTAGGAGAGACATGTCCCTTCATGGGACATGTCTTTCATTATTATTTATAAGAAAGGACATGCCTCTTCCCATTAATTATAATTTAATCAATCTTATAATGTTTCATCGATCAATTATATATTAAGAAGAATATAATAATTTAATATTGAATATTAAATTTCATATGATTAATAATAATATAACATATATATTATATAATTATTAATCAACATATATTATATGTATTCTAATGATCATACGACTGAAGCTAAAAACATTAACATTTCTTTTAAAAGCATCATCTGTGTATTTCCTTATTTAGGAGCCTTCATCTCCTTTGTAATTACTCATTAAGTATCAATCGATTATTATTTTAGATGTAGGGGCACAAGATGTGGGTGTTTCTAAACAAATTTGAAGGTCATTTTAATTTTTCTTTTGCAAAACTTGAGGTTTATAAATGATCATTGCTAACCATGATGACAAAATATGTCAAAATAAGATTGAAAAGCCCAAAAAATTTAGAGTTGTTGGAATTAAGCTATATTGCCTTTTGTCAAGGCCTATGGTTGGATCCAAGTTTGGTTCGTACCCAATCTAGAGTTTGACCTAGTTCATGAGGGGATGCAGCCATGGTGTGGTAAACAACTATGGTTTTTTCCTTAAAAAAACTTGGAATGAATCAAACAAAACCCAAAAGAATCTAGAGTGACCCTACACAGAAAAAAAATGTCTTTTCTTTTAGATTTTTTTTCAGTTTTTTATCATTGTAAATGTTGACTTTACCTCTCTCAATGACTAGAATGTAGACATCATATTTGGGTGCACTGCGAGTAGATGAATTGGCAGTTGTTGGTTTGTCCCATATAGTTTCAAGCTTATGAAAGAATCATTTACCAACAAACCCTTGGATACCCTTTTCTTGCTTTCATATATTTTGTGTGCATCCAAAAAATAAGTTTTGTTAGTTTTTGATGATATTGTTGATTGTTTACATAAGATCTGTATGCATACTCTAGCCATAATCATTTCTTAAAGCTCTATTTGGTGTCGATTAAGTTGGAAAAAACTTTGTATTTGGACTAGCCAAGTACAAATGAAATGAATATGTTAATATGTTTTCAACTATGTTATGCGTTCACATATTAACTTGAAAATATTAATATATTAATATAGATAATGATATGCTTTATTTTTTTATTGGTATGAGGTTTGGTTTTGGGCCCAAGACCTTGTTAAAATCAAATTGCAAGGACATTGCTCAACTAGTAGGAATACCACTTACAATTTTGGGAATATGACTTAGAACTAAAATTGTAGGGATATTTCTTACAGTTACAACTATAGGGATATTGCTAGAACACACCCTTGGAATGGTGGAACCCTATGGCCTTTCTATTTGAGCACAACCTTTAAAAAATTTGGTGTCCTTTTATATTTTATTATGTATTTATAGTGTAACAAATTACACTCTGTGTAATTCTTCATTAAATAATGCATTTACCTTAGACAAAAAATCAAAAATCCACATAAGCATCCATGTCCCTCCATATGCTTTATGACTTTTGTGTTCAAATTCTTGACCATGTAACTTGTTTGGATTAAGATACGTGCGCACCTTAAAGACGTCTGTGTGGCACACATTCATCCTACAAATTTGCAGACCTACAGGTGGTCGTTGCGATGTTATAACTATTGTTTCTACAGTGTAACGCCTCTTCCCACTGCCCATTTACGTCGTGAAACCTCCAGCTTTCTTAAAACATTTGAAATTTGCTTCATTTGGTCTTCTGGACACTCCATACGACTTGTTTAGCTTTTGGACAATCTTCTTGACCATCTTGGACATTCTACACAGCTCTTTGACTCTCTTTCACATTACAAAACTATCATCTTTGTCATTTGTCAAGTGTACTTCACCTTCATCTCGTTGAGCTTTGGCTTTGTGGCTTCAAAGAGGAGTTCGCTCATCTTGTCTTATTTCATTTAAGCATATCATAGTGTCTTGATCATAGTCTTGTTCATTTCATTATCTTTTATCCATTATCGGTTTCTGTTATCTATCTATTGATCATGGTTCTTTGTGGAGGTGGAAACACCAAAGCGGGGGTCTAACTATGGCGGGCCTCTTAATCAAGCAACCCCAAAATTTTCTTTCTAGTTGTGTGCAGGTTTTGAAAGTTATCACCAATTTCGTAGAGGTCTGTGATGTGGCTCCTTTAACCTCGCCTCAAGTTGAGTCTCTTGCATCCTGTGAGGCTTGTATGTTTGATTTGCTTGAGGAGATTTTGATATTGACGATGATCTTTACACGATCCCTCACACTTGCCTTGATTGAGCTATTGGATGAGAATATCAAAGTGGCTTCATCCTTGGCTTTAGTAGTTGGTGAGGCGCCTGGGGCTACCATAGCGACAATTCCACTTCAGTTTTGAACTGCCTCCCCATATGATCAAGATTGGGAGGACAAGGACTTGTTGGTGGATGATTTGTGAGGCAATTCCTACTTCTATATCTGTAGATTAGAGCATGCCTATTTGTGCTCCCCTGTACTTGTTTATGAATGTTGTGCCTCTCTTTAGGACCCATGTTACTTTGTTGGTGCTTGGAGATAGTGTGATGTCATAAAATTCCTCTATTTGTTATCATGTTCTATTTTTTATATATTAAATTTCTACATTTGGGGACAATGCAAACTGTTGGGAGCATTTAGGCCTTTTTCCATATTGACCTGATTTTTTATTTTTTCTTTGTCTTCATGCACTCTTCTTTAGATTTGAAGACCTCCACCCTAATGAAATACTCATTTGCAGTCATATATTAGAGATCTTTTTACTCTTATACGCCGAATAATTGGATCCCCTTGTCTCTTCTTGCTTGTCTTGATGTTGTGGATATCATGTGTCACTTGTTGTGGGGTGACATTCCATGGAAACATCTAGTTATGTTTATATGCCACAATGTATGTTTTCTCTTTAGATGAATTGTGTTCGCCTCTGAGAAACATGTTCCATTCTAGGGGTGAGCTATTATATCTTGTTGTCTATATCACAGGTTTTCTGAAAATTTAAAAATTTTAATCTATTTTGTTTGTCTCCATGGGGGTCAATCCACCAATCAAATCTTTCACCCTATTGTATGACCGCCCAACTTTGCTACCTGTATCGACGTATCTTTTTCCCTATTGTACATCCATCTAGCTTTGCTACCCATACCGACATATCTTTAGCCCTATCATACGAGTATCTAGCCCTGCAACTTGTACTGGCATTGTCAAATCTCTTGCTATATTGTACAACTGTTGCCTTTGCTAGTTGTATCAACGTGATCAAAGTCATCCTATCATATGAATATCTAGCTATTGGTATGCGTATCAATGTAGTTAAAGTTGCCCTATCATACAACTATCTAGCCTTTGCTACATGTAATGGCGTAGTCAAAATTGCCTTACTGTATGGCTATCTAGCATAACACAATTTTCTACATATACCGATGTACCATCAGTGATCACTATCTTATCATTATCTTTCTCTTTCATCTAACATGCTTGTCTGTAGCTTGCATACTTGATGTGATCTTGCAACATTTCAAGGCTTTTCCCTGGGGCAACTCCATGTGGACAAAAGACCCTTAGGTAAGTTTTCTCTACTTTAGCTCTCATCTCTTCTAATGATATGCTCGCTAAAGTGGAGGCAAAATCTAGTTTCATAAATTACACCTTGTGTAATTCTTCATTGCATAATGCCTCTACCTTAGCCAAAAACCAAAATTCGATGTAAGCTTCCATGTCCCTCCACCCACTTTGTCACTTTCTTGTCTAGATTTTTTACCACACGACCTATTTGGATTATGATGCGTGAGCGCCATGGAGACATCTGCACAGTGCTCATTTGTCTCACGAATCTGTAGACGCACAGGTGGTTGTGGGATGTTACAACTGCTATTTTTGCTATGTAACACCTCTTCCCATCGCCCGCCAACGTTAGGAATCCTTGAGCTTGCTAAAATCTTCTCTTTATTTGGTCTTTTGTACACTCCTTCATTCTTCATGGCTTTTGGGGAATTTTCTTCACCATCTTGGACATTCTACATAGATCTTTGGCTCTCTTTCTCATTGCCATTGAGCTTTGAATTTGTGGCTTTGAAGGGGAGTTTGCTCATCTCATCTTATTTTGTTTAAGCATATCATAGTGCTTTGATCATTCTCTTGTTCATTTCATTATCTTTTATCCATTATCGGTTGTCTATTATCTATCTATTGATCTGGGTTACCCATGGAGGTGGAAACAACAAAGCGGTGGTCTGTCGTCTGACTGTGGCAGGCCTCTTAATCAAGCAGCCCCAACATTTTTCTTTATGGTTGTGTGTAGGTTTTGAAGAAGGAGCGAGAGATCTTGGTATTCTTCTACCTCCTATTTCTGAGCTTTCTTCTCTCATTTCCCTTGTAATAGTCATTTTCATAGCTTAGTTGTACTTTCTGTTCCCCGCTATTAGTTCAGATTTACTTTTTGTTTATTTAGTTTTTGTTTTGTACTTTCTTTTCTGGTTTCTATACTCTGTCTGTACAAAATGTACGCGTGTTGTGTGGTCTTCTTGTGTGGTCATCCTGTGTCCATGTTGTAGTTCTAGACTCGCGTTGGCATCCAGGACAATGAGCTCACGAAGCCAAGTAGTGGGTCTTGACATTTTTCATTTTTATCTTGAGTAATCAAAATATTTTTATCTATTAGTGTCATAGAGTAATTTCAATTTCTTTAATTTACCTTGCATTCCATTTAAGCTTCAAAGTTCTAGTTAATCAATTAATCTTCTTGATCACCCTAGCTCACTAGAACGCTAGTTTAGTGAGGTGGCACAAGGTTGATTCATTCTTTGAAGTTTTATTAATCTCGAAGGTGGAAAATTCCCTTTTCCGTAATATTGTTAATTAATTTTTAAATTAATAATATTTATTAATATTAACTTTATTTATAATTTTATAGTTATATTAACTTTTTTGATATTGTATAAGGACCTGTTAGCTAGTGTGTAAGTTATCTGTTCAAAGGTTTGTGGCCTGGCTGCATTTGTTATCTAGCGTGTAAGTTTAATGTACTAGTGCACCTCTGGGTGTGAGAGACACTAACTCCAGCACACACACAAATTGTGCGTTTGAGGTGTGGGCCATTTTGAGCGAGGTGTGGTCTGTTTCTATGAGGCATGGGCACACACCTGCTACTCTGCAAATGAGTTAAATTGTAGCTATCAAAAGGAGCTGCCACTAAATTGATGTCTTACCACTAAGTGATTGAGATTGGTGGAGTTCACTGTAAAATTTGAGCAGATAAATCAAAGGATAGTTTTAAGCCAACAAAAAGAGCTGAGCACTAGGCATAATTAAAGAAGTTATGTGGTAATGTATTTGAAGTGTTATGTCAATTAAATTATGCCAACTGGAATTACAAGGCATCACAAGCTTGTAAATCAATTACACTACATGCTAATTGGAATCTCTCTGAACTCTTTGGGCTGTGGGTAATGGTTCGTAATACAACTTTAAACAGTGCATCTAGTTTGAGTAAGAGTTCTTGCATCTAGTCTAGAGAGACTGAGTATGTGAATGATGACACAAATGTTATCTTTTCTAACTTACTACCAAGATACTGATAGAGTATTTCTAATTTGCTTGCTTATCAGTGTCAGTTATTTTGAAGCAAACATATAGTCATAGATGTTGCTATTGCAGGATCAAAGATGGGGGTGGTCAAAAAACTTATCCAAAATCATCATTTGTCATCAATTGCAGAGGCACGATCAACTTTTGTTTTTTTATCATTTAAAGTACTTCTTCAATTTCAAAGATCTAATTTCATCGTGTTTATTTCTTTCAGTATTGGAAATAATTTGTTGTGATTACCATGAAACCTATTTTGAGAATAGTGCTTTTGATGCTGCAGGTGATGTTTGTATTGAGGATATTGTTTTGTTCACACATAAGGTTTATGAAAAGTATTGACATCGTTTCCATCACTACCGAGTATTTTTAGTCTTTTTCCCTACTATAGTAACTGTCACCATTTTAATAACATGATTTCTTGTTACAAGCGTTCTCTATTTTAACCATAGTACCTTGTGTTTTCTGGAACAGATATGATCTTGCATCAAGAGGTAGAGCACAAAATCCTATTGGTAGACGTACTGTAGCGGGAAAAGTTGTGAAGGAAAGCTATGGTGCAGCCAAGCAGCAGCATACTTTTACTGTAATCAGCTTTCCCACATTTTCTACAAACAATATCAGTTCTTTGCTATCATATAACATTTTCTATATTCTAAATTATGCATGATTCTCTATTGAGAAGGTTGAAATCCTATGGAGCACAGGTGTGAAGCCTTTGCCCCCACTTTATCCACTGCTTATCAAGGGACGAAAACTGTAGCGTATGCCAACTTATCGACAAGTGTCTTTTAGGCATATTTAATGTCTTAATTATCCAGTTTCCATTTAGATTTCTTCATTTAGTGGTAATTATGAAGCAAAGATAAGCTTTAATACTATGTTCCTATATTCCTAGCCTTGGCCAAATGAAGCGGAGAGAGCAAAAGTTTTGGCAGAGAAACATGCAAGAGGTGCTGAAGCTAGAAGTGTAAGAACTACTGCAAGGATGGAGTATGGATGTACAGGTTTGTCAACAATGACAAATTTCTTTTCCTTTCTATTTTTCATTTGAGACATGTGGCAACATATGTTGTGGTACCAGGTAATTAATTAGTATCTTTGTGTGACAGTTTGGATGGTAGTTTTGATCCGCAATTGTGATGTAACTGAATTTATTTATTGCCCTTGAAAGGTCATAAACGTTCTCAAAAATCTTGTAAGTTTGAATTACCTTCAAAGTGACACAAAGTGGAGAAGTTGAACAACCACAGGGCATCACAGAAGCGTTCTGGGAAGGAGGCAGAATGTTCTGACACACAAAGGCCACTAAACCAAAAAGATCCAGCGGAAAGCAATGAATGTCCAAGCTTTCTTGCTGCATCTGTGAGGAATGTAGCAGTATCAGAAGCACCTGTAGCTATCAACCATCAAACTCAAAGTATCAATGCTAGAAGGAATGCCTCTGCTACACCAACATTTATTCATGGATATAATCATTTCTATGGAAATGGTTTCCATAAACAGCAAATGGATATTGCCTTAAGAAATCAGATTGCACATCACCATCTAGCGAATCAAGAGGAACAGTCTATGCACAAATTTCGTCCAACAGTGTCCTATCCATTCGATTCAAACATCAGAAGACTACCAGTTGATCCCTATGTAAACATATCATTGGTTGGGATGTCACAAAATCTAGTTAGAAGGGACCACTTTGTTCCATCATTTCATCATGGGAATCCAAGGGCAGAATGGACGTGTATATCTGGAATGATGCCCCCACCACAAGTTAGTATGAATAGGCCACATGTAATGGGGCAACAACAAATTCCTGCTGGTGTGCCAAAAATGTGGGTTCCTACGAATAAACCTGCACGATCAGTTGCTTGCTCCTTTTCTGGTTGTCATGATATGGCTGCCAGGGACTGTGTAAATTCTTCTTGTTCTCAGTGCTGTAGAAGAATTGGAAGAAGATGCAAACGAAATAATATCTCATGAATTTGTTCAATTCAGTTTGTGAGGTTTTCTATAATTGAAGCACCTATACAAGAATTTGAGAACTGTCTTGGCAGATCCACAAATATCAAAATTATTTTGCCGCTTAAAATATGAGCAACTAAGTATAAATCCAGTTTATATATTGGTCCTATATGATACAGATTTGTCTGCAAATATATATGTTTCTTATAACATATCGTCTAATCCATATATCATTTGTAATATTGTATAGCAATCAACAACAAAGTATGATGTCTCAGACTTGGACTCGAATTTGTAAGGAAGCAAAGGTGTGCGGAAACGCTTCCTACGCTAATCTTGAGAGGACGATTATACAAATTTCAACTTAAAGAATTACAAAGATTCAAAGAAACACATGCAAGAGTATAAATGAAATAACCATAAACACATAACACCGTGATTCTCATGGGGAAAACCGTTACGGGAAAAAAACCTCACCCTCTAAAACCTGCATAATGTATTATCAAATCAAAGAAGATTACAATACACTTGCAATGCAAGTTCTTACAAGAGCATCACCTCAACTCAAGCTTAGAGAGACACCAATAGCATCCTTCTAGCACCTAGCCTTGCAAACAAAACTCCATAATACGAAACTCCTCCCCAAGCCCTCCTTATATAGTGATTTTAAAACCTGGAAACCACTTGTAGTTTTACAAAACCATGGGCTTAACCACCATGCCACATGTTACCCATTTTTGACATTTACATTTCCAAGATAAAAAAACAACCAGGTTAAAATAGTAATCCCGTCCATAATTTTGTCCCCTAGTTTAGACCCTCATAAAAGTCATAAAACAAACTAACTATGCTCTAAAAATGGCCCTCCTATATTCTACTATGTACAAGGCACCTTTTGACAACTCATACACATTTTTCCAATACATAAACACGTGGGAAATTGCCACAAACAAATTCTGTAATTTTCCTGGAAAAGCTTGCAAGGTTGAGACATATTTCTCAACACTCTCCCACTTGTCAAACACCTTGCAAGAGTTAGGGGACCCAAAATATCACAGACTTAATTGCTAGGGGACGAGAGGCCCATAGACTCTGAACACCATTTGAACTTCTCTGTGTTCACAGGCTCAGTTAATGCATCAGCAACATTCACCAAAGTTTCTACCTTCTCCAGCTTCACCTTGCCATCCTCGACCATATCTCTCACAAACTGATATTGTACATCAATGTGCTTGGTCCTGGCATGAAAAGTCGGGTTCTTTGCTAGGCAGATTGCACTCTAACTATCACTATAAATTGTCACTACACCCTGTTTGAACTTTATATCTGAAAACAATTTCTTAAGCCAAATGGCTTCCTTGCAGGCATGAGTAGATGCCATATACTCTGCCTCAGTAGTGGACAAAGCGACCACAGCCTGTCGCTTGCTCATCCAACTAATTGCACCACCAAATAGTGTAAACACATATGCACTAGTGGATCTTCTTCTATCAACATCACCGGCCCAATCTGAATCCACATAGCCACTAATATTAAAGTAATTCCCGTGACCTGTTCCATGAAAACATATAGAGTACTCTTAGGTACCCCGCAAGTATCTAAAAACTCTTTTAACTGCATTGCAATGTGATGTTCCTGGATTAGACATGTAACGGGAAAGAATTCCCACTGATTGGGAAATGTCTGGTCTTGTACAAACCATAGCATACATCAAACTTCCAACAACACTCTGGTATGGTACTCGACTCATCTCTTGCATCTGCAATGGGGATGTAGGACACTGTGTACTAGAAAGTTTTATTCCTATTGTAACAGGAACACTCAAAGGTCTAGAATCTTGCATATTGAATCTTCTCAGAATAGTACCAACATACTTACTCTAACCTAGCCAAAGCTTTCTGTTTTGTCTATCTCTTACAATCTCCATTCCCAGAATGTACCTTGCTGCACCAAGATCTTTCATTTCAAACTTTGTTGAGAGTTGAGATTTTAATTCTGCAATCAAACCTTTTCCTATGCCAATAAATAACATGTCATCGACATACAAGGCAATAACTAGGAAATGATCACCATCAGATTTGAAATATATACAGTGATCATATTTAGATCGCACAAATCCCAAACTCAACACATATGTATCAAACTTCCGGTACCACATCCTAGGACTTTATTTTGAACCATACAAAGATTTCTTCAACTTACACACCAAATGACTTTTACCTTTCACGACATAGTGCTCTAGCTGTTTCATATAAATTTCCTCCTCCAAATCTACATGAAGGAAAGTTGTTTTCACATCTATTTGCTCGATCTCTAGATCATAAGCTCCTGCAATAGAAAGCAAAAATCTAATGGATTGTCATTTTAGCTACAGGAGAAAAAATCTCACCATAATCTACCCCCTCAACCTGGGAGTAACCTTTAGCAACCAAATGCACTTTGTACTTCTCAATGCTTCCATCTAAACCCATCTTCTTTTTGAACATCCATTTACAACCAACGGGTTTTTGTCCTTCAGGCAATGGTACAAGGTCCCATGTATCATTCCTCTTAAGAGCTGCCATCTCTTAATCCATGGCTATTTTCTAGGACTCTGAAATCATTCATACCAAGAGCCTCTTCTACAGATCTTGGTTCATCAATGTTAGCATTCAAAGAAAATATACACCTCCAATCATCAGAAGAATATCCATACCTATCAGGTGCTTTTCTTTATCTAGTAGTCCTTCTAGAAAACTTAGGTTTTGGTTCAGGTTCCTCTTCTCCCTCTGATGATTCAAAACTCGTAGAGCTCTCTTCGATATCTTGTCTTTCTAAGGGCCTCGATTCAACTTTCTCTGGAGTAGCAAGTAGTTGAATCACATCTTTCTTTTCCTCCATTTGTTCTGGCTGCACTGAAATAGAAGAAGGCTTAGTTTCTCTAAAAAAAACACTTCTAGATAAAAATACCTTTTGTGCAACAGGATCCCAAAGCTTGTATCCTTTCACACCATAACTGTATCCGATGAAAATACATTTAACAACTTTGTTATCCAATTTTTTCTGCTTCTCCTTTGGCACATGAGCATATGCCTCACAACCAAAAACTCTTAGATGTCTAAGTGAAGGCTTGTGGCCCGACCACACTTCCATTGGCGTTTTATCAATAAGAGCTAATGTAGGAGACCTATTTATCAAGTAGCAGGCAGTGGATACAGCTTCAGCCCAAAACTTTTGTTGTAGTCTAGCACCACTCAACATACTCCTAGCCTTCTCCATCAGGGTCCTATTCATTCTTTCTGCAACTCCATTCTTCTATGGAAAATACGGAGTTGTCTTCTATCTTTTAATACCATAATCTTTACAAAATGTATCAAAATCATTAGAGCAGTATTCACCACCATTATCAGTTCTCAAACATTTTATTTTCTTTCCAGTCTACAACTCTACCATTGCTTTAAATTCTTTGAAACGACTAAAAACTTCAGCTTTACTACTAAGAAAATAAACCCATGTTCTTCTACTGAAATCATCAATGAAAGAAACATAATAAACTGATTTACCAACATAACGAACATCAACTAGACAAAATACATCAGAATGGATTAGATCCAATATACATGAAGACTTATGAGAACTGGAGTAAAACTGAATGCGGTTTTGTTTTCCATAAATACAATGCTCACAAAAATCAAATTCAAGATTGCAGTCATTTAACCCATCAACAAGGTTCTTATTTTTCAAGGTCTATAGACCCTTCTTACCTATGTGGCCGAGTCTTTGGTGCCATAACATTGTCTTCTCTGCAGGCAACTTTGACTCAGTAGACAGAGCACCCTTGGGTACCAAAAAACCACGACCATCTGTTGAAAGAGAAAACCTCTCCTTTTCCAACAGAGTAGTCTTTTTCACAATCTTATCAGAAGTACTATTACACTCAACTGTGCATGCATCAAGCTGGTACAGTGTACCCAATCTGCTTCCTCTTGCTATTACCATAGCACCTCTTACCATTTTCACACCTGCTTCAGAGAACTATACATGCACACCCGCATCTATTAGTTTACTAACAGATAACAAATTTCTTGCTAGTCCCGGGATATGCAAGACACCATCAAATCTTATAATTCTACCATTAGAAAATTTCACACGAATACTTCCACGGCCAACAATATCAAGAATAGATTTATCACCCAAATACACCTTACCACCATCAAAATTTTCATACTTACTAAACCAGTTTCTATTAGGAGTCATGTGGAAAGATGCACCTGAGTCTATTAACCATGCATTATCACCTGCATGAGTGGCCAAGATTGCAATAAAAGCATCTCCATCTTCCTTCTCGGACTCAAAATCAGAATCTTGCTTCTTTTTCTTCTTCTTCTTTTCCTCTTTGCAATCCTTTCAGAAGTGTCCAGATTTACCACATTTCCAACATATCACCTTGGACTTACCAGGGGATTTTGATCTCCCCTTATTCTTGGACTTAGAATGGCCATGATGCTTTTCATTCTTGCCTCTTTCCTTTGGTCTTCCTCAAACACTCAAAGCCTCTTTAGAGTTCAGAAAGACCTTCCTTCTCATCTCCTCACAAAGTAGAGAACCAACAACATCCTCCATCTTCAAGACAACAAAAGTTTTTCCTATGGCCATGACAAGGTTGTCCCATGAATTTGGCAATGAACATAGCAGGATTTGGCACCTTTCTTCTTCATCCATCACTACCCCAACTGAGGTCAACTGAGTCACCAACATATTGAAACTTTCCAGATGCTTAGGAATTCGTCCACCTTCTTCCATTCTCAAGGAATACAATTTCTTCCTCAATAAAATCTTGTTAACAAGTGATTTCGCTTGATAGATCTCACTTAGCTTCTTCCAAAGCTTCTTTTTGGTAGACTCTTTATGCACATTAATCAGAATAGAGTCTGCAAGACACAATCTTATGAGACATTTAGCTTTTATGTCCATCACATCATATTGTGCAGCTAAAGTCAGATCTGCGGGCCTTAGCTTATTCTCATCCACCGCATCCCATAGATCTCAATCAATCAACAGAGCTTCCATCTTAAGCTTCCACATCTCAAAGTTTGTGCCAGAAAACTTCTCTACATCAATTCTCCCCGACATGCTTTTCATCTTTGTAATCTTGCAATCAAAAATGAAATACTCTGTACAAGCTCCCACTCAAACCTTGATTAGCTCAAAAAACCCTGTACCCAACAAACAAAACCAAAAACTGGCCAGGCTCTGATACCACTTGTAAGGAAGCAAAGGTGTGTGGAAACGCTTCCTATGCTAATCTTGAGAGGACAATTATACAAATTTCAACTTAAATAATTACAAAGATTCAAAGAAACACATGCAAGAGTATAAATGAAATAACCATAAACATATAACACCATAATTATCGTGGGGAAAACCCTTACGAGAGAAAAACCCCACCCTCTAAAACCTGCATAATGTATTATCGAATCAAAGAAGATTACAATACACTTGCAATGCAAGTTCTTACAAGAGCATCACCTCAACTCAAGCTTGGAGAGACACCACTAGCATCCTTCTGGCACCCAGCCTTGCAAACAAAACTCCATAATATGAAACTCCTCCCCAAGCCCTCCTTATATAGTGATTTTACAACCTGGAAACCACTTGTGGTTTTACAAAACCATGGGTTTAACCACCATGCCACATGTTGCCCATTTTTTACATTTACATTTTCAAGATGGAAAAACAACCAGGTTAAAATAGTAATCGCGTCCATAATTTTGTCCCCTAGTTTAGACCCTCATAAAAGTCATAAAACAAACTAACTATGCTCTAAAAATGGCCCTCCTATATTATACTATGTACAAGGCACCTTTTGACAACTCATACACCTTTTTCCAATGCATAAACATGTGGAAAAATGCCACAAACAAATTCTATAATTTTCCTGGAAAAGCTTGCAAGGTTGAGACATATTTCTCAACAGAATTGGCAGCCCAAAATTTTGACTTGGACTTGGGACTCTCATAAAAGCAAAAAAGAAGATATTAATGCATTTAGAGAACATAAAAGCCTAATTTGACTATCAATTTGTCACGATTCATACATTTCATGTCATTTGATCTTCAAACTCTCCATATGTGAAATTTCATAATTCATACCCACAATTTTAAACTTTCAAATGTATAACATCATAAGCTTATAAATATTTACATGACGAAATGTCATAATAAGAAAAATAACCAAATACAATCTACATCTTCATCTTTCCCCCTTAATGTAACTTAATTTTTTAGGCCTTGAACTACAAGGTTCTACAATATCCTTAATGCAACTTAATGTTTCAGGCCTTGAACTACAAGGTTCTACAATATCATTAATGTAACATAATGTTTTAGGCCTTGAACTACAAGGTTCTACAATATCAAAATGATAATGGATTGTTTCTTCTAAAGTGTTTCGGTTCTCCTCCATAACATCCAGTTTTGTTGTTTTTGCTTCTTTTGTTGCTCCTCTATCCAAGTTTGCAAGATCTTCATTAGTGTAGGCGCACTTTCAGTACACCATTTCAAAAATTTCAAATTCGTCACCCATGAAGGATTCCCCTAATGTATTCTTGGACTTTTTCCCTTAACAATGCTTCTATGAAGTTTCCATGTTCAAGGTCGTCCAAAATGCAAAGAAGCTCTTTTCCAATTTTCCACAATGGAGAAGCGAGATGGTCATTTTCCGCTAGGAGAAACTCTTTTACAATTTTCCACTATGGAGAAGTGAGATGGTCATTTTCTACTGGGAGAAGCTCTTTTCCAATTTTCCACAATGGAGAAGTGAGATGGTAAGAAATGCATAGCAGAAAATCTATTTTTCGCTACGCTCTTCGCAGTACAGATTGTTGAAAAACTTAGTCTCAGTGCAGGGGCTCTATCTTCCAAACTAATCATTGGATCTTTCTAAGATTTAAGTATGTTAGTTTTATACTAATTGCATCCATCCTCACCAGAGTGATTGAAGATTTTTTATCCGGTTCAAAAGTTATTCATCTTTGTGTAAGAGTCTATCCAGAATAGCAAGAATGTCAAATTGAATTATGTTTTGAAGGAACCGGTATTGTGTTTAAAGAAAGACAGTTAAAAGATGTAGAAATTCATTAGTATCATTGGATTATATGAAGATTTAGATAATTTGACACATAGTCATGAGGATAATGACACTCATCAAATAATTATGCCCATTCATTACAAATTATCACAGGTAATGAGTTGCGGAAATTTTGGAAGATCAAGAGATATGAGTAATTTTATGAGAATTCAGAAAGTCTTAAAGGAGGAAGTTGATTGGAAATCAAATAAAGATTTTAATAATTTATTCATTCACAGTCAAATAGAAAATGAGGAAAGAATCAGTTATGAAAATTGAAAAGTCGCCGGGAGAAGGGGAACGGTTGCTAGAGAATGTTATTTATTGTAAATCCTTTTTCGAAAGAAGGGTACTTCTTTTCTGCAAGAGTAGGAAATGTTGGAGTAGAGGGGAGATAGTATTTACTTTTATGCATTTCATTTCATAGCATTAGAGGTTGAAATTTCTGGTTTTTGTAATAGATTTGACAGAGGTTGTGAGCAAATAAAATCAAAGTATTCTTATTTGTTGTGTTCAAAGCAAAGATGGGTTTTATTCTGAATCAGAGCATTTGGTTATTACTTTTCTATTTATAATCAATCAGAGTATTGTTGTATTTAGTTTTGGGCATTATCTTGCATCTTGTGTTAAGTACTAGATGGGCTATAGATCATAGTATTTTCAAACAGTCCTATTATAGATTGGTAAATTGGGATTACTTAACCTTCATTTTCATTTCAGTTTCATTGCATTTGCATAAGTAGCATTCATATTGCATTACCAATGTCGGGGAGTCATGGGAAATGTGAATTCTTGGAGTTGGCTAGGTTTAGAACTGAATTTACTGCCCGAGTTAGTTATGTCTAGGGCTGGCTTAGTTTTCCTCTTTCGTTCTCAGGTTAAGAACATACCCAATTAGTTTAGGAATAAAACCAATTCATTGAATATCATTCATAAGGGAGTTGTACCTTTCAATTCAGAGGAAATCTATCAATCTAGTGATAGATTATCCAACTTTTGGTATCAAATTATTTCTCATAGATTTGGGCATTTGAGGGTTAAATTGAAAAGAACAATCTGTTTACCAATAATTAGTAAGGACATCATCATCTTTTTGTTCATCAACAATTTATTCGCCAGAAAGATCAATATAATCCAAGTTGACAGATTCATGTGAAACATCCTCTACCTTTCTATTTCAAAAGCAAAGGCTGCACCAAAAAAAGACAAGAAGATCAATGAGGAGGTTTTGAGTCAATCTATTTCTCTTCTTTGTGAATGTTCTTAAATAAGCGTCAATTGTATTCACACCCAAAAGTACTACATGGCTGCAACAAAATACAGATGGCCAGTGTTGGTGTTTGAAAACATTTATGCTATCTAAAGCCACCAATATGCCTTGAGACTGATGTTAGGAGTGGTTAGCACCAAGTATAGAAGCTCTGCAAGGCAACTGGACCAACTATAGGGACAAGACTGCCCTCCACACTTCTGGCTTTGCAAAACCAAGATGGGTGCACCTAATCCAAATAACATACAACTCTTTACAATTCTCATTGATTCTGGATTACAACAACATATGATGGTAAGAAAGTGCTAAATACTGACCAGGCATTCATTGACTCTCTATTACCATGTAGGACATGCAACCAACAACCATAGGATATGAAACAACTTAGAAATGGTTTTGATGTAAATTTGTAGAATATAGCCAAATTCTATCAAACATGTATCAACAAAGAATAGAAAATATTTTGATCTATGCCTTATCCATTGGGAAACTTCTTCAATCCAAGTACTGAAACAAAAGACAACCTATAGGCAAGGGCTCACAACCATAAACACAAGTATCTCAGATCATACACTTCCTTATAAGACCCCTATGCATATACATCAAATGAATCTATGTTTCACCTGAAGTATATTTAATCTGATCCTAAATCAGAACTATGGAATGGAACATACACACAGATAACTCTATGTATTGGACTAGAAAATCCAAAACTCATACAATGAAAGCCAGGGAGAGACTTGAAACTAAGACAATTGTATTAAGTAAAATGAGTCCAAATTTGTAACAATATAATTGAATAACTACACCATTCAATAACTTGAAAAAGATCAAGAAGTATCTATCTTATCATGAATTACAGTCTAATAAAAATTAGATATATCCCTGGAACTCAAAATTTTAAGCCAACACTTAGGGTAAAAAATCTAGGAACCCCTAAAACTGAGAAAGGAAAACCTTAAGTAGAAGGAGGAAACCCTAGGAGAGGGTTCTCAACAACTATCCTTCTAAGCAATTAATGCAATCCTATCTCGCAAGTTGATCTTTCTCCAAAAGATCACTAAAAGATCTATCCTGACAAACCACTTGCCAAGTTACAAGCAAAGATCCAACCTCATCAATGAAGAACACTCATAGCATGGCAGAAACATCCCGAAATAGAAATTAAACCAGAGATCCATAACACAACCATGCTATAGTAAATGTGTTCAGACCCATAGAGAACATCCCCAGACACACAAACAATGCCATTAAGACAGACATGGGCCAAGAAGACCTCAAGCCACTCCCCTACAAGTCTGAGAACACGCCACCATGATAAAACACATAGACATTTAAAATTTTAAAATATCATTACAAAGGTAAAAAAAAGAATTCCTCTGGTGCCAAACACATCAATAACCGAGATCAAAACCCTTTCACAACTTTAAAACAAGGTCATCGATGAACTTTACGTAATATGGGTACCAAGTAAAAAAAAATTTATCCTTGCCCGGTCAAACTCCATTGACATCCACGTGGAAATATCCCACTAGGCCTCGAAACCACCTATCTTTCTTTTCCTACGCAGGCCCCACACTCTTTAATACCAACTTGGACACACATCAAACTTTTTGTCATCACGCGATGCTTATCTTCCTCGCATCTTTCCTTCACGTGGTAGCGAATCACCATTGGATCTTGATCTACCTTTCATGATCCTTTTCCATTCTCCATCATGCATCGCCATCTGACTTGATCTATCTTTTTGGTCCCACCTAACCATCCTGCTGACTATGCCACGTGGCACCACCTTACACATTGGGATCTATGTCATGTGTCCATCCAACATGTCCCGCCACATGTCACACCCGTTCCATTGCATGATCCGACTGGACCTACCATGACACAGATTGCACCATTGTGCCCTATCACCTCATGGAACTTGTCATCTGAGCGCAGGCACACAAAATTATCCACCTTGTTCGCTAGCTGGCCACCACTAACAGCAACACTTTACAAACCATCAGCCAAAAGGCATGTGCATTTCCACACTTAACCTATTACGGGCTTGGGTATAAAAACATTAAGTTAATTCACCACACAACCAATGTGGGATATATGACCAAAGACACTTAAAACACAAAACAAACTAGCAAATACACAAAGACCTATCTGACTGATTTGATTCCACAAAGGCAACCAAAAGGGAACAAAACACCCCTCTGCAACCCTTTCATGCGAGAAGAAGATAGAAAGAACTCTGCAACATTTGAAAGCTCACAATGGAAGCCCTAATTTCTTTAACAGTTCTAATAGTGGCTTTGATTGGGGATGTATGTCTCTCGTAGGCATAAACATGAACCAGAATCTTAGGGATAAGAAGACCACCCAGAAAAATGGAAGGGAAACCTAACCTAAAACACACACCCTAAAACTAGATAAACCTATTTACAACTACTGTTCATGGATTTGAGACTTCAAGAGAAGTAAAATTTCAAGAATTGTCCATGAATAGGCAATTCCAAAACATTTCCAACCAAGTCCTTAAGAATATAGGAATTTAAACCCCATTTGCTATCAATAACATATGGTCCAAGCCAAATAGGATCAAACTTACCATGTTTGCCTTTATCTTCAAGTTTGACATTACACATCAGGACCATGTCATCAATTTCAAAACTTTTGACAGTTGTTCTTTTATCAAACTAATTCTTATACTACAACTACAACTGAACATTCTTTTCATGTGCATCCCTTCGTGATTCATCTAGTTGTATCAAATCATCCATCCTAATTCTCATATCATCACCCATCTCTTCATCATACTCTTAGACAAACTTGTACATCTACAATAGATTGTTTTGAGGCAACCTAACATGAATACCATACACCAAATCAAAAGGTGCAAAACCAATAGTTTTCTTGACTATTACTCTGTCATCCCACGGTGCTAACTACAATTTTGAATCCCAAGCTTTCTTTTTCTTGTCCAACATCCTTTTAAGTATCTTGATCAAACTTTTATTACTAGATTTAGCTTGGCCATTCCCTTGTGGATGATATGGGGATGAGTAAGAGATTTGGATCCCATACTGCTAGCAGAAATCACTAAACTCTTTTGATCTAAAACACATTGCATTATCCACCACAATACTCTTTGGACATCCAAATCTAGTCAAGATATTTTGTAGCATGAAATCAATCACAACCTTACTAGTAGTCTTTCTAGTGGGGATTGCGTCAACCCATTTAGTAAAGTAGTTAGTTGCTACTAGAATCCATAAATGACCTCCACTTGACTTGTTTGCAATCTCACCAATGAAGTCCATTCCCCGTTTCTGAAAAGGTGCTTCCACTACAACAGGCCTCAAAGGAAAAATTCCTCCAAACTTGAGCTTACCTGCAAATCTTTGTCAGGCATCACAATTCTTAATATAACTGTAGGCATCCTTGAAGACAGTTGGCCACCAAAAATCAGATCTAATAATTTTGTGTGCAGTAGTCTTAGCCATGTAATGGCCTCCACATGCGCCATTATGCATTTTTTCAGTCAAGCTTTTGCATTTGTCAAAATAAACACACTTAAGCAATACTCCATCATTGCTTCTCCACCATAACTATTCCTGAATTATTGCATATTTAACAACCTGCAACTTAACTGTTCTTTTCCTATTTTCATCCATGTCAGGGAGCAACACTATCTTCTACAGATATCCAACAATGTCCTTATACTAGTCACAACAATCCATATCACAAATATAGGGCCTTTGATCCTCCTCCAATATATTTATGTGATCGGCATCCAAATTTCTTTAAGCCATGAGTTTTGCAAGTCCCATACCTCTAACCAATTTTGTAATATGGATATCAATGTTAAATTCCTAAATTTTGTTTATCCATCTACATCTCCTTCCTGACACTTCCCATTGGACTAAAATATCTTTCACAGTAGCACTAGGCACATAAGAAATCACAACTGCTCCTACCAAATAACACCTAAAAGCTTTGACGACTTTGACTAAAGTATAAGATTATTTTTCCACGATGTCATATTTGAGTTCTACTGCTTGCAAGGACTTACTGAAAAAGGAAATAGGCTTCTCAAATCCCTCTAAATTCTTTTGTAGTAACACTACAGCAATGGTATTGTATGAAGAAAAGGAGAAAATTTGCAAAGGCTTACCATAATCTGGTGTTCTTAGGACTTGAGCATCCTTGATAGCTTGTTTGATACCTGAAAAATCCTTGCATGCTTCTTGATTCCACTCTACCTTGGCTCCTTTCTTCATTATCCTTGACACTGGAATACTAGTTTCAACAAAGTTAGTAATAAATCTCCTCAAGAAACTTACCTATCCAAAGAAAGATTGAACACCCTTGACATTCTTAGGTTGAGGGATCTTGTCAATTACATCTATCCTTTCAGGGTCAATTCTTACTCCATCTCTAGAAACAATATGCCCTAAAAGCTTTCCCTCTGTTACCCCAAACACGCACTTCTTGATGAAATGTAACTGATTGAATGTTTGAAGATGTTAAGTTGATCACCGAAATGCAGAAGGATAATGCAAGACATTAAATCAGTTAATGGATTGTATTGTCATTCATTTCAACTTGATATAATCTAATCGGTTATAATCAAAGTGTCAAAGACTTTAGAGAATCAAAGAGATAAATATTATGCTTTCAGTAATGCATAAAAGACAAGCATTCGCAATGTGATTTCAAACACCGACAGTCAGTGGTGTGTACTAAAATGTTGACACACTTCTATGAATCATTCCATCCAAGGTTACTCAAGAATGAGGCCTCAAATATCGATCCATAGCTCTCTATTCATGGAGTGCAAAGGTGTAAAATAGAGGCCCTCAGATTGACCTAGTTAGTGCCCATGCAAGTACACCATGAAATGAGAGATTCAATGCATGAAAATGAGATCTACTCTATATGATAACAATACATGAAAATAAATTAATCTAAATGATAACAATGCATGATTAATCTATGAAAGGAAATATGCAAATATAATCTATGAAAATAAACATAAATCTAATCTACATGAATAGCCATGGATGCAAGAAGAAGAAGACAAGAAGAGAGAAGTTGCAATATCCAAGCTCAAGTGCTCAAATCCTCCTCCAAAATTGCTCTC
>MU225799.1:2443706-2471966 GCA_018584345.1 Thuja plicata | reverse complement strand
ACAAAGTCAACACCGAAATAAGTAATTGACATGTCAGAGATAAGAATCTCAAGAAAGACTGATATAATTGATAAAGCTAAATCAAAGATTGAAGTTTGATAGGTACTGCCCCCTCGTGATCGAAATCGAAATGAGATAGAGGAGAAATAGGAAATTGATAAATTTTGATCAAATCAAACTAAAAATAAGGTTCTTGATGTAAGATGAAAGATATAAAGATCACAGAACCAAGGTAGATCATTAAGCACAAAATATTACGCCCCAAGGTTGAATTAGAAAAGAAGAAGAAGAAGAAGAAGAAGTGGGGTGAAATCGAATGGAAGATAGAAGCTTGAAAGAGGTGGAAAGAAATGGAGAGAAGAAAGAGAATTTGCCTCAAGAAAGAGAATGCCCCAAAATTAATCAATTGTTTAAGATAGAAAATTTTGATTGAGATCATGAAAGAAGATAAGGAAATGAAGATCAGAACATGACCACAGTTGATTAAAAGTCCACAAGAAAGATGAAGGAAACCCTCTCAAACTCATAATGCAGCCTAAAATGCAAACTAACATGAAGTCTAACAATGCAAGCTACATGAAAATGCAAAGGTGTACTTGCAATAGAGCAAAAAACATAGGATCTTGTGTTCATCATTCATTAGAGAATGTTAAGGAACTTATTTTCATCATTGGGCCATTATTAACAGACATCATAAAATCACGCAATCATCACTAGTCACAAGCGCAACTATGAAGATATGAATGTGATTTATATTGGATTGGAATGTGAAAAGATTCTAACATAAGCATCAAAGACATAAAGTTCACGATGACTGTGATGTTAGCTTACCCAATTTAATGTAGCAAAACCATGCTTGCATCAAGGCATAGAGGCCAGGATGACCAGCAGAACGGTTGTGCAAAAATAGTGAAGCATAAGCATAAAGAAAATAAAAACATGCCCCATGCCCCAAGTCATGTAGCTATGCATCACGAAGAGACTTATCAGACAAGGACACTCGATAAAAATAAATAGTAGTCAGCACACAAAGAAAATATCATGACATAGCTCAAGCATTAAGTGTTACGTTTAAAAATTTAAGTGTGTTAATGGATACTGAGTTCTGAGGATAAGGATCAAATGCTTGCAAGCCAGGAAGATCGCAAGACAAAACAGGGAATACCAAACTGATAAGTGTTGAAAAACACTCGATGTCAGGGGTTGTATTGAAAAATACAGCTGAGGTGGTGTTGAAAAACACCATTTGTGACATGCCCTAAAGACAAACGCATCCAAGTGACCAAAGCTAACACAATTATGCCCCCTAGACAAATACAAAGACCAATTCCAAACCAAGGCAACAAGGACAAGGCATGATGGAGAAAGGCTAAGTGTCGAGGACACACGCTAAGAAATAGGGGTGCAAAGGCCTCAAGTAGCACCTGTTTCTAGGTTTTCACCACTTGGATTTTATTACAATTTTTTTATCTTTTATTTTTTCATTTTTTTCTTCTTTTTTTCAGGACTTTTTATAATAATTTTTTTTAAAATTTTTGCTACCAAGGCGCCTGTTTCCAGGTTTTCACCAAGGCACTTTTTCTATTTTTTTTAATTTTTTTAATTTTTTCGTATTTTTGGAATATATAATTTTTTTGGAGATACATCAAAGCACCTATTGCTAAGTTTTCACTAAGATGATTATTTTTTCAGGACATTTTCAGATTTTTAGAATTTTTGACAATATATCATTTTTTTGAATTTTTTTCAGGATCAATAAATATGTACAAAGAGATGCCCCTAGATAGAATGGGCATCATGGATAGAACTTCTTTAGGTGAAAAACATTGATAGGATCAGGGATTTGTTCTCCCTTTTCTGTAGATAGTAAATAAGCACCTGTTCCAAAAGCTACTATGATAATGTAAGGTCCAAGCCAATTAGGTTCAAATTTGCCCTTTTGATCTCTATGTTGTTGATTCTTAGGATTTTCACATAGGACAAGATCTCCCACTTGAAATTCTCTAGGGTGAACTTTTTTGTTGAAGGCTTTGGACATGTGCTTTTGATAGACCCTCATATGGTCAAATGATGCTTGACATTTTTCATCTAGAAGTTCTAACTCTTGAAGTCTCATGGTGCGGTAGTCTTCATCTGTAACTAGACCATGGAGAGAAACTCTAAGTGAAGGAATCTCAACCTCCAAAGGTAACACTGCTTCAGCACCATATGCAAGGGCAAAAGGAGTAGCCCCAATAGGAGTACAAATACTCATTTTATAGGCCCACAAAGCCATATTTATCTATAAATGCCAATCTCTACCATTCTTACAGACTGTTCTGTATAAGATTTTAAGAATGGTCTTGTTTGATGCGTCTGCTTGACCATTTCCTTGTGGGAAGTAAATGGAGGACCAATGTTGTTTAATCTTGAATTTCTTGCAGAGTTGTTTAAGGTTCTTATTTTTGAACTAGCATTTGTTGTTAGTAATAAACTCAGAAGGCACTCCATATTGATAGATGATATGGTTCAAAATAAATAGAGAGACTGTCTTGCCCGAGGCAATAGAAAGTGGGACAGCTTCTGCCCATTTAGTGAAATAATCAGTAGTAGTGATGATAAATTTGTGTCCACCTAATGAGTTGGGATGAATCTACCCAACAAGGTCAAAGGCCCAACACTGAAATGGCCAATGAGATATAGAAGGAATGAGCTCCTTACCTGGAGCATGTATCAGCTTAGCATGTTTTTGACACTTTTCACATGACTTTGCAAAAGCTACTACATCAATCGGCATCATGGACCAATAGTACCCCACCCTAAGAAACCTTCAAGCCATGGAAAGACCATTAGAGTGTCCCCCACAGAAGCCCTCGTGAATGTCAACTAACACTTGATCAAATTCTTCCTTTTCTAAGCATCTAATAAGTGTTCCATCTAGACCCCTCCTATACAAATCACCAGTGATAACAGAATGGCGAGAGGCATTTTGGGTAAGCTTTCTGCATTCAAATTGGTTAAAGGTTTCAAGTATAATGTCATCACAAAGATATGAGTAAATGGCACCATAATGGGATGATTCATGACCAACAAGGGTACAAATGATATGGCTTTCTTGGGAGTCAAAGATAGGGTGATGTAACTCTTCCACTAGGAATTCAAATCTTGATTCATGTTGCTCTAACTGAAGAAGTGATGCAAGTGTAGCCATAGCATCAACTACTTTGTTTTCTTCTCTAGGGATTTTCTGAAATGTAACAAATGTGAAGTATCTCTTTAAGGAATCAACCATTTTCTTGTAAGGTACCATTTTTTCATGTTTTGTTTGATATTCATCATTAACTTGGTTGATTATTAGCTGTGAATCCCCATAGATGTGTAACTCTGTAATTCTCCATTATATGGCCATCTTAAGTCCATTTGTTAAAGTTTCATACTCAGCAATATTGTTTGTACATGGGAACAATAATTTATAAGACTTAGGAATTGTGTACCCATGAGGAGAAACAAACAAAACACCAGCTCCTGAACCATTTTGCATGAAAGATCCATCAAAGAACATCTTCCAAGTTCTTTCAGTCATATACATGAGGTGCTCATCTGGAAAGTCAACTTGAATAGGAGCGTCATCTTGTAATGGGAAATCAGCCAATTGATCTGCTATAGCTTGTCCTTTAATTTTTTTACTCTCAATGTACTCTATATCAAACTCTGAAAGTATCGTCATCCATTTAGCAAGTCTACCTGTGAGGGCAGCTTTACTTAGCAAATATTTGAGTGGAGCTATTTTTTCTATGAGGTGTATAGTATGCGCAAGCATGTAATGTCGCAACTTTTGGGAAGCAAACACAACAGTAAGGCAATATTTCTCAATTCTAGTGTAATTAACCTCATATGAAACAAGAGTACAACTGATGTAGTATATTGCTCTTTCTTTCCCATTTTCATCAAGTTGAGTTAGTAATGCCCCCAAGGAAGATTATGTCGCTGAAATGTATAAAATAAGTGGTTTCCCTAGGATAGGAGGCATTAAAATAGGAGGATTTGCCAAGTACTTCTTGATTTGATCGATGCTCTTTTGACAATCCTCATTCCATACACATTTGACTCCCTTATGCAAGTTCTTATTGAAGGGTTGAGCTCTATCTGCCAATTGTGAAATAAATCTCCTTATAGATTGAAGACGTCCTTGAAGACTCCTCATTTGACTAATGTTTTTAGGAGGTGGCATATCAATGATTGCTTGGAATTTTTCAAGGTCAACCTCTATTCCTTTTGCTGAAATGATGAATCCAAGTAGTTTTCTAGAGGTGACTCCAAATGCACACTTTTTAGGATTTAGCCTTAGTTGAAATTGTTCCATGCGATCTAGAATTACTTCCAAATCATCTAAGTATGTATCTCTTTGTTTAAATTTGGCCAAGGTGTCATCCACATAATCTTCCATATTCTTATGCATCATATCATGAAAAATAGTTGTCATAGCTCATTGATAGGTAGCTCCTGCATTTTTTAATCCAAAAGGAATAACGTTCCAACAATAGGTACCCCATGCACAAGTGAATGCAGTCTTTTCTTGATCTTCAGGAGCTATCTTAATTTAATTGTATCCAGAAAAACCATCCATCAAAGAATAAATCTCATAACCCGCAGTCATATCCACTATCATGTCTATATTGGGGAGTGGAAAGTCATCCTTTGGGCATGCTCTATTGACATCTCTAAAATTTGTGCAAACTCGAATGGATTTGTCATGTTTGGAAACTAGTAAAATGTTTGATATCCATTCAGCATAGGCAATATCTCTTATAAATTTTACACCAAGGAGTTTTTCTAATTCAGCTTTGACTAGAAGAGCTATGTGAGGATGCATCTTCCTCAATTTCTGTTTAACTGGTTTGACATTTGGAGCTATGGACAAGTGATGCATGATAATATTTATGTCCAATCCTAGCATATCTGAATAAGTCCATGCAAAATTGATTTTCTTGGTTTGTAAGAACTTAGTGTAAGCTTCTTTTTCTGTTGGTGACAAGGACTCAGCCAAGTATACAATCTATGGAGCTTCATTTGTACCCAAATTAACTGCTTGTGTTGGTTCAATAAGCACTGAAGATTGATCCTAAAAATAACTGGGGAGACGATCAATTACCTCATCCTTAGGCATCTCAAAGAGGTTTTCACCCTTGGATACGTCATTTATTTTTACTTTTTTTAGTTCTGACACCGCCACACAGTGGTTTTTGCCATCAGAACTCCTATTCTTTTTATTTTATTTTATCTTTATCTTGTGACTAAGGTACTTGATGTCTGGTTCTGTCATACTAGTAGTCAGTTCGCTAGTGAAAGAGACTATGGGTTTAATGGAATTTAGGTAACAAGCTATCTCAATCATTTTGGAATGTCAAAAGCTCAGGTTCTTGATAGCGTTGAGACCAATAAATAAGGTCAGGATGGACAAGAGGCAAGTCAACGACTGGTTCAAGGCTATAAATATGAATGATATTATAACTAGTGACTGAAGAGTCAGAGTCCATCAAGTATCCATCTAAGCTACCCAAATTAGGATTCAACCTAACAAGAAAAGAATCATCCACTAAGGAAACATGTGGGTTCAAAACCTCTAATCCTACACGTGACTCGTTGGCTACCTCAAGTGGAGAACTAAAAGTGTGAACAACATCAATATCTCTATCAACTGTTGAGGGCTTTGAAAAAGAGTCCCATTCATACTCATTAGAGCTGGTATCTAAACTACAACTAGGATGCTTACACCATGAAGGTTTGGGACATTGCAATGTAGAAGGTCTAGTTTCATCAAAAGTAGCACTTTCTCTTTCCATTAAATGAACAAGATTCTTTCTTCGACGCTCTCTCAAAGGATCTTCTATATCTTATTCCTATTCTAAATTTGCAACTGATGTATGGGTGACTAAAATATCTGAATCTCCCCAAAGGAGAGTAGTGGAAGGGACCCAATCTTCACACATATCCTACTGATTTGTCAAATTAGGTTCATACTCTTGTTCATCATCACTCTCCAACTTTTCAAAGAGAGGATTGGTACGCTTGTTGCAATTTTCAAATCCTAGGCCAACTAGTTTCTTAGACTTGCATCCAAATTTAGCATGATCAAAAGGTTTGGACCTAGCATCCAAATTGTGATTAAGAGGGCCATAACCAAGATAGCCCATCTTCTTGAAAAAAGTATATCCTCTTCCATAAGTCTTAGGAGAGGGAGAAAAGTTCTCATTGTGCTTATACTTTTCTTCTCTATAGATCCAATCTCTAATAAATGTTTCCTCTTTCTCATTTTGAATAGGCACTGATGATTCTACAAATTTTCCAAATAATTTCATAGCTGAAGAGGAGGGCTTCATCTCTTTTGAAGGTTTACCATAAGACCGAGGTGAGACTAGTAATGTTGTGAAGGAGTTGAGTTGATATCCCCCATACCAAGGTCTATTGTCTTAAGCTTGTCTTTACATTCAGCCAAAGTAGCATCAAAATCTTATGCTTCTCTATTGAGGGGAACATGAGCCGCTGCTAAAATTGAATTAATAGATAAATTGTTATCCCCAGGTATACAAATCTCTATGCCATTGTAGGGTAACTTAACACATTGATGGTAGGTAGACTGAATTACTTGCATATCATGAATCCACGGCCTACCGAGTAAGATATTATACGCAAGGGGTCTAGCATCAACTATTTGAAATAAAATATCCTTTTGAACAAGGCCAATCCTAATAGGAAGGACAGCCAACCCCTTGGAACTTCTTTCTACCTCATCATAGGATTTGATAGTATTTGTTTTTTGGGTATCAATAACTTCTTCAGAATAACCCAGTTCTTTCAAAAGACTAAAAGAACAAATATTAAGCCCAGCACCCCCATCTATCAACACGTGCCTGACATGGGTTCTATGGATCATGACCTCAATATGAAGGGAAAGATTGTGTGGATGGCTCAAAGCTTTATCATCATCTTCTAAAAATGTAAGGTAATGAAGGCTAGCAATGTGATTAACCATATTCTGGAATTGATCAATATCTAAATTTTTGGGGACATTTTCCATACGCAAAGCATCCTCAAGGATTTGTTTATGTCTTGGAGACAAGTCTAAGAGCTCATAGATTGAAATTTGTGCGGGTGTTCTTTGTAACTAATCAACAAGATTGTAGTTCGGTTTAGGATTGACAGATGGCTTCAAGGTAACAGGCTTAGACACCACTTGCTTAGGTTTGCTGGACTGACTTGAATTTGGTCCTCTAATGACAATGGGACCTTGACTTTGGGTAATAGCATTAAGGGCTTGAGATGACCTTCTAGAGTTGGGACCCCTTAGCACCACAACAGGTTCTCTATCAAAAATAGGAGGAGAGTCTTCATCTAGATCATAACCATAAGGATCTCTTCCACTCATCATGTTAACATTTTCTTCCACAAATTCAAGCATGTTGATGGTATTCTCTATGTCTATATAAGTATAGTTGATCTCAGCTTTGCGATTCTTAACTTTAGAGGTCTCCCCCTTTTCATATTTGGGCAAAGGTTCCTTGAAGGCCTTATGATCAGCGTTGGTTTTCAATCCATCTACTATAAGTTTGCCACTCTCAATGAGATATTGAATGAGAAGTCTGAGTCTCCCACAATTTTCAACATTATGTCCAATACCATTATGAAATATGCAAAATTCATCCTCCTTCCACCACCATAGTTTTTCTTTAGGTATATGGAAATGTGTTGCATTTAGAGGATGTGCCAAATTGCTATCAATGAGTTTTTGTAAAATTTCCCCATATGTCTCACCAAGTTTTGTAAATTGACTTCTTTCACTCTTAGGCTTACCTTGGTAACTTGGCTTACTTTCTTGTTGAGTGGGTGCATTGAGCTTGGCAGTTTGAACAATACTAGGTAAGTGTAACACAGGTTGATCCTTATGTTGGGAGGAATCCACAACTCCATCATTAACCACTTGTTTGTTCTTATTCCAATATTGGTTCTTCCCTTTATCCCTATTAGAGTTGTTGTTTTGACCATTGTTGTTGTTATTACTATGTTTAGTCAAAATTCCATGTTCTTTCAAAACATCCTCAATTCGGCATGCAGTCTCAACCATGGTGTCAAATGAATCGAAAACCATTTTCTTAACCTCATACCGCATTTCGGGAACCAAATTGCTAACAAGAATGTCAATGTTTTCATTAATAGGAATTGTTCTAGAATAGCAAGAGAATTTTTGTCTCCACCTTTGCAAGAAGGTAACAAAGGACTCTCCTTGATTTTGCTTTAAGCTACATAAGTCTGACAAAGTGATAGATCTTGAAATATTGTATGCAAAGTGTTGAAAAAATCTTTGAACAAGCTCTTTGAAAGTCTTAATAGGAGGAGTTATCTTAGTAAACCATTCTATTGCTTTCCCCCTAAGGCTTCGTGGAATAACCTCATGAGGTATGAATCATCTTGATGGAACTCAACACTAGTGGTATAAAACTATGCACATGATCATATGGATCTCGACTTCCATCATATTTGTCATATTGAGGAATTTCAACCTTTCTAGGAAATTATTTCATGTCAACACTCTTATCAAAAGGATTAGGACAAATCAAGTCCAATGAGAAAGAATTCTTAGGTGCAGACATCTTGGCTATTTGTCTTTGTATTTCATTTATCTTCTCCTCTTGAGACGGATCTTGTCACTTAATCTTTCTATCCACATCAAAGTTGTAAGGGAATCTAGCACCATTATCAATTAGATTCTTTAGGATCTTATCCTGGTTTTGCTTCACATACTTCTCCACATACTGTTGAAAGAATGGTTCTTGTTGCATGTACATAAAATATTTGGAGGTGTGATCAAAACTCATGCTAGTACCTCCATATTGTGAACCATAATGAGCATGTTGTAAATATGGCTTTGAGCTCCTAGGAGGAGTTTGTCTCCTATGATGATCATTTCTAGAAACTCTTCTTCCTCTAGGACTACGAGATCATGATGGTGACCTTGAATGTCTCCTACTTCTTGGAGTCCTAGGAGGAGTAGATGGAGGAGAACCATTTCCACCACCAATATGCATATGATTGAATGGACCATGAAGTTGTTGAGCCAAGAGCCTAGCGTGCTCCTCTTGAAGGGCTTTCCTTTCCATCTCAATCAAAGCTTGTTTCTCCAACTCTAGACATTTAATTTGTTCTTTCTTATGAATTTTTTCATCTTGGAATACCTTCTTTTTATGCTCAATCCTCTTGAGTCTGTCACTCGTGTAGTTGGTAGATGTTTTAAGAGGTAAGCTTGGTCTTGAATGTTGAAACAAGTTATTGGTATAAGCTGCATTGATGTGAGCATCATGAAGCTCATCTCCTTGTTTCTCATGTTGTGATAACTCATCATCATAAACATGTCTCTTACCTTTCTCTCTCTCAGCGATTTGATGTGCATCCAAATATCTTGTCAAAATAAGGGGTGAGGTTGTTCTACTGTCATGAGAGGAACCACTGAAGGAAATAGCATGTCCACTCCTTGCAAACAAATCATCATAATGTTTATCCATGGCTTCCCTCTCCCTCTGAGTCATTGTGTAACTCATAGCCATAGAAGAGTGAGAAGATGCTAAGGGTATACCCAACTAACTAAGGTGACTCTTGGAATCAAACCAAATTTCCAAAGTATTCCTAGGTGATTGATCAAATATGGTTCCTTTTTCCTATGTCTTTGGTGAGTTTGTACTAAGGGTAATTGGTTAAAAACCTCTTGAGGTCATTTTCCTTGACTTACTTGATATCTTGTTGTAACTGGCATGAAAGAAAAAGTACTAGCTAATAGGATTACCCTAAGAGACGTTGGTACCAAACTAGGATAGAAAAGGCATTAAATTTTCCAAAAAGAGGTGATAAGATAGAAAATCGCAAATAGGGATAAGCCAACACTGCCACAGGGGTGCCCTTTAAATTTGGGTATATACCTTAGCACATATGGACAAGGAGGATGGTCTTACCCAAATTATATAAATTGAGATTGAAATTGTATGAAAGTGGATGGACAAGAGATTACCAAAACTCTCCAGGTGTGTTATCAAGGAATCTAAAGGTTTATCTTGTCAACAAGGATGGTTTCTAGCTCACCAAGCACCAAGCAAGGTCACTTGTGAAATCAAAAAATCACTAATCCAAGAGATCAAAATGCAAGAATCCAAAGCTAAACAAGCTTCTAACAGCAGGGTAAGTAATCCAATCTGACCCGGATCAATCCAAAAAACTAGAAATGATGGGACAACAAGCTAAATGAGCTCAAAAATGACAGCAATAGTTCACTAACGGGCAGTTTCGCGTGAGGAAATATTGTCTCGCACGAGGATTTGCAGAATCACGCGAGGAAACGCAAAGAGTGGCACAAGAAAATATGACAGACTGGTAAAATAGGGTAATACTAACGACAAATTTCATGCGAGGGTTTGCATATAGTCACGTGAAGAAACGTAGCATATGATGTGATGAAACTATTTTCTCACGCGAGGAAAAGACACAAAACTTAGATTTTGACTATTTCAAATAACCAACTAGGTGCGTTAACATATTTTATCATGAATCAAGAACATAAGACAACAATCAGGGAGTTCAAGCAATCAATGTCTTCAAACAATGAGCAAGGGACAAAGAAACCTTGCACATGAACATATATGGTGTCATAGTAATTCTACTCCATAAGAATGCTACTTGTGTATGTTCACAAATGTTTTCCAATCACGCACATAGTCCTAGAAAATAAAAAGTTGGTTGCACTATGGTTCTTAGTAATGACTTGACTCTGTAACTTTTGCAATCTCAAGTGGGTGAAATCCAATCCTGGCGCACCAAGGTTTTGACACAGACCAAGAATTTAATCAATCAGGAGCTACTAAGGAGATCTAAAAACCCACAAGAAACTACACCCATGGATATTTCTTCCACATGGACATTTATATAGTGTTTGTCACTACCATGGCGAAAATGGCTATTACCGCTTGAGGTTCCGTCCACGTGGTTGACCCAGTAAAGGGAATTTCCACTATGGTAAGCCCTCTCTAAAAAGGAAGAATCACAATATGGACCTGATGTAGAGGCTAGTGGTCTGCAACAATATTTTCTTCCACTAGACTCCACATCTTAATTCTGCACTCACTCAACTTAACCATTCATGCATATTTGCCAATATGATGTGATTGTCCCAACCCACTTACTTGGATCACTCTCCATTGATCCACCACTAATCTTATCACAAAGAGGAATCTCTACACATCCCCCTACAACCCCTCATATCTTCTCCAAACAACATTACTATGCATCCCACACTTGAACCCAAAAACTCAATCTTGTTGTCCACTATGACAATCAACTTCTCATTCTGGAACAATCACAATAACCAACCCTTCCGATGTGTCCCCACACCCCTAAATGAAAAGAGACACTATATAGTTCTTCCTATAACTCTTCTAATATTTTCCACACTCCCCTCACCACTCCTAATCCATTACAAAACTTCCCCAACACATTTATGAAGGAAATTCCTCACAAACTACCCTGTCACTGCCCCTTGCATAGACCCATACACAGTCACCAATAAATTTTTCAAAACACATCATTTTCAAAATCCCTCTAGTGGAGATGTGGAAAATTAGTTTCTCTATAACATATTCCAACTTTAGAAAGATCCAACGGTTCATGTAAGAGATATACCCCCCACACTGGACTATAGTTTTCTGATACAGTCATCTTCAACTTTCTTCAACAAACTACTCTCTCCCACCATCCAATGCACGTGCCAACAAGTTCATGGCCTTCTAAAAATATTGGGGCAGGTAATATACACTCTTCCCCATCTCTTTGACAAACATGGGTTTATACAATATGTATGGCATCAAGGAAACTACATTTTCCTCCTCTCGGGTTACCCTATGTGAGGGTTTGGACAGCTTTCACCAAAATGCAGATAACTTTTGTAAATCTTAACCAAATGCAACCATTAAAAATCCAAAATAAATTTAATTCACACCCCTATCATACCCTATCAACATTTTAACAAAAAAAATATATTTACCATCATTAGAAACATGAAGAAACAGGCTATTGCAGAGAAAATCCTGAGAAATACAGTAAAATACTATTTTTATTGATTCAAAACTTCATAATTCTTTATCATTTTGACCATGCCCTATTTCCTTTGGAAAATACAAAGTAAATATGCCTTAAATACTGACCAAACACCTTGGTAACTAACCATAAACTGACTGGAGTCAGTTAGATCTCTTAACAAAACAAACTGAACACATTTTTGGAGTTTCCCTCCAACTTCCTCATGACCGTTTGGATTCAAATATTCAAATTTCCAAACTTATTTAAATAAACCCCTAAGAATCAATAATTTGGATTTTGTCTTTTTAGGACCCTAATAAAATTTCCAAACTCATAAATTTATCTTAAGACCTATTCCCAACCATCTAGGCCTATTGTGTCAAAATTGACAACATTACATCATTTTTGCATTTGTTGCATATTTAGCAACTTTACATATTTTTGCATCTCTATTACATTCCTATTACATTGAATGATTAAAAATCTTAACAAAACATCATCAAATAAACAAATTGGTCTTATTACATTGCAAATGACCCTTCATGGTCATTATCTGTCTTTCAACTCCTCTAGGATCCATGAGTGACCTTAGTGTTCCTCCTTGGCCTTTGTCCTTGGCCTTGGTGCTCCTGCACCATACTCCACACCTTTAAAACCTTTCCAAGTCCTCTTGGAAAATTGCAATAAAACATGTCATCAAATAAACATTTGATCTTCACTTTGGGTTTATAAAGATCCACAAGAAGGATCCATGGCATCTTAGCATGAATCTGCTCCAACAAGTGCTCAAACACCTATAAAATCTGATTGCCTCCCATTGGAAAAAAATAAACCATAATCTGATTCTCATTCTCCACTTCTTCCTTAGCCACCCTCCATGAAACTATTTCTGTAATCCTCTTCAATGTATTCAAATCTTGAGTCTCTCCTCATAGAGACCAATGTATCTTGCATGCCTTGCCTCTCCTCTAGGCACTCCCAAGTCTCTTTATCATCCATGGCTGCCTCTTTAGCCACACTCATGACCCCATAGATAGTTTCTTTCACCCCTACTTCCACCTCTTTTTGGTATTCCTCCTCATGCCTTTCTCCTTGGCATACCAACAACTCCTTGGTCATCTTGGCCTCCTCTACAACCATTCTATCATGTTGCTCTTCATCATTCATCACCAAAGGACATATCATTTCCCATACCTGAAAATATTTTTCAGTTTCAATCCCTTCATGACTTGATCCAATGCTTCCTTCATCAGCAACTTCATCTTCAATCTCTGATTCAGCCTTTAGAACCTCTTTTCTCCTAGGTTCCTCTACCTCTTCATAGTCAATTTGCTTCTCATTTTCTTCATCTTCATCTTCTGCTTGTTCAAGGAGTGGTGCTATCCTCTCCCACTTCTCAATGCTCTTATCCAAAGCTTCTTCAAGGTTCTTCCACCTTTCTTCTTCTTCTCTCTTCTTGGCTTCTTCTCTTTTCTTCTTTTCTTGGTCTCTCTTCTTCTCCTCGGCCAAATACTCTTTGAAAGCATTGTACATCTCCTTCTCTGAACTTGTTAGGAATATCTTCACCACTCAACCCAGACCTTTTTCTAGGCTCTGATACCAATTTATGTAGAGGCTAGTGGTCTACAACAATATTTTCTTCCACTAGACTCCACATCTTAAATCTGCACTCACTCAACTTAACCATTCATGCATATTTTCCAATATGATGTGATTGTCCCAGCCCACTTACTTGGATCACTCTCTATTAATACACCACTAATATTATCACAAGGAGGAATCCCTACACATCCCCGTACAATCCCTCATATCTTCTCCAAAGAAAATTACTATGCATCCCACACTTGAATGCAAAAACTCAATCTTGTTGTCCACTATGACAATCAACTTCTCATTATAGAACAATCATAATAACCAACCCTTCTGATGTGTCCCCACACCCCTAAATGAAAAGAGACACTATATATTTCTTCCTATAACTCTTATAATATTTTCCAAACTCCCCTCACCACTCTTAATCCATTAAAAAACTTCCCCAACACATTTATGAAGGAAATTCCTCACAAACTACCCTGTCACTACCCCTTGCATAGACCCATACACAATCACCAATAAATTTTTCAAAACACATCATTTTCAAAATCCCTCTAGTGGAGATGTGGAAAATTTCATTCTCTATAACATATTCCAAATTTAGAAAGATCCAACAGTTCATGTAAGATATATGCCCCCCGCACTGGAGTGCAGTTTTCTGATACAGTCATCTTCAACTTTCTTCAACAAACTACTCTCTTCCACCATCCAATGCACGTGCCAACAAGTGCATGGCCTTCTAAAACTATTGGGGTAGGTAATATACACTCTTCCCCATCTCTTTGACAAACATGGGGTTATACAATACGTATGGCATCAAGGAAACTACATTTTCCTCCTCTCAGGTTACACTATGTGAGGGTTTGGACAGCTTTCACCAAAATGCAGATAACTTTTGCAAATCTCAACCAAATGCAACCATTCAAAATCCAAAATAAAGTTAATTCATTCCCCTATCATAAAAAATCAACATTTTAACAAAAAATATATATTTACCATCATTAGAAACATGAAGCAACATGGTTGTTGCAGAGAAAATCCAGAGAAATACAGTAAAATACTATTTTTATTGATTCAAAACTTCATAATTCTTTATCATTTTGACCATGCCCTATTTCCTTTGGAAAATACAAAGTAAATATGCCTTAAAGACTGACCAACCACCTTGGTAACTAACCATAAACTGACTGGATTCAGTTAGATCTCTTAACAAAACAAACTAAACACATTTTTGGTGTTTCCCTCCAACTTCCTCATGACCGTTTGGATTCAAATATTCAAATTTCCAAACTTATTTAAATAAACCCCTAAGAATCAATAACTCTAGATTTTGTATTTTTAGGACCCTAATAACATTTCCAAACTCATAAATTTATCCCAAGACCTATTCCCAACCATCTAGGCCTATTGTGTCAAAATTGACAACATTACATCATTTTTGCATTTGTTGCATATTTAGCAACTTTACATATTTTTGCATCTCTATTACATTCCTATTACATTGAATGATTAAAAATCCTAACAAAACATCATCAAATAACCAAATTGGTCTTATTACATTTCAAATGACCCTTCATGGTCATTATCTATCTTTCAACTCCTCTAGGATCCATGAATGACCTTAGTGTTCCTCCTTGGCCTTTGTCCTTGGCCCTGGTGCTCCTGCACCAGGACCACATGGGGACTTAGTTTGGATTCAAGGGTTCCAAGTTTCTGATTCTCCCAAAAGGGAAAAGAGCATAATCCTCTAGCCTCTTCACCTCACCAAAACATAGCAAACATGATTCATTGACCCACTAACTTAAAATCACCTCATTCAAGACTCACACAACAACAAATGACGCCAATCCCCCAAAGAGAGAAAGTATTGACAAAAGTTGAAGCCCAAATCAAGTTGACCAATGAGGTAAAAACAAAATCCTTCCCTACCTACAAGGGGATCTATCGTCAAGAAGAGCTTCGCATGTAAAACAAGTGAATGAAGCCTACTCTCTCAAGATCGCCATAAATAGTGTCCATAGGGCCTAATTACTATGTGAAACATATATGCAAGAAAGCAAATCTAGGTCCATTTTTAGAGCACCAATTGGAAATGTGATCAATGAAAGCAAGAAACACTCAAGCTAAATACATGAGATGTTCATTTTAGTTCCCAAAATCCAAATGTCATAGAGATCAACAAAATACCTCAAATCCAATGCAACGCAAATCGTTTGTTGTTTATCCAAGCAAGTCCAAATCAGCAATAGCAACAACAACAACATATCACAAACCACTAGAAATAGTAAACATTAGTGGTTAGCAAGAAAAATTGAGATATAAAAAGACATTAATGTAAAAAATAGATCTCTAGTACGGAATTTTGCGTGAGAAAACACATAGGCCCGCACAAGAAAATTCTCTGTCGCGTGAGGAAACACACAGGCCCACGCGAGAAAATGCTCAGAATCAGAAAAAAAAATAGAAATGAAAGAAAATGCTCAGAATCAAAAGATTTGCACCGTGTCACGCGAAGAAGTACCCTTTTTCGTGCAAAGAAACTCAAAAACTTGCACAATCTCGCACCAGAACCTGCAAAATCTCACGCGAGAAAAACTCTGTAGAAAAAATAGCAAGTACTGAAAAGATAGAAATTTCAAATCTGAAAATAAATTGATGAAAAATAGCTAAAGAGACAGAAAATGAATCTTCTGCCCCATGGTGGGTGCCAAAAATGTGTGCTAAAATGTTGACATACTTCTATGAATCATTCCATCCAAGGTTACTCAAGAATGAGGCCTCAAATATCAATACATAGCTCTCTAGTCATGGAGTGCAAAGGTGTAAAATAGAGGCCCTCAGATTAACCTAGTTAGTGCCCATGCAAGTACACCATGAAATGAGAGATTCAATGCATGAAAATGAGATCTACTCTATATGATAACAATGCATGAAAATAAATTAATCTAAATGATAACAATGCATGATTAATCTATGAAAGGAAATATGCAAACCTAATCTATGAAAATAAACATGAATCTAATCTACATGAATAGCCATGGATGCAAGAAGAAGAAGACAAGAAGAGAGAAGTTGCAATATCCAATCTCAAGTGCTCAAATCCTCCTCCAAAATTGGTCTCCAAACCTGCAGCATAACAATACTATGAAAAAGATGTGTATTGAATGAGAAGGAGAGGTCTCCTTTTAAAGGAAAGTGAATGTTTGAGATTAAGAGGCAAAAAGAATTGATCAATGGTTGAGATTAAGATGCAAAAACTCACCACTTAGGAAGATGTGATGAAAAAGGGATTTTAATTTAATTTAATTTATTGCCTTTTTCAACAAATAAAGTGCTTTAATTGGGGATTTTTATTTATTTAATCAAGAGATGGGTTTTCTTTCAATTAAATAAATTGGAAGAACTTTATTTAGTTAAATGGGGGAAATTGAATTTAATTAAATAAGAGGAATTTTATTTAATTAAAAGGGAGAAATTTACTTTAATTAAATAAAATAAATTTTATTCAATTAAAAAGGAGATTAAATCTTTTAATTAAATAAGATAAATTTTATTTAATTAAAAAGAAAATTAAATCTTTTAATTAGATAAAAATGATCAAACCTTAGGAAATATTGAAATAATTGAATAAATTACAATTTGATCAAGGAAATTGATTTGAATTGAAAATGTTGCAAAGTATTGATTCAGGAAATTGATAAAATGATAAATGGGGCCCAAAGCCTAAGCGACCATTTTAGGGTGCATACAAGTGGAACCCAATAGATAGAGAACACCTAAAGTCAAGTCACAGTGATGCCTGAGCAAGAACACAAACGAGCATTACCGACGAGCAAAATCACAAGCATAATTGACGACCAGAAACATAGTGTAAACCAACGGAAAGCCCGAGGAGAACTAGAGTGTTGACCAAAGCTATCAAAGAGTTAAACACCAAAATTAACTTGAGTTCAAAAATGAAAAAATATCTAGCTGACAGAGCTAAATATGGACTTAACTGGTAGTTATCTTTGTTTTTCATCGACAAGATAAAGCCAGAGATAAGTAAAGGATTTAAAGTTGTTTTGTCTAGTTGGCAACAAGATCTCTGTGAGATAAAATAGGAGTTTTTCTTTAAATCTAATTGGAAAGAATTGTGGATCACGCCAAGATCAAGAAAATCAAGAACCTAACAATGGACATGTCTATAAAAGAGACAACTTAATTCATTTTGAATTGAGAGGGTGAATGAATGAAAAGAAGATGCTGAAGAAAAACTGATAAAAAACAACTTGATATAGTCCTGATCAATCAAGCTGAGGAAAGAGTTAAAGTTTTATGTGGACACCAAGCAACAGAGCATAGCATCACCAAGCAGAATCAAAGTGGAGCAAAGGTATAAACATAGATATATTGATTGGATTAGTTTTATGAGATTACAATAGATATGAAAATCTGCAAGTATAAGTTGTATATGTGAATAGATCATACTGTTTCAGTTTAACCATTGATTCATAAAGTCTCTTAATTGAGCAGGATTTAAGGATCCTTTATATATTGAGATACATCCCAAGGAGTATCAAAAATTTTGATCATGAAGATAGCATGAGATGCCAGATACCTATTGACAAGCCAAGTGAGTGTTTGATCAAGGAAGGTAGCATAGAGATGTCTGATATTAAGTGACAAAATAAACTTTTAAATCCACTAACAAGGTCACACCTAATAGTGTGTTTGTAACCTTTAACAGGGTTGGCTCTTCACCGAGCTCACTTCAGAAGAATGAAAATTTTGGGTTACCGGTCCCAAGTGGTTTTTCTCTTAACAGGGTTTTCACGTTAAAAATCCATGTGTCAATGTGTTTATGAGTCATTACTTTAGCATTTTTCATTACACATAGCTAATTTGGATTGATCAGTATACTGTAGATAATTTAATGTCTTTCAGTAGATTAACAGACTACTATTCGGTAAACATATAGTAGATGGTTTAAAAAAGCATTCTGAGTAGTAGTAATTTGATAATAGTATTTTAAGGCATTCATCTTATAGGACTGAAGATAACTAGAGGCTTAATATTGTGGTACTAATTTTTTTGGGCTGATTATTAGAATATTTTTTAGGCCACTGATTCACCCCCCCTCTCAGTTATTACTAAAAATTGGTATCAAATCTTGTGTGCTTAGAAAGGTAGTTTAACAGCTCAAGCTAAAGATCATAAGATTAACAGATTTGATGTGCCCAAGTTGAATAAAAAAACTTTGCATCATGGAAAAGAAGAATAAGACTCCACCTATCAGGTATTGGAAATGATATTGTTCAATACTTAGATATTGAATATGTGTTTCCTACAAGACCTCACACTCTTGATAAATTAAGAGTAAAGTGTGAGCATAACTGCACGATGATAGAAATTACATCATCACTCTCTGATGCTGAGTTTGAAGATGTCAAAACCTGCACCTCTGCAAAGAAAATGTGGGATAAGTTGAAGCTGGTACATGGAGGAGATTCCAATGTACTAAGAGCAAAGGCAGAAAGCCTAAGAGGGAGATTTGATGACCTAAGGATGAAAGAAGGAGAAAACATCACTTAGTATAGCTGTAGAACCAAAGAGATAGTAAATGCTATCTGAGGAGTTGGAGGTGTACTTGAAGAGGAGACAGTGGTAAGTAAAATCTTAAAAACCTTACTGTCTGTGTATGCTATTAGAGTTTCTGCTATTCAAGAAATGAGAGCAGTTCCAAACAATACAGTTACTCTAGATATTCTGATTGGTAGACTAATTTCATTCGAGATGAATAAATTTGATAATAGTGTCTTACCATCTATAGAATTTGCATTCAAATATTCTTTAAAGATAAGTAATTCAAGTCATAGACATGCTATTAGAAATGATAGCGACAGTGATAATGAGTGATGTGACACCCAACCTTGCTCTTCAAACCCCAAACTCTCTTAGGGATTCCTTAGGTCTTTGACCTGACCAACTAGGGCTTCTACTCACGCTAGGTTCCCTAGGATCCTACTCAAGATATCCTACCTATTCATTTGGGGCACATCAACAAAGTAGAACCATACTTGCTAACTAGCTTCTCCAATCCACAATCAACCTCAAGTCCATCAAAGACCTCCAAGGGTGTTAGCCACTCATCTAGGGTTTTATTAGATCCCTTCTAACATCTAACAACCCAAACAACATTGTAGTCATGGGTGATTACAACCCACAAGTGTAAATACACCAAAAAGCTGCAAAAAGGCTATAAGGATTAGCCCTCAACATGGACTTAAACTGAGATATCTTGAAAAACCCCTTAACAGTCCCACAAAAAAATCACCAATTTGGATACCCTTTTCAGATTACTTGGAGATTTTATAATTTTTAAGCCCCCAACTTGTTTGTATAGTCAAAGCACAATTTTAGGCTTAAAAAGAGGGTTTCAAGGGTTTCACTGCTGACAGTGGCAAAGTTTGTTTTTGTCCCTCTTGGGAACCTTGCCAAAACTTATCCTTTGGACTAGAGTTATTCTAACCCTCCTTCTTTCTTGACACATGCTTGCATTGAGGCATCAGTGCCCTCAACCCCCTCCATTTCCCATTGTCTTCTCTATGATCCCTAACCAAGTTACAGTTGGCTTGCCTAGGGCATCAATTCAAAAAAGCTTGTTTTACTTTTCTTGGGCCCTCATGCAGTGTACATAGAGTACATGGAGTCTAGTTCCAAATCCCAAGAGACCATATGAATCCAATGGTGTGAAGTGGCCCTAAGACCCCATTTTACACTTGCAACTCTGTTCAAACCAGCAAACTGGCAAAACCAAAATGAATTTCTAGAGTACTACAAACTGAAAGAAAAACTCAAAACAAAACCACATAAAGATTCACAACAACAAAATAGAACTTCTCTAACACAAAATTTAAGCAATCTAATCCACTTCTTATTCAAATACCTTTCAAAACACAAAATTAACAAAGAGATGCTTATGTACAGTCCGTATAGTGCTTGTTCAAACTTGACCAACCCAATGAAAAGGTTTTCCTTAGCCTTTTATAGGTTCCTGCCTTGCGTTCTTAACTTTTTAAGATAGAGAATTTCCAACACAAGAATGCTAAAAAGTTGCTCATTCAAAGAAAAGTTGTCAAGACAACATAACAACTTTTTTAGCAACTTTTGCTCCAAATGGAATTAGATTTCCAAACTTTCCCTAAAAGAAAAATGAGCATGGAATATGCATAAAATGACCTCAAATAACCTATCTAAGGCCTTAGGAACCTTTCTAGACCAATTTACCCATTCTAGGACCCAAGTCACCTAGTTGACAACAAATGGCAACTTGGCCAATGTGGGCCTTTCCAACTTTCCTAAACAAAAAAGGACCAAACGGTTCCTCTTATTGAACTAGTGATGTGCCTAAAATCACTACAAGCCAAAATAAAAAAGAAGCCCTAGGTCTCACACTATCCTACCTAGGAGCTCCTGCACCATACTCCCCCCCCCCCCAAGGAACTAAGTTGAACTTGATGGGATCATGTCCAGGGGTATGCCAACCTTCTGGAACTCTGCCTCAACAACCCAAGTAGCCTCTGAAGTTGGCTTGCCCTTCCACTTGATGAGGTGCTCCATATACATGGTGTGCCTTGTAGACTTCCTCACCCTTGAGTCTAACACCTTCTCTACCTCCAAATGGCTATTAGTAGGTGCTGCAACAGGTTCAAAATCATCATGAACATCTAGACTGATCTGAGGTAGGTAACCTTTATATGCCACCAATTCTTGCACATTAAAATAGGGGATATGCCTAAATCAGAAGGTAAATCTACCTTATAGGCATTTTCTCTATACTTTTCCAATATCTTGCAAGGGCCCACTCTTTTCATCTGCATCTTGGTAGGAATACCTTTTTGAAGCCTTTCTTTATTTAGATGGACCATCACATAGTCCCCAATAGCAAACTGAACATTCTTCCTCTTTTCATCCACCTTGGCTTTGAGTTTTTGGGTATTATCTTGGATGGTCTTCTTGACTTGCTCCTAAATTTCCTTCATGGTTTGTACAAAGTCTTCAGCCTGACCACTTCTCTGATCCATGCCTCCAAGACACCTCAATTCACACACACCTCTTGGATGCATACCATAAACAATCTAAAAAGGGCTCTTGTCAGTGGTTCTATTATTGCTATCATTGTAGGCATATTATACTTGTGAAATGATAAAATCCCAAGTTTGGCCATACTCCTTAGTTAGGCACCTGAGAAGGTTACCTAAGGTCCTATTAACCACTTCAGTTTGACCTTCAGTTTGTGGATGGTAAGCTGAACCAAAAGACATGTTTGTGCCAAGCTTCTTCCATAAGGTCTTCCAGAAGTGACTCATGAATTTGACATCCCTATCAGACACTATGCTTAATGGAAGTCCATGGATCCTTATAATCTCTTTGAAAAACAAGTGAGCAATATGACTTGCATCATTAGTTGTCTTACATGGGATGAAATGCCCCATTTTACTGAATCTATCAATCACAACATAGATGCTATCATAACCTTGCTTAGTTTTAGGCAAGCCTACAACAAAATCCATACTTACACAATCCCATGGCCGGTTTGGAATTGGTAGGGGCTGGTAAATACTTCCATTACTCATTCCTCCTTTTTCTTTCATGCACACCATGCACTATTCCACATACTTGGTCACACCCTTGACCAACTTAGGCCAATAATAGAACCTTTGCACTAGTTCTATGATCTTGTTGACACCAAAGTGTCCACTCAAGCTGCCATTATGCTTCTCCTATATTAGGTTCTCCCTCATAGAACCCCTAGGCACACACAACTAGTTAACCTTGAATAGCAGCCCATTTTGTAATGTATACTCTGAAAATCTACTATAAAAATGGTTTTCAAAGTCCCTGCATACCTTGTAGACTTCAACAAAGTCCTCATCTTCTTTGTAAAGATTCTAAAAACTCTCCACTCCAATGCTATGGAGATGAATCTCTTGGACTATCAAAACCCTTCTACTCAATACATCAGTAACCTTGTTCATTTGCCCCTTCTTATGCTTGATTGTAAAGGTGAAGGACTGCAGATACTCCATCCACTTTAAGTTCCTATTGCTCAGTTTTTCTTGTGTGTTGATGTAGCTAAGAGCCTGATTATCTATAAAAACAACAAATTATTTTGGCAACAAATAGTGTCTCCACTTCCTAAGGCATTGGACTAAGGCATAAAGCTCTAGGTCATAGGACGAGTACTTTTTCTTGGCCTCATTTAGCTTCTCACTATAGAAGGCTACTGGCCTACCTTATTGACTCAAGACCCCACCTACTGCTAAACCACTTGCATCACATTCTAAGGTAAATAGTTTTTCAAAACTAGGAAATTGTAGGATGGGTTGAGTGGCTACTTGCTTCTTCAACATATCAAAAGACTTTTTAGCCTCTAAGGTCCACTTAAACTTAGACTTAACTCCCCCCTTTATTGTATCAAGTAAAGGTGCACAAATACCACTAAAATTTCTAATGAACTTCCTATAGAATTGGGACAGTCCATGGAAGCTTCTTACCTTAGTATTTGTGGTAGGTTTTGGCCAGCTTAGTATAGAAGAAACTTTCTCCTTGTCCATTTTCAAGGATCCTTTAGACACCACAAATCCTAAATACACCAACTCTTGCTTGAAAAAGTCACACTTCTCCAAGTTGATGGCTAGCTTCTCTTCATAAAGCCTCTTCAAAGCTACCTCTACATGCTTGACATGTTCCTCCTTAGTCTTGCTATAGATGAGGATATCATCTAAGTACACCACCAAAAATCTTCTTGTGAAGTCTTTTAGCACTTCATTCATGAGCCTCATGAATGTGCTAGGGGAATTGGAAAGGCCAAATGGCATAACAAGCCATTCATAGAGACCATCTGTAGTCTGAAATTTTTTCTTCCACTCATCCCCCTCCTTGATCCTTATTTGGTGATACCCACTCTTCAAGTCCAACTTGGTGAAATACATAGCACCTCCTAAACAATCCATAAGGTCTTCAATTCTTGGAATAGGAAATATATACCTGATTGTAATTTGTTTAATGGCCCTTGAGTCAGTGCACAACCTCCATTTTCCTCCCTTCTTGGATGCCAAAACCACCAGGACTGCACAAGGACTTATGCTTTTTTTATCAAACCTTGGTCCATAAATTCTTGGACTTGTCTTTCTTTCTCTAGGTTTTGATCTAGAGTGAGCTTATAGTCTGCTTTATTTGGAAAAGAGGAACTTGGTAAAAATTCTAATTGATGACTTATAACCCTCCTAGGAGGTAGGGTGGATGGGGTACCATCACTCACTATGTCCTTATAATTTTCAAGAAAAGTTTGGATCTCACTTGGTAAGGGCTCCTTGACTGATTTCTCTTCTTTTGTGGATTTTAATATCACTGCAAATCCTTGGATTTCCTTATGTTTAAGGTCCTTTACAAACTCCTTTCCACCACATAGCAGGACACTAGGCAATTGGGACTATGTTTCATCCCCTTCCAACAAAGACTGAATTTTGAAAGTCTTGGCTCCCTTTTTGAAGGTTATGGCATTAGCCCTGCCATCATACACAACCTCCCTATCAAATTTCCAAGGCCTCCCTAGCAAAAGATGACAAGAATCCATGGGAAAAATATCACACAACAACTGGTCCTTGTAGCCTGCAATAGAAAAGTCCACCCATGTTTGCTCATTAACCAAAATGCTTTGCCCTTTGTTAATCCAAGTCACCTTGTAGGGGTTGTCATTGGGAATATTCTTTAGTTTGAGCTTAGTAATAGCCTCCTCTGATATCACATTATCAGTTGATCCTGAATCAACCATGACCTTGCATACTTTCCCTAGGATCTTGCATTTGATCCTAAACAAGGCCCTTTGATGTCTAGGCCCATCAGGGGTTGGTTTCTTAATCAGCACCCTTCTAAACATGAGGTTCTCACCCTTTTTAGATTAATTGTGATCTATGTCAGCATCCTTGCAGCTTACACTATCCTCTTGGGCATAGGCCAATCTTTTGTCTTGATTTGAAGAAGAGGGCTTGTCCGGACATCTATAGGAAAGATGGCCTAGCTGCCCACAATTGTAACACTTCATAGTTGCAAAATAAGAGCTGCTCCTACCTCCTCTACCTCTGCTTGACCCTCCTTGATTGCATCTCCCTCTATTATAGCCACCCCTTATAGAGTGATCACTAGTTTTCTCTGTGAGCTTACTCTCCCCTTGGTTCCTTTGTTCACTACCTTTCCCTTGGTAGCCTCCCCTTTGACCTCTCTGATTTCTTCCCTTGCCTCTATCTTTGAAGTTAGAATCCCCTTTTCTCCTATTCTTTCTTTTACCTTCATAGCTAGTTGATGACACCTTTGGACAGTAGTAGGGGCCCACAAGCTAAGCTCCTTTTGGATATTCCACTTCAAGCCCCCTAAGTACTTGGCCACCTTGAGTGACTCCTCTTCTTGCTTCTTGGATCTCAAACATAACCTTTGAAATTCCTCAGTATAGGAGGTTACATCTAAGTCTTTTTGCTTCAATCCTTGCCTCTTTTTATGGAGTTGGATCTCAAATTCTTCAGGTAGGAAGTTCTTATTTATCTTTTTAGCCATAGCACTCTAATTTTCTATTGGATTCTTACCCATGTTGACCCTTTCATCTTGCAAATATTTCCACCATGTTTAGGCTGAGCCTCTAAGCCTTGATTTAGCCACCTTAACCTTTTGTGCCTCTGAGACACTCTCACACTCAAAGTGATTCTCCATGCCATCTAACCAATCCATGACTACATCAATATCCATCTTACCACTAAAGAGTGGCAATCCTTCCAAAGCTTTACCTCCTAGGACTTTGATAGCCTTCAAGAAGGGCTCTTCTTGCAAGATAGGATTAGGTTTAGGTACAATGTCTTCCTCTGCCACCTTCTTACCCTTCCCATCTTCTTCTTCCTCTCTTTTCTTAGCTACCTCTACAACTGCATCCAATTTTTTCTTCACCTCTTCTAGTGCTTCTTCAAGAAGCCAGTTTTGTTACCTTTTCTCAGCAACCTCTTTGGCTAATTCCACATTAGTCACCATCCTGGATTCACCCACTGATTCTTCAGTAGCTTCAGACATCCACTGCTTCTTCCCAAATCTTTAACGCACTCTGATACCACACTGATGTGACACCCAACCTTTCTCTTCAAACCCCAAACTCTCTTAGGGATTCCTTATGTCTTTCACCTTACCAACTAGGGCTTCTACTCACCCTAGGCTCCCTAGGATCCTACTCAAGAGATCCTACCTATTCATTTGGGGCACATCAAAAAAGTAGAACCATACTATCTCACTAGCTTCTCCAATCCACAATCAACCTCAAGTCCATCAAAGGCCTCCAAGGGTGTTAGCCACTCATCTAGGGTTTCATTAGATCCCTTATAACATCTGAAAACCCAAACAACACTATAGTCATGGGTGATTACAACTCACAAATGTAAATACACCAAAAAGCTACAAAAATGATACAAGGATTAGCCCTCAACATGGACTTAAACTAAGATATCATGAAAAAACCCTTAAAAGTGCCACAAACAAATCACCAATCTGGATACCCTTTTCAGAGTACTTAGATATTTTATAATTTTTAAGCCCCCAACTTGTCTGTATAGTCAAAGCACAATTTTAGGCTTAAAAAGAGGGTTTCAAGGGTTTCACTGCTGACAGTGGAAAAGTTTATTTTTGTCCCTCTTTGGAACCTTGCTAGAACTTCTCCTTTGGACTAGAGTTATTTTAACCCTCCTTCTTGCTTTCCACATGCTTGGATTGAGGCATCAATTCCCTTAACCCCCTCCATTTCCCGATGTCTGCTCTGTGATCCCTAACCAAGTTACAGTTGACTTGCCTAGGGCATCACTTCAAAAATGCTTGCTGTGATTTTCTTGGGCCCTCCTATAGTGTACATAGATTACATGGATTCTAGTTCAAAACCCCAAGAGACCATAGGAATCCAATGGTGGGAAGTGGCCCTAAGACCCCATTTTACACTTGCAACTCTGTTCAGACCAGTGAACTGGCAAAACCAAAATGAATTTCTAAAGTACTAAAAAATGAAAGAAAAAATAAAAACAAAACCACAAAAAGATTCACAAAAACAACACAAAACTGCTCCAACACAAAATTTAATCCATCTAATCAACTTCTTATTCAAATACCTTTCAAAACACAAAATTAACAAAGAGATGTTTATGCACAGTCCGTACAATGCTTGTTCAAACTTGAAAAACCTGATGAAAAGGTTTTCCTTGGCCTTTTATAGGTTCCTGCCTTGTGTTCTTAACTGTTTAAGACAGTTAGAGCATTTCCAACACAAGAATACTAAAAAATTTCTCATAGCAAGAAAAGTTGTAAAGACAACATGACAACCTTTTTTGCAACTTTTGCTCCAAATGGAGTTAGATTTCAAAACTTGTCCTAAAAACCAAATGAGCATGGAATATGCATAAAATGACCTCAAATAACCTATCTAATTCCTTAGGAACCTTGCTAGACCAATTTACCCATTCTAGGACCCAATTCACCTAGTTGACAACAAATAGCAACTTCTAGCAACTTGGCGATTGTGGGCCTTTCCAACTTTCCTAAACACACCAAAGGACCAAATAGTTCCTCTTATTGAACTAGTGATGTGGATATCATCACTACATGCCAAAATAAAAAAGAAGCCCTAGGTCTCACACTAGCCTACCTAGGTGCTCCTACACCAATGAGGATCAAGGACTTGATGAGATTGAAGCACTAATGGCCAGAAGATTGCAAAGAGGAAAAGGTAGATACAAAGGTAAATTACCACTTGTATGTTTCAATTGTAAAGAGGTTGGACGCTTTGTTGTAAGATGTCCAAAGAGAGGAAAAGATGATAGAGGAAATGATAGATCATATGAGAATAATTTTTATAGAGGTGATAATAGATGTTACTAAAGCAACTGACAATCTGACAAAAGAGATACCCAAGACTACAAGGACACAGGGAAGAAAGCTTGTTACCTAGCTGAGAACAGAGCTGATGACACTGACACTGAATCAGAAGAAGACATCAAGATGGTATTTGTAGCCATGAAGGATGATTCAGATGAAGATGAAGAAAGGTATGTAGAAAATGCATTCATATCTAAAGTTAGTAAAATTGATGTCTAGATCATAGATAGTGGTTGCACTCACCACATGACCAATGATAAACAAAATTTTGAGACTTTTGAATACTATAATGGTGGTTCAGTGAGAATGGGAAATGATACACACTATTTAGTTGAAGGTAAAGGAACCATAATGTTGAATAACCTTATAAAATATGAAAATGCTTACTTGGTTAAATGACTGAATTATAATTTGTTAAGTGTTGCACAGCTAAACAATTCAGGTCACAAAGTAGCATTTGAAAATAAGAAGGCAAAGATCTACAATGAATCAGGAAGGTTGATTGGTATCGGTGAGCAGACAAAAGGTAACCTTTTCTATCTTGATGACACTAACACCACTTGTTTAATGGCTAGAAATGAAGACATATGGTTGTGGCACAAAATATTGTGTCATGTGAACTTTGACAACATGATA
>MU225799.1:2417799-2443596 GCA_018584345.1 Thuja plicata | reverse complement strand
AGAATTAGTCCATACAGATCTATGTGGACCCATGAGGACAAAGAGCTACTATGGAGATAGGTATTTTATTCTCTTTGTTGATGATTATTCTAGAATGATGATAGTCATGTTCTTAAAAGATAAATCAAAAGAATTTAAGATGTTTAAATGATATAAGGCAATGGTAGAAAAACAAAGTGAAAATAAATTGAAATGGTTAAGGTCAGATAGAGGAGGGGAATTCACTTCAGAATAATTCACTAACTATTGCAATGAGCATGGAATTAAAAGACAGGTTTCTACACCGAGAACACCACATTAAAATGGAATTGCTCAAAGGAGAAATAGATCAATTGTTGACTCTACAAGAACATTGATGATTGAGAAAAGTATCACTCAAACTTTCTGGAGGGAATCTATCAATACTATTGTCTACACATTAAACAGAGTAGAATTGAAGGACACAAAGAAGACACCCTATGATATTTGGTATGGTCATACACCCAATGTAAGTTACTTCAAAATATTTGGTAGTCAATGTTATATTTTGATGGATGATAGAAATGGAAAACTTGACTGAAAAAGTGAAGAAGGTATCTTTCTAGGGTACTCAACTAAAAGCAAGGCTTATAAATGTCTTAACAAGTCATCTAAAAAAATCATTGAAAGTGAAAATGTGAAAATAGATGAATTTGTAGAAAAGAATTATAAGGAAAGCAAAAAGGAACCAGAGGACTACAACATGTTTGTTTATATAGAACTTGACACTCTACCCGAGCAATAGTGTATCTCTCCTGAGCAACTGAACATTGCACCTGAGCATCAGGCTGCAATTACCAAAAATTAGGAAAATCCTCAAGATGATGTTCCAAACAATGGAGATGAGAATGAAGGTCAAGAAGATGATCAGAATGATGAACACAGAGCTGAACCAAAACTTGCCAAATATGTCAGAAGGCATCATCCACAAAATCAAATCATAGGAGACAAGAAGGATGGAACAAGAAAAAGATGTAAGTCACTAAACACTAGATGTTTACTTTATGATTTTGAGCCTAAATCTATTAATACTACACTTGAGAATGAAGAATGGATTAGTTCTATGAATGAAGAAATAGAATATATTGAGAATAACATTACATGGACACTAGTACCAAGACCAAATGACAAGAATGTCATTGGTACCAAATGGATATTCAGAAACAAGCTGAATGAGGATGCAGAAGGCACTAAAAACAAAGCAAGGTTAGTATGCAAGGGATATGCACAAGAAGAAGGTATTGATTATGGAGAAACCTTTGCACCTATTGCTAGACTAGAAGGAGTTAGAATCTAACTTGCTTATGCTGCATTTAAAGGATTCAAGGTATACCAAATGGATGTCAAATTTGTATTCCTAAATGGAATACTGGAAGAAGAGGTATACATTGAATAACCAGAAGGGTTTGTTGATCCAGACAAGAGAAACATGGTATATAGACTACATAAAGCCTTGTATGGATTGAAACAAGCACCTAGATCCTAGTATGAAAAACTTCACTCATATCTCATTAGCATAAAAAATTTTAGAACAAGAGAAAATAGCAATCTGTACGAAGATACTGATGGTAATATTCTAATTGCTGAAATTTTTATTGATGATATCATTTTTGGGGGAAATGAATTGTTATGAAAATCCTTTGCTAATGAAATGAGAAAGGAATTTGAAATGTCTATGTTTGGGGAGATCAAATTATTTCTTGGTCTACAAATTCTTCAACAAAATGCAGACATATATATCACTCAGTCCAAATACATCAAGGAAATGCTGAAGATATTCTAGATGGAATATTCCAAACCAGTTGGAACACCTATGGCTACCAGATGTAAGCTGAAAAAAGAAGACAAATCCAACGAGGTAAATCAGACCTTATATAGATCAATGCTTGGAAAAATGATGTATGTTGTTCATACCAGACCAAATATAGCACATGAAGTTGGAATAGTTGCAAGATTCTCTGCTAATCCCAAAGAATCACATATGACTATTGTCAAGAGAATTTGGAGATATCTGAAGAACACTGAGGAATATGGATTATGTACAAAAGAGAAGGTAAATTTGAACTACAAGTCTATACAGATGCTAATTGGGTTGGAAACATTAATGACCGAAAGAGCACAACTAGAGGAGCATTCTTCATGGGTGACAGACTTGTCACATGGATCAACAAGAAGTAAGGATGCATCTCTCAGTCTACTGCATAAGAAGAATATGTGGCTACTGCTGCAAATTGCTTCAATATTTCATGGATCAAACAATTACTAGAAGGTATGAATATGAAGATTCTTGAACCAATAATTATCTATGGTGATAATACCAGTGCAATAAACATTTCTAAAAATCTAGTCATGCATGCTAAGACTAAGAATATTGCTATCAAGTATCACTATCTGAGAGAACAAGTGCAAGAAAAGGAGGTGACACTAGAATATGTTCAATCAAAGGAACAATTAGCCGACATATTCACCAAGCCATTACCAAAAGATACATTTAAGTACTTGAGACAGAGACTAGGGGTCCAACCCTTGTCTATCGGCCAATAAGCTGACTAGGAGGTTGCATCGGCCTATACCAAATCTCAAGATCAGTCATGTTCATGCAAACACTAAGATAAACATAAACATATACATCTATACATAGTAAGGTACAAGTATGCACCAAAAATTAGAGACATTGTATTGCTGATGGATAGGGAAATTCAAGGAATATATTATGTAAAGAATGGAAGATGATAAAAATAAGAAGTGTTTTTGTTTGGAATTTTTTTCAAAGAGAGAGATGATCTCATTATCATAAAGGGAGAGATATCATAAAGGGAGAGATTATCTCATAATCATAAGGGAGAGATTATTGGGAGAGATTATCTCATTGATGAGAAAAGATTAGATCATTATCCATGAAGTGAAGTTCCTGAAAATCAGAAAGAAAGAGTTAATCAATATTCAAAGGCAGAGAAATTGATTACATATGAAATATCCATCTAAGGGAGAGAAGTAACAAAGGGAGAAAGTTCAGACAAAGAAAAATATTGTTGTCAAAGGAAAAAGATATTATCAAGAAGATGAATAGTCTACGAAGAGCACATATCATAATAGAGACATTCGATGTTACATCTATCAAGTGAAGGGATTGAAGATTGAAGACAATCATTCTGTAAGAAACAAATCTAACCTTTTTGGAGCTTACCAAAAGATAAACATTTGTAATAGTTACATTAGAAAAGCTTGATGAAACTACTATATTTCATATTGTATTAGTAATAGTATAGTATGATAATGTAGTATGTTGTCATTAATGCCAAAGGGAGAGATTAATGACATGTAACTGATTGAATGTTTGAAGATGTTAAGTTGATCACTGAAATGTAGAAGGATAATCCAAGACATTAAATCAGTTAATGGATTGTATTTTCATTGATGTCAACTTGATATAATATAATCAGTTATAATCAAAGTGTCAAAGACTTCAGAGAATCAAAGATAAAGATTATGCTTTTAGTAATGCATAAAAGACAAGCATTCACAATGTGACTTCAAACACCTACAGTCGGTGGAACCCGACGGATAGAGAACACTGAAATTCAAGTCACAGTGATGCCTAAGAACTAACACCAATGAGAATTATAGATGAGTAGAATCACAAGCATAACCGATGGCCATAAACATAGTGTAAACCGACGGAGAATCCCGTGGATAACTGGAGTGTTGACCGAAGCTTTCAAAGAGTTAAACACTAAAATTAACTTGAGTTTAGAAATGACAAAATATCTCGCTGGAAGAGATAAATATGGACTTAACTAGTAGTTATCTTTTTTTTTCATCAACAAGATAAATCTATAGATAAATAAAGGATTTAAAGTTGTTTTGTCCAGTTGGCAAGAAGATCTTTGCGAGATAAAATAGGAGTTTTTCTTTAAATCTAATCAGGGAGAATTGTGGATCACGCCAAGATCAAGAAAATCAAGAACCTAAAAACAATGATATCATGTCTATTAAAAGAGAAAACTTAATTCATTACAAATTGAGAGGGTGAATGAATGAAAAGAGGATGTTGAAGAAAAATTGATGAAGAGCAACTTCATACAGTCCTGATCAATCAAGCTGAGGAAAGAGCTAAAGTTTTCTATGGACACCAAGAAACAAAGCACGACATCACCAAGCATAATCAAAGTGGAGCAACGGTATAAACAGAGATATATTGATCAGATTAGTTTTAGGAGATTACAATAGATATGAAAATCTGCAAGTATATGTTGTATATGTGAATAGATCATACTGTTTCAGTTTAACCATTGATTCATAAAGTCTCTTAATCGAGCGGGATTTAAAGATCCTTTCTATATTTAGATGCATCCCAAGGAGTATCAAATTTTTTTATCATGAAGATAGCATGAGATGCTTGATACCTATTGATAGGCCAAGTGAGTGTTTGATAAACCAAGGTAGTATAGAGATTCCCGATATCAAGTGATAGACTAAACTTTTAAATCCTCTAACAAGGTCACACCTAACAATGTGTTTGTAACCTTTAATAGGGTTGGCTCTTCACCGAGCTCACTTCAGAAGAGTGAAAATTTTGGGTTACCAGTCCCAAGTGTTTTTTCCCTTAACAGGGTTTCCACATTAAAAATCCAAGTGTCAATGTGTTTATGAGTCATTACTTTATTGTTTTGCATTACACATAACTAATTTGGATTGATCGGTATACTCTAGATAATTTACTGTCTTTTGGTAAATTAATAGACTGCTATTCAGTAAACATACAGTAGAAGGTTTAACAAAGCATTCTGAGAAGTAGTAATTTGATAATAGTATTTGAAGGCATTCATCTTATAGGACTGAAGTTAACTAGAGGCTTAATATTGTGGTACTAAGTTTTTGGGGTTGATTATTGAAATATTTTTGAGGCTACTGATTCACCCCCCTCTCAGTTATTACTAACACTTCTTTGGGTTAAAAGAAACCCCATATTCCAATGCTCTCACAAAAGGTTTCTCAAGATGACCACAATGTTGTTCCTCTTTTGCTGAATAAGCAGTAAGTTCATCTTGGTATACTACTAGAAAATCATTTATAAAATCTACAAATGCCACATCCATAGCTCTTTGAAATGTTTCTACAACATTTTTCAAACCAAAGGGAATTCTGACATATACATAAGTGCCCCTTGATGTGGTGAATGTAGTCTTGAACTGCTCTGATTCCTTGACCATGACTTGATTGTACCCTGAAAATCCATCCAACATAGGCATCAACTCTGATCCAGTGACTCTCTGTAACATAGCCACCATGTTAGGCAACCCATAGTTATCCTTTAATGAATTTATGTTCAAGTTACTAAAATCTACACAAAGTCTAATATCACCATTTTTCTTTCTTACTAGTACCAAATTTGATACCCATGTTGAATGTCTTATAGGTTTGATTATTCCAGCATACCTCACCTTCTTCAATTCTTCTCGCATCTTTGGTGCTAGGGTAAGATTAATAGGTTTTAATTTCTGTCTGAAAGGCTTTGTGCCTTCTTTTAAAGGAATCTCATTTTGGAAAAGGTCCTCTCTATATGCCTTTAATTCATCTTAAGACCATGCAAAGACATGTTTATATTTATTAAGAAGGTTAACCAACAACTCTCTAATTTTAGAGGATAGATTTTTACAAATGTATACCTTCTTAGGAGATTCATTAGTTCCCAAATTCACTTCCTCCAAGTTCTCAAGCTTGTTCACAGTCCTTGTAGAATAGGTCTTGTCCTTATTTTCAAAAGCTTTCTCAACTACAACCAATCCTTTGGGAACTCTATTTGAATTTAGTTGTAGGACCTCTTTGAAAAAAAAAATATCCTTACCATCCACAATCTCTACATACCCAATGAAGTCCATCTCTTTGTTTCTAAACTCTGATTCACAATGCAAAAATCTCAAAATATCTATATCATCTTCAAAAACTTTCCAAATTTCAATATTATATGGGATAGAAGGCCTGGATTGAAATTCAATCTTAGAAATTCTTGCAAAGGTAACATCTCCTAGCCGTGAAGCAATGTTGGCCAACAAATCTACCTTTTGTTTTGATTCCTATCCGTCTAGTTAATACCAAAAGAATCAAAATTTTCTATTTCATCCCACACAACATTTCTATACTGCCTTAGTCTCTAATTTTTTAAGCATATTTAGATCTTATTTAAGAGATCACTAATTCAGAGTCTCCAATTACCTTGAGAGTCTTTATATTGTGTCTTGAAGCCAATCTTAGCCCAATTAAGAAGGCCTCATACTCTGCAATATTGTTAGTACATGTGAAAAACAAGGTGAATGAGAACTTGTAAGTCTTACCACTAGGAGTTATTAATAGAATTCCTGCACCTACTCCTTCCTTTGAGCTTGCACCATCAAAGTATAGTGTCCACAAGTAATTATTGTCTGTTGTATTATCTTTTTATTCAATGAATAACACATGCTTATTTTCTACCCCAACCTTCCCATCTTGGACTTGGAAAGACCCAATGTCAGTATCCAATAAACAGTTCATATTATTATCATTAATTTCCTCAATCATGTGAGGAGTTCTTGTTTCTTGTGATACCTTGACAATTTGACCTATGATATCAAAGGTTGCAAATGAGAGATCACATTGAATAATCCCTCCCATTGAGGCAGTCCACTTCCTTGATAGGAGCATTCCATACCAAGGAGGGATGTCCACCACTAAAACACTCATGGTTGGCATCTTCTCAGGGCATGAAACAAGTCTATAAGGCAAAGCCTTAATGGTACCTATGGTAGGTACTTCTCTAGAGTCCATTTCTTGACATCTCCCATGAGGAGAATCAACCTACAGTCCTAATGACTTCATGATTTCTATTGGAATGAAAATATTTGATGCCCCAGAGTCTATCATACAATTCTTTAGCCTCTTACCATTTATGAAAAAGGTCAAGAAGAATGTATCTACAACTCCTAAAGGAGTTCTCACATGATTTGTACTTAAGAAAACTTGAGGAATCTTTGAGACAATCACCTCTAATTCTTTCACTTTGTTATCATATTTATCCTTTGATTTTCCCATTTCTCAACTTCTTCCTGCTCTTGCATTCTTGTAGAAGAGATGATGCTCACCCATGTTAAAGTTTTTTCCTTGTGTTCCTCAATCCTCATCATCTCCAAGAGTGGAATCTTGACTGTGATTTGTGACAAAAAATGCCCCATATCAACTAGAGTATATTTCATATTTGAAATGCCTTGCTTCAAAGTAATAACATTCTAATTTTCAACTTGAGTAGCAAGGCTTGGCTCAATATTTCTGCTAGCCTCATGAATAGACGGAGCACTTATTTCTAGTGTCTTTACTTTCACCTTGTGGACAACAATTGGATTATCAGGCTTATCTCCTTTCTTGACCCTTGTTCTCTTGATACCTTCAACAAGCTTTTCTTTTCCTATTTCTTGCTCAGTGTTTTCTCCTGCTTGTCTAACAAAAATACCAGAGGGTCTGCCATCAACATTGCCCGTTGTTCTACTTCTCAAATTGTAGTTACTCCTTGATTAAGCAACCATGTCTGTAGTAATTTGTGTAATTTCTTCATCTGAGGGTCTTCTTACTGCAAAAGGTTCATTACCCCTTGTAGCATTACACCTTATGTCATCAATTATTTCTTTTTATTCATTAGATGAAAACATGTATTTACCTCCATTTTCCTCATCAGATTCTTCTTCACTCCTCAAAAGTGAAGAAGTCATTACACAGCCACTATCATCATATAATTCATCCTCTTCTACTCTTTCTTATTGTGTATCACTTGCAAATATGTTCAAAGAAATTGCACAATATTCAGGGCTTTGTAGGGACTGAAAAACCATGCATCATGTAACATCATCACATGTATTGACAGAATTTCTTTGTAAAGGATCAGGAGTGTTACAATTAGGCTTTTCATTTCTTTGTGGGAAAACAGGCTTCCCATCTTTCCATTGGGTAATATACGGATAGTCCTGCAGCCTTGGCTGCCTATTAAAATTATTGATGATAGGCCTGCTATCATTATTTGGAACCCTAACAGTCTTGTTTTCTTCAGGCTTCAATTCTTTAATGGCACTTAAAATTTTTTTCATATTTACCTCATCTTTAGGCTTAGTAGCATAAGGCCCATCTCATTCTTTCCTAGTAGGCTTCCAATCTTCTCTTCTACCCAACTTCCCTGACACTCTCCTATTTGTCTCAATATTCATTGTTGTCTTATATGCATCTCTGAGAGTTCTAGGATTCTTATCTCTAAGGAGGTAACCCATTTTTTAATCAAAGGCATTCAAATAGGTGGCAAGACAAACCTTATCATCAAGTTTTAAAACTTGGAACAATTTATGCATAGCCTTCTTAAATCGTGTATTCAATTCAGAAACATCCTCATTCTGATGTTTCTTGATGTTATTGAACTCATTTATCATAAAACCTTCATTTGTCTTCTCACCATATTGTTCTTTAAAACAACTCTCTAACTCATCCATAGATCCTATAGAACCAAAAGACAAACCCCTAAACCAGTCCCTAGCATCTTCAATTAGAGATTATAGAAATAGCTTCATTATTACATCTGCATGCATGATCTCATAGTCATCCATCATATCAATAAATTTTTTCAAATGTTCCTCACAAGTAATAATAATATTCCCAGCAAACTTGGGAAGTTTATCTCTGATTTCACTTGGAACTACATTTGTATAACCAGGAACATCAATGAAAGAAAAATTTTTGTACCTTTCTGCATGAGTTGGTCTCCTTGGAAAAGGGTTGTCATCTTGAGAAGATGATACCTTGGCATGTGATTTTGTAGCCACCCCAGCACCAACATGCCTAGAATTCTGCCAGAGGGAATCCATCTTCTTCTTCATTTCTAGAGTAGCATCCTCCAACTCGGCCTTTTCAAGCTCTTTAACTATGATTTATTTTTCCATTCTAGCCCTTCTAGATCAATATCCAACTTGGACATCCGATCTAATGAAAACTTGGGATTCCCAGGTTCATCTATTTGAAAAATTGTCACCTTTTTCTTACCCTTATTTCTTGTTTCTTGGGTAGTAAGAACTGGCTGGATGACAAGTTCCTCTTCAGCTTGTTTAAGTTCATTAACCTGGTTCATTGCTTCCAACCTCAGCAATTGTGATTTCTTTTTCTCAAGAAAACTTTGGTCACGTCTAATCTTATCTTCTTTTTCTTTTTCTCTTCTTTGTCTGATGGAAATTTTCTCATGGATTCTCCTATCCAATTCAGAAATATCTTCTGCAACACTATCAAAATCAGGGAGAGTAGTATCAAATTCTGCAATTTCCTTCTCACTAGGAGAGTGATAATCTTCATAAGCACCCAATCCCAAATCAACAGCCTCTTCATACTCTGATGCATTGCCTTCATGACTATGCTGGATTGGTTCTTCTATTCTTGTGTTCTCCACTTGTCTCTCATTTTGAGGGATAGTTCTATTTTTCTTTCCTTTCCTTGAATGATTAACCTTAGAGGTAGTTGGAAACTCATCCTCCATCTTATCTTAAGGATGTATCTTCACCCAATCTCTAGTGTTCCTATGACTTATATCAAGAAAGTGTCTGTAAAGTGAAATATGTTAATTAACACTGCTCTAGAGAAATCTTAGAGTCGCCACCCAACAAGTTGGAAAAATACAACACTTACCAGAATAAAAATGGCAGAAAAAACACTCACATAACACAAGGTACTCTATACTTCCCATGCTCAACATAATGGCCAGTCGGGACACTATCCTACACTCTATCCCCATCGGAGTCACCATTTTGTTGGTGTTTGAAAATTTTTATTCTATCTAAAGCCACCAATATGCCTTGAGACTGATGTTAGGAGTGGCTAGCTCCAAGTATAGAAGCTCTGCAAGGCAACTAGACCAACTATAGGGAAAAGAATGCCCTCTACACTTTTGGCTCTATAAAACCAAGGTGGGTGCACCTAATCCAGATAACATACAACTCTTTACAACTCTCATTCACTCTGGATTACAACAATAGATGATGGTAAGAAAATGCTAAATACTAATTAGGAATTCATTGACTCTCTATTACCATGTAGGACATACAACCAACAACCATAGGATAAGAAACAACTTAGAAATTTTTTGATGTAAATTTGTAGAATATAGCCAAGTTCTATTAGACATGTATCAACAAAGAATAGAAAAGCTTTTGATTAGTGCCTTATCCATTGGGCAACTTCTTCAATCCAAGTACTGAAATAGAAGACAACCTATTGGAAAGGGCTCACAACCATAAACACGAGTATCTTAGATCATACACTTGCTTATAAGATCCCTATGCATATACATCAAATGAATCTATTTTTCTCCCAAAGTATATTTAATCTAATCCTAAATTAGAACTATGGAATGGAACATACACACAAATAACTCTATATATTGGACTAGAAAAATTTAAAAGTCATACAATGAAAGCCAAGGGGAGACTTGAAACTGAGACAATTGTATTAAGTAAAATGAGTCCAAATCTGTAACAATATAATTGAATAACTACACCATTCAATAACTTGCAAAGATCAAGAAGTATCTATCTTATCATGAATTATAGTCTGATACAAATCTGATATATCCCTGGAACTCAAACTTATGAGCCAACACTTAGGGTCAAAAATCCTGGAACCCCTAAAAAGGAGAAAGGAAAACCTTAAGCAGAAGGAGGAAACCCTAGGAGAGGGTTCTCAACAACTGTCCTTCCAAGCAATTAATGCAATCCTATCTCGTAAGTTGATCTTTCTCCAAAAGAACACTAAAATATCTATCGTGACAAACCACTTCCCAAGTTACAAGAAAAGATCCAATCTCATCAATGTAGAACACTCATAGCATGGTAGAAACATCCTGAAATAGAAAGTAAACCAGAGATCCATAACACAACCATGCTACAGTAAATGCATTCAAACCCACAAAGAACATCCCCAGAGACACAAACGATGCCATTAAGACAGACATGGGCCAAGAAAACCTCAAGCCAATCCCTTGAAAGTCTCAGAATACACCACCATGATAAAACTTGAAGAGACATTTAAAATTTTAAAATATCATTACAACGGCTAATTCCTCTGGCACCAAACACATCAACGACTAAGATAAAAACCCTTTCACAACTTTAAAACAGGGTCGTCGATGAACTTTACATAATATGGGTACCAAGTAAAAAGAAAATTTATGCTTGCCTGATCAAACTCCATTAACATCCATACGAAAACATCCCACTAGGCCTCGAAACCACCCATCTTTATTTTCATGCACAAGTTCCACACTCTTTACTACCAACTTGGACACGCGTCAATCTTTTCACCATCGCGTGATGCTTATTTTCCTCTCATCTTTCCTTCACGCGGTAGAAAAACACTATTGGATCTCAATCTACCTTTCATGATCCTTTTCCATCTCCACCACGCATCACCATCTGACTTGATCCATCTTTTTGGTCCCACCTAACCATCCTGTCAACTGTGCCATGTGGCACCACCTTACTCACTGGGATCTTTGCCGTGAGTCCAACCATCCTGTCCTGCCAGCTGTCGAACTTGCCACATGTCACACCCACACCATTGTGTGATCTGATAGGACCTACCATGACTTATATTGCACCATCATTCCCTGCCACCACATGTCACCTCATGGAACTTGTCATCTGATCACGTGCCCACAAAATTATCCATCGTGTCTGCAAGTTGGCCGCTACTAACCGCAACACTTTACAAACTATCAGCCAAAAGGCGCGTGCCTTTCAACACTTAACCTATATCAGGCTCAGGTATAAAAACATTAATTTACTTCACCACACAACCAATGTGGGATATATGACTTGAGGCACTTAAAACACAAAAAAAAACCAACGAAGACAAAAAGACCAATCCGACTGATTTGACTCCATAGAAGCGACCAAAAGGGAACAAAACATAAGAAAAACACCCCTCTGCAACCCTTTCTCGTGAGAAGAAGAAAGAAAACACTCTACAACATTTGAGATCCCACCATGGAAGTCCTAATTTCTTTAACAGTTCTAACGGCTAGCTTTTGAATATTTGGCGTTCCAACATAATTCTCACACCATAAATCTATAAAATATAACATTTAAAAGTATAAGAATTAAGGAAAAAATATAAGAGTCATTTTTTAATTTTTTCTTGTAGTATTGAATAAGGATTTTTACCTAGTGGTTATTTTTCCATCCTATCAATTGAATAAAAGATTCTCCACTTTGCACCCTTGTAGACCTCAAATATATAGACCAAATGTAGATCACCTCCAACTCATTAAGAACTTTGTCTCTCAAGTTGTGATCTGACACCATCTTATTAATGTATGTAATAACACCTTCCATGACCTCCTCATTAACCATAAATATATTAAAGAAATAGAATTTTGAGCTCAAGTAGTAGGCCAAGGCATGTATCAACTAGTGGAGTTAATTTGTCCATCTATGATTAATGACACACCAAATGATTTCATCTTTTTTTGCCAATTTATGCCATAATAATTCAATATGACCTCTTAGGCCCTATTCACGACCTCATAAAGGAAACCCATTGGCATGCCTTCTCCATCCACCATACCAAGAAGTGTGGCTAAAGGTTTTGTCACTTGAAAAATTGAAAACAAATTTTAAATCATTAAAAAATTAATCCATAAAAAAGAAGGAAATAGATTATTTTGTATAAAATTTATGTTTGTATTTGTTACTTACCTTGATTAACTCCTCTCCCTTTTTGTTGAATATGTCATCAAAAATTATACTTTTAATCTTCTCTCCTTTAGATTATTTGGAAAACGGAGACCCCAACAAAACCATCAAAAACAAAAATTTACTTGGCATGAATCACAGAAAGAATGCTTTGCAAAGTGAGGAAGTGGCTAGACAATCATGTCTCTTCCAGTTGCAAAAGGTCCTTTCCATTTGTGTGTTTTTTCATCAAAGAAATGATGAAAGTATAGTTATAGATAAATTGGGTAATCTGTTTAGCATCTTCAACCACACTTTTGACCAATCCAATCTTCTCAATGTGCTCTAACAACAAATCCAATCAATATGCAACATAAGGAGTCCATGGAAGAGTAGGATGCATCTACATAAGTATTTTACTTGTGGCTACATATAAATTATGTTGTCTTTGATAAGTTGGAGAACACTCTGAACCCCAACTTCCTAGATCACCCCATCTAATAAATTGCATAGGCCTCAACCTTTTTGACTTAATGTGAGGCATCTAGAGACTTCAACACCACTAATGTGCCACTAAAAGCCACTAAACAATTAAGAAGAGTCCTATACCATCCATCTATGTAGCCACTTGATTAGATGTTGCAACATTTAATCTGTCAAACTTTGTTTTGATCATCGACCACAAGTCATATACATTTTTATGACTTTCTATAGCTATGACCACTCAATTTTTTGCATTTCATATAACACACATTTTCACATACACCTCTCCTCTTTTTCAACACATTATCAGTTCCATAATTCCTACCATTTAAATTATTTCTACCATATCCATCATTACTACTTCTATCATGTCTTATTACCATTCATTTCTTATTTTATTCATCCTTCTCTCCCTCCTTCTCTCCCTAAGGTCTTGCCTCATTACATATATCTTTTTATACCCAATTCCATTCCTAATACAACTCTACCTTATATACCTCATATAAAACATCTTTCTTGTTTTGAGATTCAGTGTACACTTATCCTCTTGGTTCCCAAACTTCTCTTATCTTTCATTCCTCCACCCTAAATTCCATTATATAACGTTAGAAAATTTTAAATAAAACTTTATAGCATGCTTAGTAAAGAAGACATTGATGAACTTATGGAAGTTGGGAACACACCATTGACATTTTGGATTGTTTTGAATATAAGTTATATATGAAACCTGATCTCGTGATGTATGAAGGAAATGTTTATGCAATTGTATATTTATATTCTTTTACTTCAACATCCTTAATTTTTTAAACGAAGATAAGCTAATGACAAAAATATTTATAAGAACTTTATAAGAAAAATCATGTTTGAATCAGACATGTGATAAATGTTGTAATTATCCATATTTTGAATGTTCTACGTACTTCTCTTGTACAATTTGAAATGAAACAAGAGACACAATGCACATAAAAAAGAATGAAATAGATTATTTTTTATAAAGTTTATGTATGTATTTGTTACTTACCTTGATTAACTCCTCTCCCTTTTTGTTGAATATGTCATCAAAATTTGTACTTGTAATCTTCTCCCATTTAGATTATTTAGAAAATAGAGACCCCAACAAAGCATCAAAAATAAAAATTTACTTGGCATGAATCACAGAAAGTATGCTTTGCAAAGTGAGGAAGTGGCTAGAAAATCATGTCACTCCTGGTCACACAAGGTCCTTTCCATTTGTGTGTTTTGTCATCAAAGAAAGGGTGCAAGTATAGTTATAGATGAATTGGGTAATATATTTAGCATCTTCAACCACACTTGTTACCAATCCAATCTTCTCAATGTGCTCTAACAACAAATCCAATCAATATGCAACATAAGGAGTCCATGGAAGAGTAGGGTGCATCTCCATAAGTATTTTACTTGGGGCCACATATGCAATTGTGTTTTCTTTGATAATTTGGACAACACTCTCAACCCCAACCTCCTAGATCACCTCATCTAATACATTGCACTAGGCCTCAACCTTTTTGACTTAATGTGAGGCATCTAGAGACTTCAACACCACCAATGTGTCACTAAAAGCCACTAAAAAATTAAGAAGAGTCCTATACCATCCATCTATGTAGCCATTTGATTAGATGTTGCTACATTTTCTCTGTCAAACTTTGTTTTGATCATCGACCACAAGTCATATACATTTTTATGACTTTCCATAGTAATGACCACTCAATTTTTTGCATTTAATATAACACACATTTTCACATCCATCTCTCCTCTTTCTGAACGCACTATCAGTTCCATAATTACTACCACTTTAATTATTTCTACCACATCCATCATTACTACTTCTATCATGTCTTATTACCATTCATTCCTTATTTTATTCATCCTTCTCTCCCTCCTTCTCCCCCTATGGTCTTTGGTGCAGGAGCACCACCTCCACCTTTGAAATTAATATCTTTAAGTCATTTTAAGATTTTATTAAATCATGGTCTAGTGATGAAAATGTATTGTAAAGCACTTGAAATCGGTTTAAATGATGTTTGTAATGAAAGTCCGAATATGAATATAAAGAGACACGGGAAGGTAAAACGGTTGTAACTGTTCTCAATAGTCTTTAAAAAAGATATGATTGTAATAGCAAGGAAGAAGGACAGAGTGGTTACGGGAATAAGGAATAGTTTGTGAAAGGAAATTGGGCTCTCTGGTTAAAAACCAGAGAGCCATTGATATTTCGTTGACTTAGATTAAATGAAATGTATTTTTATTAATTTTTTATGTTTCCTACTGTCGGCTTTTTGATCTCTATCATAAAGATTATAACAGTGAATGTGAATCGGTTGTTAAGAGATCGGAAACTAATATTATTAGTTCGGTTTTTTAGAACAATCTATAAGAAGCAGATTGTTGAGTGTTCATTGAAAAGTTACGTATAGCAGACGGTTGTGGAGTACCACATCCCATTGACCAACGATTTCAAATAATCTATTCTGTGTTTTGTTTATGAATCGGGTTGCACAACCAGTCCCGATTTGGGATGATGGTGTTGGGTTTTGATATAAAGCTTCTTCCATCTAAAAGAAAGGAAATCGATAGTTTGAAATGCATTATAGGTGAATGGAATTTCAGATTTTGATAAGCAGATGGATTTTTGTCACATGAATAAATTTAGAATTTGGGTTGTGACTGTGATGTGAGGATTGAATAAAACTTTTGCCTCTAATCTATTGTTTTATGACAGTCAATTTCAGTCTCGGTATAGAGACCATAACTTAAAATATAACCGTTGGATCTTCACAATTTTGAAATATGTTTGACAAAACCTAGTTTGGGATAACTTCACCGGAGCGATCGAGAAAATATGGCCTAGTTCAAAAGTTATAAAGGACTGAGTGCGGCTCTATATAGAATATCTCATGATTGAAATGTTTCAATGTTGAAGTGTGAAGATTGGTGTTTTGCCACTAATAGATGATTAAAAGAGATTAATATTTGGAAAATGCAGATTGTAGAATTCCATTGATGCCCTCTGCATCAGTCTTGCCTCATTAAATATATCTTTTTATACCCAATTCCATTCCCAATTCAACTCTACCTTATATACCTCATATACAATATCTTTCTTATTTTGAGATTCAATGTACACTTATCCTCTTGGTTCCCAAACCTCTATTATCTTTCATTCCTCCACCCTAAATTCCATTATATAAAGTTAGAAAATTTTAAATAAAACTTTATAACATGCTTAGTAAAGAAGACATTGATGAGCTTATGGAAGTTGGAAATACACCATTGACATTTTGGATTGTTTTGAATATAAGTTATATATGAAACCGTATTTCATGATGTATGAAGGAAATGGTTATGAAATTGTATATTTATATTCTTTTACTTCAACATCCTTAGTTTTTTGAATGAAGATAAGCTAATGACAAAAATATTTATAAGAACGTTATAAAAAAATCATGCTTGAATAAGACATGTGATAAATGTTGTAATTATCCATATTTTGAATGTTGTACGTACTTCTCTTGTACAATTTGAAATGAAACAAGAGGCACAATGTGCCAAATTCCCGCCAATAGTTAAAGAGGAAAGTAGGATGAAGATAGAGAACACGAGGAAGATATGGAGATAGGATAAAGGGATAGAAAGAGATGTAAGATATGAATATGTAGAGAGAGAGAGAGAGAGAGAGAGAGAGAGAGAGAGAGAGAGAGTAAAAATTTTAAAATTGTACTACAAATAAAATATTTAAAAATCAACTATATTTTAGCCGATAGGCTATTTGTGGGAGCTTTGCTCCCGGAGACAAAATTTATTGCTAGAAAGTTGTTAGCCCTTCCCATTATTTTTTATTTTTCGATCATAAATTTTATCTTCCTCTATGTTTTTAATTTTAACCTCAATTTTTTTTTTGGGTAAGTTTCTAATTTGAATTAAAAAGTCTATCTTCTTTTTATATGAATAAGATTTTTTTTCTACATTTCCGATTGAACATTTTTATCCTGTCGGTGTAAGTGCATTTGTTTTCTATGCATGTCTACCAGTTTGGTCCATGCATTTGTACTTTTAGGTCATTTATGGTAACCATGTTGTGTATTTTAATATTAGGAGAGGTAGCATTGATCATTATCGATAAGAGAGGGAGATTGCATGAAGACTTGGATTGCATGGTTATGAATTGACAAACATTGTGAAGAAGAAACATAATAGACTTATAGCTATGAAATATGAGCTTTCCAAGATTTTTAGTAGGCACGAGGTTTCAAATGAAAATCTTTGTAAGATTTCAACCATTTCTTAAAAATATAGGTTTGTTTCTTTCATGTCTCTTTTTGTATACAGTTTTGTTTTCCCTTTTGTTTCCTATTAATGTGGTGTACATATTATTGCACAAGGTGTCGTTATTGGTGAATCTGTGTATGGCATCAAGGTTCTATATGCCTAGGAAATGATGTTATTTTTCCACAAATATTTAGTAGCTAAAAATTATGTGCAGTGCTCGGGGTTCATAAAATTTAAAAAACCATACATTTCATATTTAATAATCAATGGGCAGTTCATGGTAACTTTGCATGGAAAACATAGACTGTGTTTTAGATGTATGAGATCATAACCAGTAGTTATATTTTTTAGTAATTTACTTATGTTGTGTATGTTTTGTAAATGTTTGTGTATTTTCAAAATATCTATGCAAGTCAAGTTTTCAAGAATTTAGATTGAAAAATATGGGGTTTCACTTTAAATTTTAGCAATCATAATCAATTTCTATGTAATTTCACAAGCTCTTTGTAGATTGAGGTTCTGAGATATTAGATGGGTAGGGAAAGAATAATATGAGGAAAATAGAGAAGTGACAGTCAGGCATGTTATAGGAGAAATTATTGTTATTTAATTGCATTGCAACAAAGACGATGGATTTCATTTTAAGCTAAAATTAGTTGTGTGGTTTCATTTTCTATGCTCATACAGGGGTATTTGAATGTTTGATAAAATCTACATGCATACCAAATTTTTAAGTCTTGTATTATCTAATTGTTAAAAAGTATATACATAAAGCTTAAACATTTAGAAATACAATTTTAATAATAAATTTTATTTTCAAATTAAAAACTACCATTTTTATAATCAAATATGAAATTTTTAAAGAAAGTAAATAAGTTAATAAATAATATTTTTTCTATTGATAATATAGAATCAACTGAGTACAAACAAGATAACCATCATAATGTTGTCTGACTAACTGAACTAGAAGTATAGACAATACTATCTCAAAGACCTATAATCTAGCATATTTACAATCAGTATATGATCTAAAAGTTATTCGACAAAATTTACATAATAGACTCCCGCCTGAACATATATTCCCAAAATATACAAAACATATCAAAAGAGAAGTATTTTAGTCCCAACCTCTCTCCTTTCAGTCATCATTATCATTGCTTTGTGTGAACTCATTGATTCTCCACTAATCCTCACTATTTTCAGTGTTTCTTTCACCTGAATTGTTATCATCTATGTTGGTTGAATCAACCCTCTTGTTATTGTTAATATAGAGTTGTGTATGGAGTGAAACTTAGGTGCTGGGGTCTGTTAAACCACCACGGTTGTAATCCTTAGATTTAGGAATGTTATATTGATTATCTCTGCTATTATTTTCTAGGTCAGGAGCATCACTGATTAAGGTACCACTTTGGATGTCTTTGGGAAACAACACCATAGCCCCTTGCTTTATAAAAATTTGGAACCTCTCTTTTGGAACATGGATGGTGGAAATTACTTGTGACATGATAAAAAAATATGTTAGAATGATTTAGAATAACTGAGAGGGGGTTGAATTAGTTATCCAAGGTCTAGATGTACCAATTGAACTTTCAAACACTTCAACCAACTCAGATCCACTCAGTAATCCACTCGGTATCTATAGTATATAATCAATAATATAAACTTGCAGTTTACTGTCCTAATGTAACCAACTTGAAGAATATAAATATCTCAACAATACAACACATAAAATAACATTCACACAAGTATGACACCATGATTTAACATGGAAACCCAATATGGGAAAAACTACCAGTAACATGGTACCATTTTTTCACTCTTATGAAGTGAGTTCTGTGAAAAGCCAACCTGGTTAAAGGTTACAATACACACTATTAAAGGTGTCCTGGTTAAATGATTTAATCACTTTGTTAGAAGCGAGACTTGTTAGAGGGCTTAGACCTGTTGGTGCTCAAATCAATAGATTGGATTTCCTATGGATTTTTCCTATCCAATAATGAGAAACCTAAGTGAATTACCAATTGACAAGGTTTCAGCCTAATTCAAGTTTCAACCTTCTACAATTTTGGCTCTGCAAGACCAAGGTTGGTAGGCCTATACCCTAAACTTGTTTTCCAAATATTAATGGATTTTTAGAGAAGATAATATGTGATTCAAACTTCTTTATCCTAGAGTACGGAAAAGTACTACTGAAATCCTTAAACTAGAAGCAATGAACTATCAAGTGTTAAATGTAATGTTGTATATATTTTAAGAATGTTGATGGATACAAGATATGAAGTGAATAGAGAAAATGGATATCGTAGCTCAAAACTATAAAAAATGAACTAATAACCATAATCCATTAAGAAAGAAAGACCAGTGCCTCAATCAACCATGTGCAATAGAGTCACTATCATTCCAATCTTATGTTCAACCTCAGAGACAGTTTTACAATAAAAAACTTATCACTTCAAAGGTGTTATGAAATGAATATGCAACCTTGAAATAGATTTAGAGATATTTCAAATGGGTATTTCTTCTCAAATGTTAGACCAATTGACAGAGGCCTCAATCAACATAATTTAACCATGCAAAATGAGAAAACCAAATGATAATAAAGATCATGAACCAAACCAAGAAGCATATACATCAAACTATCACTTTGAAGAAGTTCTAGTGATTTATCTAAGGGACTAATTATAAAATGATAATCAAATAACTGTACATGTGAAATAAAAAGGACTTATCTTTATTTTATTTTGGAAAATGATACAATTGAGTTTAATTTTTCAGTTACTGATCCATCTATCCCATGTGACTATAATAATAGTAAGTCTTCTTCCTTTTTGTGTTGATCTTGGTGTCCTTATAAATATAAAATTGAAAGGATGCAAACAAGCTTCAGATCAACATGACTATTTCTAACAAACACCTAACTCTAAGATCAATAACTGAATACTAACGATTACAATAATATAATGTTTGATTATCCTTTCTTGATAACAAATGCTAACTGATTAGATCTTATAGTAACAACTCAATAATCTCTTCATAGTATGTCTGATTCGACAACTTAAATAATGGATCTGCATCATGATGTTAGTCCAACTATATATCCATCCATATTCTATCTCATGAGAACATTGACCACATAGATATATCTGCACATGATAATGAATATATTTTTGACTCCAAATATTCTTTGGTGCATGATATCTGGAATCAAATGTGTCACCTTTTATCAACCACAACCATGGCATCGATCATTCCTCTGCGATCCATCTTCGTCATGTCTGCACGTGATCATTCATCATGAAGTCGAGAATCTAGACTGTCTGATCAAACCATGTTTTCCACCTTTACAATCTGCATGTAGAAGTCCATTCATCAAATGATAAAATAAACCCTCAGTATAATATAAAGTAATAATGCCACGTAATAAGTCAATTTTGATATTGTTGCCAAATCTTTTTGTCTTTTTCCCATCACTGCCACATATCAAGTTTTTCGCTACCACGCAATGACTAAACTTTGTCCACTTTTCCATCATGTCATCGTGCTAAGCCATAGATCTTCCAGCTTACAGTCATAGATCTCCCTTGAATGCTTTTGTTATTACCCGATTATATTTTCTCGCTCGATTAAGTCCTAGCCGTTGATTTAAAGCACAGGCTAAAATATGTCTTTAAGTAATCTTTCTTTTACTTTCCTGTATGTGCCTTTGTGTAATCCAGTCATTCTTCTACCAACCAAATACCGCCACCTATATCTACATTGTTCCACCTATATATCTTGGCAGGCCGAGACACTTTTCACCTTTTTCGCCATTACGTGATTTTTAAACGGTGTGCATTTTGAGATAGCGCCATCGCGCTTGACTGTTGGATAAGACCTTGCTATGATCAGATACTACTTGGTTTGAATTTAGTTAAGTAGGCTCCATATGACATGCGGCGATTATTTTGTGGTTCCGTGGTAATTACAAAAATTTACATGGCTGTCAAGCATAAATTTTCAAAAGTTGATAGTTACATTCGACTGCTTCAATTATCATGGGGTCGAGACCAGTATGTTTTGACACTATGCAGTGGATAGAAAATTAATCACTGCTTCATTGTGCCATCACACAATAGGTAAACAAAGGGTAAGTCTACAATCATGTGGCTGCATAAAATGTATGTTAATTTTGATTTCCTTTTAGTTTAGATCTGCATAAAAGGAGAAATAAGGAAAATCAATGGTAAAAATGAATAACTGTTAGAGACATGGATTCAAACAACATAGTATTAATAAAATACATAAAAAATATAAGTAAGAAGCATAATATATAAACTAGAAGGCTATATAAGATAAATGAATAAGTGTAAAAAGATACTTCCTTGATTGATTATAAATACAAATACTCTACAAATCTAGGTTCCACCAGTGGCTCTTTCTGGGGATGTGTATTCATACCTAAACACAAAAAGATCCAAGCTATCTCTGGAAAAATAGACCATTAGAAGAAAAAAAAAAACAAGAATATAATACATATTTCATAGATAAGAAAAAAAACTTGCCTGTTGTTGACTTCAATAGAAAAAAGGTTTAAGATACTAACCACACACAGGAAGTTCATGATGGTAACCCTCCAAATCCTCCAAGAGATAATAATTTTCACCTCCTTTACCATTAATGACAAAATGTCCCACCTATAAAGCATCAAACTTTCCATGTTTTCCTTTGTCCTGATCTTTCATGTTCTATCTCAAAACTAGATCTCCTTCTTGAAACTTCCTTTCTGTAGTCTTTTTATAAAACAAGACCTTTACTTTTTGGTGTAATTCATGATTTTTCTCATGTGTTTAATTCCTCATTTCTTCCAATTCTGCAAGCTATTGAAGTCTATCTTCCATGAAATCTACTTCGTCCCATTGCTATTTATTTATAAACTTGTATACTAGAAACAAATTGTTTAGTGGTAAGTGAGATTTCTTTCCATGGAAGTTCATATGGGGCATATCTAGTAGAATTCTTAATTGTAATTTTGTTTTCCCAAAGTGCAAGAGGTAAAATTGAATCCCATGATCTTTTGTTGTTATCTAACATCCTTTTGATAATTTTCATTATATTTTTGTTGCTAGATTATGCTTGGCCATTTCCTTGAGGGTGATAAGGGGATGAAAAATAAATCTTTATTCCATATCTCTCATGAAATTCAATGAACTCTGTAGAGCTGAAGCACATAGAATTATCACAGACAATCTTCTGAGGAACACCAAATCTTGTCAATATCTTTTAAGTCAGGAATTTGATTACCACCTTACTAGAAGCTTGTTTAGTTGGTATGGCATCTACCCACTTAGTGAAGCTATCAGTGGCTACCAAAATCAATTTATGTCCACCACTAGATGTATCTGTGATCACACCTATGAAATCTATTCCCCACATTCGGAATGGTTCTTCAATAGACATGGGATTAAGAGGTAATGCACCATTATATTTGTGTTTTCCTAAAAACTTCTCACATGCTTCACATTTTTGAATATATTCATGAAAGTCCTTCAATATGCAAGGCCAATAGTATCCTACATTCAATATCTTGTGTGCAGTGGTTTTTTCTTAAAAGTGTCCCCCACATGCTCCATCATGGATATCCTTATGCACCTTTTTAGCTTGGTATGTATCTAGACACAAAAGAAGTATACCATCCCTGGTCTTCCAGTATAAGTCTCCTTGCATCAAGATATATTTAGATGCTTGCAATTTCACTGTCCTCTTCTGACTATCTGTAAGGGTTTCAGGACATTTCATGTGTTTCAAAAAATATACTGTGTTAGTGTACCAAGAGCATCTTTCAATACTTGTCTTAGTTTCACTTAGATCAATTTGATTCACCTGTAATGCATCCATATTTGATTCTGCCATCAACCTTGCTAATCCTTGTCCTCTAATAATCTTAGTGATTTGAATCTCTATATCAAATTCCTGAGTTTGATTTACCCACCTACATCTTATCCTAGTGACTTCTAATTGTCTGAATATATCCTTTATTTCTGCATTAGGAATATAGGCTATCACTTTTGCTCCTACCAAATAAGACCTGAAGGACTTTATTGCCTTTACAAGTGCATAATCTTTTTTTTATTGATATCATAATTTAACTCAGAGGCTTGAAGGGTTTTACTGAAGAATGCTACTGGTTGTTCATGTCCTTCATTATTCTTTTGTAATAAGACAACAACAATGGTGTGATATGATGCAAAGGAAAATAATTTAAATGGTTGAGTATAATTCGGGGACTTGAGGATAGGAGATTTCTTAGTTGCATTTTTAATCTTTACAAATGCCCCCAAAGCATCATTTGTCCACTTCATGTATTTTAACTATTTGAAGAAAAGGAATAGATAATTTAACTTGAGATAATATATTCGACATGAAAGAACATTCATTTGGAAGAGATTTACTAACCACCTTTTCTCTTACTATTTTTGGAAAGTCCTGAGGTTCTACCTGTTTATCTTGAGAAATGCTTTTGTGCTTCAGCCTCTTTGGATCTGTTCCTTGGTCAAGTTTCCCTCAGTCTACATTCACTGTTCTATTCCTTAACTTGTAATTACTTCTTTCTTCTTCCACTGCAACTATTTTGTATGATTTATTCTCCTCTTCTATTAATTCTCTTAATCTTGAAGTACTCTCCTAATAATTCCCATAATGGTACACTCTATTTAGGTCATCCCTACAGTAGTATTCATCTAAAGACCTATAATCATCATATCCCCACATAGGATTTGTTGATAAGTTATTCATTGTGGGTCACTAATCATCATTTTGATCTTCATCCTCTCTCCATCTTTGGGCAACAACACAATGTTCATAAGAATGTGGTAGTCTGTAGGATTCACACCAAGGATAGATTTCCAAAAAATTGTTTTTTTTCCTCAATGGATCAGGAGTATGTAATTCTTTTCTCACTAGTTTCCCATCCTTCCATTTTGTGCTATAAGGCATATCCTACAATTTATATCTATCATTTTTGTATGGTACTCAATTATTCTAGTTATACTTAAAATTATCTTTTCCATTATTCATTTGGAGGCCTTCTATGTGTGTAATATTAACACCTTCATGAAATTAGGACTAATAACAACAATTGTATAGAAAGAAAATATGATTTAATCTAAGAATTGAAGCTAAAAATCCATATCATCTCATGGTTCTCTATCTAAGATTTGTTAAGAGAGCTCTCAAGCTTAATCTCTCTCAAGCAAAACCCTAGAATGAGAAATGAATGATAAAAAATGCTTCTCTGGCTTCTACACCTTTGGGTGATTTTTCATCTGTGGGATAGAAAAACACAGAGAGTTACAACAGTGAGTAAATCAAATAAAACCTGATTTAATGCAGAAACATTTACGCGGCATTTAACAGCTAAACGGTGGATTTTAAATGTTTCTAAGCGTAAATTGAAACTTTCTACGTGGATTTTAAATCCTAACAAGCGGCTTTTAACAAATCACAGGCGACTAAACAAAATTAGCAAGCGACATAGAAAGTGTAAAGAGCAGCCAAGTTTTGCTAGTAAGCGGCTGTTGAAAAATAGTAGGCGGCACACTTTATCTAGCCGGCGGCACACTTTATCTAGCAGGCGGCCCACTTTATCTAGCACGCGGATGAAGAAGAAAAGACAGAGATGAAAGAAGCTCCGTAGGCAGCATTTTATTGTTCGTAGGCGGCTCTTAATATCGCATAGGCGACTCTTTTCCTGTTTCCTATAAAATAACACCAAGAACAAAGCAAAACACACAATTTTATGATAAAAATGTTAGCAATGAGGCTTAGATCCCCACAATGGACACCATTTGTGTGTGTAAGATTAACACCTTCATGAAATTAGGACTAATAACAACAATTCTATGGAAAGAAAATATGATTTAATCTAAGAATTGAAGCTAAAAATCCATATCATCTCATGGTTCTCTATCTAAGCTTTGTTAAGAGATCTCTCAGGCTTAATCTCTCTCAAGGACAATCCTAGAACAAGAAATGAATGATAAACAATGCTCAAATCTAGCTTTAAAATGCTCAAAATGCTCCAAGATGTGTTAGAAAACAACAAATGCTCCTAAACATGATATACTAAATGCTACGCAAAAGCTCTCAAATGCTCTCCATATGTCTATAATAAGGATGCTTTTGCTCTTTAAATTCTTGGATCCCAAACACAAAGGAAATGGCTTGTATTTATAGCATTTTTCCAAGGGTAGGGGGTAGAGTGAGTTGATCATGATCAAAGTTTGGTTAAGTCAAAAGCTTTGAGGTGTTC
>MU225799.1:2378051-2406049 GCA_018584345.1 Thuja plicata | reverse complement strand
GTTTTGTGGGTACCATCCCCACCCCAGTTTTACTTTCTATTTGGAAGGTTTCTGGGTTACCAATCTTTGTGTTATGTGTTATGAAATATTACATTTTCATGCTTGCAGTAGATTAGATGAATGAATGGTTAGAGAATATAAAAGTGCAGAAATGCTTTAAAGTTTTAAGTGTTACTGATTCACCCCTCCCCTCTCAGTAACTTGGTTAGTCCTGAATATTTCCAACAATCCACATAATCTTCCATAAAGGTGTGCATCATGTCATGGAAAATGGTCATCATGGCTCTTTGATAAGTGGCTCCAGCATTTTTGAGGCCGAAGGGTGTTACACTCCAACAAAAGGTACCCCGTGGGCATGTAAAGGCTATCTTCTCTTGATCCTCAGGTGCTATGTGAATTTGATTGTACCCACTAAATCCATCCATAAGTGAAAACATAGAATGACCAGTAGTGAGATCCACAATAGCATCAATGCTAGGTAATGGAAAGTCATCTTTCGGAAAAGCAAGGTTTAAATCTCTGAAATCTATGCAAACTCTTATGGTCTTATCATGTTTGGTAACCGGTACAATATTGGAGATCCATTCAGCATATGCTATTACTCTTATAAATCCTTCCTTAAGCAATTTCTCCAATTCAACTTTGACTAAAAGGGCTACATGTGGATGCATTTTTCTCAAATTCTGCTTGACGGGCTTAACCCTTGGTTTCACATTTAAGTGATGCATTATGAAACTTGGATCTAATCTGGGCATATCAGCATATGACCATGCAAAGTTGATTTTTTTTTCTTGAAAGAATGTAATGAATTCTTCTCTCTCCAAGGGACTCAAAGATGCTACTAAGTGAATGAATTTAGGATCCTCTTATGTTCCAATGTTAACCTTTTCTGTGGGTTCAATAAGTATAGGTGATATTTCATCTTCATGAGCTAGTAAGGTGTCCAACCTCTCTCCCTTAGGTGCCACAGTTGGGTTTTCACCTTTGGAAATATCCTTTATTTTAACTTTTTTTGGGTCTAGCACTGCCACATGGTGGTTTTCACCACTAGACCTTCTCATTTTTTTGTATATTTTCTCTTCATTTTTTGGATTAAGAGGTTGAAGACCTGCCCCTATCATCATGTCCAGTGTAAATTCATTGGTGGAAGAATTTGGTTCAACCGCATTGATGTATAAGGCCATTGCATTGTCATTTGGGAAGTAGAGTAAGTCATTTGACTCTAAAAGATCCCAATCGATAAGTTTGACATGTATTAAGGACAAAGATTCATTGGATGAGTTTTAATTTGAAGGAGTTAAGGACATGACTTCATTTGATGGTTCATAAATTGTATCATCAAGGTCTATGATATGTGCCTCTTCAAGATGGTCCATGGAAGAAGGATCAAAATCTTCTTCACTAGAATCCTCTAAGATTTCTATGGGAAAGAAAGCATCTGGATTAAACACTAGGTTAGAATCTCCCACCCACGAAGGTATCCAAGGTTCACCTACCAATTGAGTGAAAATAGGTTCTTGTTCTACATTGACTTGTTGAGGTTCACTTGATGTTTGAGTTGAATTCGAACTTTGAGTTACAAGTTCTTGATTTTAACCTTTAGGGGGAGTTGCATAAGTGTGAATGGTATCGACCTCTATGTCATGAAAATATTCTTTGGACAATGAATCCCACTCATAATCCCTAGAATCATCTTCACTTTTAGAACCTAGCATATCGATATGTGCATGAAAATCATGCATGGGACTTGAACTTTCTCCTTTATGTTGAAAACCTATGTTGGCTTTCTCTTCTTTAGCTCTCCAAACTGGTTCAATAGGTTCTAAAAACCCTCTATGTCAAACTCCTAAGGTTCCTCTTCCCTTATACCCCATTTTCTTCATGATATCAAATCCTTTTCCATGTTGATCAGTTTGGATATTGATATGTTGCACCCTTTCATTGGAATTAGCTGAATTGTCATCTTCTTTATAGAGCCATTGTAATACCTCGTTATCTTCTTTGTCCATTTCTTTTTTGTCACATTACCTGAAACAATGGGAATTGTATTTATGAGGTTGATGATCTTTGGATGGATTCCCATGTGTCCTTGGGGATGTAGGTAAATCAAAGAAGGAAACTGAATATTCCCCTACTCCTTTTGAGTTAATTTTGCATTGTTTCTCAAATTGATTCATTAGGTCACTCATTTTTCATAGTGATCTTTTTTAGTTTGGCCTCTCTCCTCCTTAGTGGGTTTAGAAGTTTCCAATATTAATGTTGAAGTATGAACTAAATTATCCTTTGAATTTGAACCCTCATAACTCATCTTTTCTTTTCCTTTAGTTGATGTAGTTGAGTTAGTTTGAATAGGATTAGCAGTTGATGTGACATTTGATGTTGGTTCTGACTTTTCCTCTTTGGCTTCTTCCATGGTAATATCATGGATAACTCTTTCCCTATTATGAGGAATATACAATTCATGACTTGGCTTTAAATCATTGCAATATTGGAAAGGGTTTGAATCTCCTCCAATCGTGATCTCCTCCCCCATGTACAGAAATTTTATGCATTGCTAATATGTAGAAGGTACCGCTTGCATTTCATGTATCCAAGGCCTTCCTAGTAGGATGTTGTAGGTCAATTTCATGTCAAGGACCTAACATATAGTATCCTTTTTGATAGGTCCCACTTGAATTGGTAGAATGTTCATACCCTTAGAAGATCTTTCCTCTTCATCATAAGCCTTAATAGTGATTTGCTTCCTTGGATCAATGGAAGACTCGAATAACCCTAATGACTTGACAAGGTTTAAAGTGCAAATATTTAGACTAGCTCCACCATCTATGAGAACTCTCTTGACCCTATGTCTTTGGATTAATACATTTATATGCAAGGGTAAGTTTTGAGGATGTATGATAGACATGTCATCTTGCTCTGAAAAGGAAAGACAATGAGGGGCTATGAGGTGCCCTACCATGTTCTGAAATTTGTCTTCCTCCAAGTTTATAGGAACCATGGTCTCACACAAGGATTTTTCCAAGATCTCCTTGTGATTAGGAGATAATTTCAATAACTTCAAAATTGATATTTGGGCTGGAGTCTTTTGTAATTGATCCACCAAACTATAAGGCTTTGTTGTGGGTGGTGTTTGTTTAGCCAAAATAGTTGGTTTTTTAGGGCCAATAGTAATAGGAGTACCCCCTTATAGGGTAACCTTTGAGGCTTGCCCCCTTGTGATGGAATTAGTGGACCCTAGGATAGGTTGATCTTTAACCACAACAACATTTATGGTATTGTCATAAGTATGAGAAAAGTTAACACTATGATTGCCTCTTGCACTATTCGCACTGTTTCCTCCATTGTTTGAATTGGAAGATTCTCCTTTTTCATGCTTATAGAAAGGAGTTTTAAAGGCTGTGTGATCTTCATTAGTTTGAGGGTTTTCCACTTGTATCACACCATTTTCTATGAGATATTTTACCACATGTTTGAGATGCAATAAATCATTGGTCTTATGTCCCCTATTTTGATGATAGTCACAATGGTTGTTCTCATTCCACCATTTTGGCTTGATGTGAGGCTCATATGGTTGAGCCTTTGGTAGATCAATAAGTTTATTTGCAATAAGTGTCCTTAATGCATTCTCCAATGGTTCACCCAAATTAGTGAATGTCCTTTTGGGTGTAGGTGCAAAGAAAGGTTTAGGCTTGGGAGTCCCTTGATTATTCCCAAATTTGTTATTAGTGTTGTTGTTGAAGGGTACTTTGGGTGCCTGATTCACATTATTGGCTCGAGCTGAGTTTTGAGTGAGATTAAAAGGGGTAGCCTTTAAAGTGTTAGCCTCCACCACTCCATCATTAACCACTCCTTTATTTTTGTTATTCTTTGTCCAAAATCGACTGTTGTTGTTGTTGGAATTTTGATTTTGATTATTGTTGGAGGTATTGTTGTTGTTGTTATTCTTGTTATATTTGTAGAGTTTGATTTCTCCAATTTTTATCAATACCTCTTTCATTTTCACCCCCATTCTCAATTAGGTCTTGGAATGATCTAGGACATTGTAGCCTTAATCGATAGTTCATTTCATGACTCAAGCTGTTTACAAAAATATCCATCTTTTCCTTTTTGGGTACACTTCGAGGGTATCTAGAAAATACCACTCTCCATCGTTGTAGGAAAAGTAGGAATCCTTCCCCTTCTCTTTGTTTGGTGTTGCATATATTAAGAATTTTAACGTCATGTTTGATGTTATAGGAATAGTGAGTTACAAACTTAGAGGCTAATTCCTCAAAGGTTCGAATGTCAGAGGGTAACTTTGAAAACCACTCCATTGCCATACCTCCCAAACTTCTAGGGAATAACCTCATAATGTAAGTTGTGTCATGCATGAACTCTATAATTAGGGCACAAAATTCCCTTAAGTGATCTTGAGGATCAGATGTTCCTTCATATTTGTCATATTTAGGATAAATAGCATTTGTTGGAAATGGTATCATGATTAAAGACTTATCAAAGGAAATTGACACAAAGCTTCGATAGAAAAGGGTTTAGGAGCACCACTTTATTTTATTGTGTCCAATTGCATCTGGAAAAGTTGGAATTGTTTGTTCATGATGTCAATGGGGTTAGCCTCAGCTTCTTCTTTTTTGATTTTGGTGACATCATAATCGTGTGGAAGTTTGAGACCCGTTTGTGCTAGGTCTAGAAAGTACTTCTCCTTGTCTTTCTCCAACACTTTTTCCATAAGTTTCATGAAGAAAGGGCTTTTCATAGCCTCATTAACATTTTCATCAGTTAACTCCTCATCATTAGGGTCTATGTTACCCCCATTGTTGGTACTATTCATCTCTTGGTTGTTAGGGTCCATGTTTGTTCCTCTATTGGTATTATTGTTGGATTCTTTGTTGTTAGCATCAACATTTCCCTGTTTGTTCATATCCTTGTTCACATGATTGATCTGATCAGGATCTATATGGCCAAATGGGAAAGACATCCTTGGTTCTTCTTCTTTGACAGGTTCTTGCAAGGGTCTTGAAGAGAAAGTATCACCCGAAAAAGGACACTCTTGCCTTAGATAAGATCTGTCTAGTTGTAGGGTAGTCTTGATATAATGGGATCGAGTAAAAACTGGCATCAACATATATCAAATGGAGATCTTAGGTTTTTAACTTGCTTAAATGATCAATCCATGGATAAATTTGCAAAATGCCCAATAATGGCAGATTCTGATCCAGTTAAATATCCACAGAGGTAGAACGTCCAAAAGGGTATCAAGAAATGAAAATTTCTTGTTTTCAACCCCTCAACATATACCCACTGTTTGCCCTTTTAAATTTTTGGGTGGCTCTTACCTACATGTAGGCGGCCTTTTACTGTTAATATGTGGTCACTAGAAATCCAGTACGCAGTGCTCTGTAGTTAGCAGGCGGCATTTTCCTATTGATAGGCGGTTTTACAATGTTTATACATGGCACTTTCCAGCGGCGTACGTGGATGTTGAATGATTTCAAGTGGCATTTTAAGATTATGAGCGGTCCAGTTTCATTTATACGCAGCTCTGAAATGATGGTACATGGCTCTTTGCTGATCAAAGTTGATTTTATCAATTTTTTTTGTATTTTATGGATTTAAATGTTTTAAGTCTTTGATCAGATTTATCAAAAAGGATTCTTGTGTGAAAATAGAGTACAAGCTCAACACACACATCAAAGTTGTACCATATCCCTAAAACCACACTAAAAGTGTATGTTCTCAGATGTTTTGATAGGTTTGCACAAGAATGTCTTCCAAACAGTCTACCTTAGAGTCAACAAATTTGGCTTTTAATAATGGCTCTACAAAGGTAGGTCTGCTACTTTATCAAGGTCTAAAATTATTCCAGTCTAAATCTTGACAAGATCCTTTACCCCCTTGCGGACTTCCCACACGCACAAAAGTATGATTTTGCGCAATCCCAAAGGACTACTAGAGGAAGTGAGTATGGCTTGCACAATTTTTAGTCACTTTTTGATTAAGGTAAAGTGCATTTATTTATAGTGGGTCAAATGACACCATAATAAAAGTGAATATCTCCCACTGTGGGTCATTCCCTCTCACCATCCTCGTAAGGAAATTCTCGGGAGGCAGGCCCTTTAAAGCTCTATTTAACTAGCATGAATATGGAAAGCAAGAACTGAACTCAGTCCAACAAGTTTGGGAATCTGATTCACTCAAAGAGTGAAGAGCATATCCCAATTGTTTTTCTTTGTTCCAAATACCTCAAATAGATTTGTTCATTTTCAACCTCTTATCAAGGAGGTTCTTTAAAAAAAAATGAGATGTGTGGTTCAATTAATCCCCCCTTTCTTTTTACCACCCAAACTTGACACTTTTGGGCTTTTGATCAACTTTGAAAAGTTGAGAGTATATACCTAATGTCTCATTTTAACGGAAAATAGTAGGGTGTTCCTAATTATGCTAGATTCAAATAATTTTCCACAAGTTAAGCAATGAAATCTTGATTAGATAAATACCTGATTTTTCAAAGCTAGCAAGGCTAGGCACATTTTTTAGTGTTTTGGCTTATTTTCACTCACCTAGTGGCGATTGTTCCCACTCCAGCTCCTCTAGCAACTTAGTCAACACAAAGAGAGACAAAGTGAAGAAAACTTGGAAAAACTAAAATGACAAACTTCCTCCTAAAAGCTCTTTTAATGAAAGATTTATCAAATTAAAGCTTTATAGAACTAGGCATGAAATCCAATTAAAGAGTAGGAAATTTTTATTTGTAAGAAAAAAACACTTTGATGTAGTGATCATACATGTGTTCCTCCTCAAATAAACTCTATAATGGATTGGCTATATGTATTTCTTCATCATTTTTAGTTTTTATTCTCACCTCTTTACTAAGCTTCATGACCCGCTTCTCTGGTTTCTACACCTTTGGGTGATTTTTCATCTGCGGGATAGAAAAACACAGAGAGTTGCAACAGTGAGTAAATCAAAATAAACTTGATTTAATGCAGAAACATTTACGTGGCATTTAATATCTAAAGGGCAGCTTTTAAATGTTTCTAAGCGTAAATGGAAACTTTCTACATGGCTTTTAAATCCTAACAAGCGGCTTTTAACAAATCACAGGTGGCTAAACAAAATTAGCAAGCGGCACAGAAAGTGTAAAGAGCGGCCAAGTTTTGCTAGTAAGTGGTTGTTGAAAAATAGTACGCAACACACTTTATCTAGCCAGCAGCACACTTTACCTAGCAGGTGTCCCACTTTATCTAGCACGCGGCTGAAGAATGAAAGATGGAGACGAAAGAAGCTCCGTAGGCAAGGTTTTATTGTTAATAGGCGGCTCTTAATATCGCATAGGCAGCTCTTTTCCTTTTTCCTGTAAAATAACACCAAGAAAAAATAAAAACACACAAAATTTTATGATAAAAATGTTAGCAATGAGGCTTAGACCCCCACGATGGGTGCCATTTATGTGTGTAAGATTAACACCTTCATGAAATTAGGACAAATAACAACAATTCTACGGAAAGAAAATATGATTTAATCTAAGAATTGAAGCTAAAAATCCATATCATCTCATGGTTCTCTATCTAAGCTTTGTTAAGAGAGCTCTCAGGCTTAATCTCTCTCAAGGATAATCCTAGAACGAGAAATGAAATATAAACAATGCTCAAATCTAGCTTTAAAATGCTCAAAATGCTCCAAGATGTGTTAGAAAACAACAAATGCTCCTAAACATGATATACTAAATGCTATCCAAATGTTGAAATGTGATCAAAAGCTCTCAAATTCTCTCCATGTGTCTATAATAAGGATTCTTTTTCCCTTGAAATTCTTGGATCCCAAACACAAAGGAAATGGCTTGTATTTGTAGCATTTTCCCAAGGGTAGGGGGTAGAGTGAGTTGATCATGATCAAAGTTTGGTTAATTCAAAAGCTTTGAGGTGTTCTCAAATGGAGGGAAATTTGGTTGGTTGTCTCAAAGAAATTAGGAATTAAATAACTCAATCATTTAATTAATTTAGCCATGGAAGGGTGAATGGGTTGGATTTGATCTTTTTGTTTTGAACTATACAATTGAAAAATCAATTCCATAATTTGATTAATCCCTTTAGGCTTGAATTTAATTATTTGATTTCATGATTATTTGATCTTTTAATTTGATTTTATTTTTGTCCTCTTGATTTGATAAATGTCCATTTAATTTGATCCATTTGTTTTGCATTGAGATGAGATTTTAAGGCATTTGGCTGAGATTTATAGTTTTGAATGCTTGAGATACACCTAGTCAGTTTTAGGTGTCTACACCTTCCTATAAGTTTCAATAGCTATAGAAATCTTGAGAGCATGTGCTAAAGTAGAAGGCTTCTGAGATCTGATTTCATAATTTGTCTTACTATCAAAAGTACCCATATAGAAATTAATCAGAAAGGCATCAATAGGATGAACATCCCTTGGAATCCTATTTAGAACCTTGCTGAATCTTTTATTAAATTTATCCACATATTCATTCTGATTTTTCTTTATACTTGTCAACTCATGTGAGGCAAAGGAAGTGTTATTGTGATCTCTGAATTATTCTATGAATTTATTAACAAATTCATCCCAACTAGATATGGATCTGTCTGGCAAACTTCTGAACCATTCTACTCCATCTTCTATGAGAGATTGAACAAAATGTTTAATGTATATATCCTCATTGATTTAATCAAATTCTTGGATAACATTCTTCAAATTTACACAATGCACCTCAGTTGATTCTAACCTATTCCCTGAAAATTTTGGAATTGCACTTCTTAATTTATTTTTATGTCATTAGGATATCCCCTTATGCCATAAAAGTCTAATTGTATGTATCTGTCAGAAACCATTGGTGCTCTATATTTTTTTCCATTTTGATTAATGGCTCCATGTCTTTTATTCTGCTCCTTTGCATTTTGGAATCTTTGATTATTTCTTGGTTCAAAATTTGAGTTGATATTATAATCTCTAGGGACATAATTCTAATCCCTATTACTCTGACATCCATTATACATCACTCCATTATTTTGATGTCTATGTTGTTCATGTTGGTTTGATGTTTCAAGATTCACTTTATTATTATGGTTATGATGTTCTCCATTGTTCCATTGTCCCCAATAATCTCTTCTTTCCCAGTCATTGCTATTTTTCTCAAATCTTCCTCTATTGTCTAGTTCAAACAAGGGGTTGGTATGATCGTTGTTGAAGAGAGGCCCACTATTCTTCCTATGAGGAGGATTGTATAACCCATTTATATCATCCTTAGGAGCTTCTTTATCTCTTGGTGATATAATTGTGCTTCTCTTTATTCTCATTTTCCTCAGTACCTCTTCTGGATGTCTTTTAAGAGCCATGACCATTTATTCATCTTCTGATCTTGCATCGGCCATCTCACAAAATATAGCATCACATTTGTTAATTATTTTCTCTCTTTCATTCATTTCTTGATTTGGATCATGTCACGACTCATGTTCTCCTCTATCACCTTGGAAAAAATGATTACAATTGTCATCATTGTTCTCATGGCTATGATGACTTGAATTAGGGAATTGTTCACAAGAAAACTCTTGATCATCCTTATCAGGGTATATCCTATGTGGTACATAAGGCATATTTATACTTGAATACATGCCTTTCCTTAGGCTTAAGTCTAATTTGAGTTGATTTGGATGCAAGGATCTTCTTCCCCACACGAAAATTATCAATAAAAAAATTATGTGACCAAATTTATCACCACTTCAAATTTCTAGATTCACCACCTTATTTTAGAAGGAAATACTTATTTTATTCTAGATTCTTTTCTCCCAGCAAAGTCTAATCTCTTTTATTACTAGAAATTCTAAAAAATTGTTCTTAATGATAACTCCCCAGTTTTACAAGAAAAAAATTATCACTTCAAAGGTGTTATGAAATGAATATGCATCCTTGAAATAGATTCAAATATATTTTAAATGGGTATGACTTCTTAAATGACAGACCAATTGACTAAGGCCTCAATCAACAAAATTTAACCATGCAAAATGAGATAACCAATTCATAATAAAGATCGTGAACCAGACCAAGAAGCATATACATCAAACTATCACTTTGAAGAAGTTCTAGTGATTTATCTAAGGGACTAATTGTAAAATGATAATCAAACAACTGTACATGTGAAAGAAAAGGGACTCATCTTTATTTGATTTTGGAAAATGATACAATTGAGTTCAATTTTGCAGTTATTCATCCATCTATCCCATCTGACTATAATAATAGTAAGTCTTCTTCCTTTTTGTGTTGATCTTGGTATCCTTATAAATATAAAATTGAAAGGATGCAAACAAGCTTCAGAAAAACATGACTATTCCTAATAAATACCTAACCCTAAGATCAATAACTGAATACTAACGATTACAATAACATAATGTTTGATTATGCTTTCTTGATAACAAATGCTAACTGATTAGATCTTATAGTAACAACTTAATAATCTCTTCATAGTATGTCTTATTCGATGACTTAAATCATGGATGTGCATCATGAAGGTAATCTGATTGTATATCCATTCATAGTCTATCTCATGAGAATGTCAACCACATAGATATATCTGCACATTATAATGAATAATTTTTTACTCCAATATTCTTTGGTGCACGATCTCTGGAATCAAATGTGTCAGCTTTTATCGACCACAACCATGGCATTGATCATTCCTCTATGATCCCTCTTCATTACATCAGCATGTGATCATTCATTATGACATCAAGAATCTAGACTGTCTGATCAAACTATGTTTGACACCTTTACAATCTGCATGCAAAATTCCAGGCATCAAATGATATAATAAAACCTCAGTATAATAAAAAGTAATAATGCCACGTAATAAGTCAATTTTGATATTGTTACCAAGTCTTTTTGTCTTTTTCCCATCACTGCCATGAGTCGAGTTTTTCGCTACCACACAATGACTAAACTTCGTTCACTTTTCCACCCCGTCATCACCGTAAGCCATAGATCTTCCATCTTACAGTCATAGATCTCCCTTAAATTCTTTTTTTATTACCCAATCATCTTTTCTCACTTGATTAAGTCCTAGCTGTTGATTTAATTCATGGGCTAAAAGATGTCTTTAAGTAATCTATCTTTTACTTTACTTTATGTGCCTCTATGTAATCCAGTCATTCTGTTCTGCCAACCAAATACTAACACCTGTATCCCCGTTGTTCCACCTATATATCTTGGTGACCCTGGGACACTTGACACCTTTTTCATCATCGTGAGATTTATAAACAGTGTACATTTTCATATAGCGCCATCATGCTCAACTGTTGGATCAAATTTTTGTATGATCAGATACGACTCAGTTTGACTTTAGTTAAGCAGGCTCCATATGACACACGTTGATTTTTTTATGGTTCTATGGTAATTAAAAATATTTGCGTGGACGTTAAGGGTAAATTTTCAAAAGTTGACAGTTCCATTCGACTGCTTTGATTATCATGGGGTCGAGACCAGTATGTTTTGACACCACGCAGTGGATAGAAAATTAATCACTGCTTCATTGTGCCATCACACAATCGGTAAACAAAGGGTAAGTCTACGATCATGTGGTTGCGTAAACTGTATGTTAATTTTGATTTCCTTTTAGTTTAGATCTGCATAAAAGGAGAAATAAGGAAAATCAATGGTGAAAATGAATAACTGTTAGAGTCATAGATTCAAACAACATAGTATTAATAAAATACATAAGAAATATAAGTAAGAAGCATAATGTATAAACTAGAAGGCTATATAAGATAAATAAATAAGTGCAAAGAGATACTTCCCTGATTGATTATAAATACAAATTACTCTGCAAATCTGGGTTCCACCAGTGGCTCTTTTTGGGGATGTGTATTCATACCTAAACATAGCAAGATCCAATCTATCTTTGAAAAAATAGACCATTAGAAAAAAACACAAGAATATAATACATATTTCATAGATAAGGAAGAAAAAAAAACCTGCCTGTTGTTGACTTCAATAGAAAAAAGGTTTAAGATACTGACCATGCACAGGAAGTTCATGATGGTAACCCTCCAAATCCTCCAAGAGATAAGAATTTTCACCTCCTTTACCATTAATGATAAAAGGTCCCACCCATAAAGAATCAAACTTTCCATGTTTTCCTTTGTCCTGATCTCTCATGTTCCATCTCAAAACTAGATCTCCTTCTTGAAACTCCCTTTCTGTAGTCTTTTTATCAAACAAGACCTTTAATTTTTGTTTTTATTTATGATTTTTCTCATGAGCCTGATTCCTCATTTCATCTAATTATGCAAGTTTTTGAAGTCTATCCTCCATGAAATCCACTTCTTCCCATTGTTCTTTATTTATAAACTTGTATACTGGAAACAAATTGTTTAGTGGTAAGTTAGATTTATTTCCATATACAAGTTCATATGGGGCATATCTAGTAGAATTCTTAATTGTAAATCTGTTTCCCCAAAGTGCAAGATGTAACTTTGACTCCCATAATCTTTTGTTATTACCCAACATCCTTTTGATAATTTTCATTATATTTTTGTTGCTAGATTCTGCTTGGTCATTTCCTTGAGGGTAATAAGGGGATGAAAAATAAATCTTTATTCCATATCTCTCATGAAATCCAATGAGCTCTACAGACCTGAAGCACATAGCATTATCATAGACAATCTTCTGAGGAACACCAAATCTTGTCAATATCTTTTAAGTCAGGAATTTGATTACCACCTTACAAGTAGCTTGTCTAGTTGGTATGGCATCTACCCACTTAGTGAAGTAATCAGTGGCTAAAAAAATCCATTCATGTCCACCACTAGTATTCATATGAAGAGCTATAATCATCATATCCCCACATAGGATTTGTTGATAAGTTATTCATTGTGGGTCGTTGATCATCATTCTGATCTTCATCCTCTCTCCATCTTTGGGCAACAACACAATGTTCATAAGAATGTGGTAGTGTGCAGGCTTCACACCAAGGATAGATTTCCACAAAATGGTTGTTTTTCCTCAATGGATCAGGAGTATGTAATTATTTATTCACTAGTTTCCCATCCTTCCATTCTGTGCTATAAGGCATATCCTACAATTTATATCTATCATTTTTGTATGGTACTCGATTATTCTGGTTATACTTAAAATTATCTTTTCGATTATTCATTTGGAGGCCTTTCTCCATATTCACAAGTTTTTCTAATCTATCTTCCTCCTTATGTTGCTTAGGGTTTTTTGGATTGAACACCTGAGTGTCCTCCCTCTTAGTAATTATACCAAATGCCTTCCTATAATTTTCAATAGCTATAGAAATCTTGAGAGCATGTGCTAAAGTAGAATGCTTATGAGATCTGATTTCATAATTTGTCTTACTATCAAAAGCACCCATATAGAAATTAATCAGAAAGGTATCAACATGCTGAACATCCCTTGGAATCCTATTTAGTACCTTGTTGAATCTTTTATTAAATGCAGCCACAGATTCATTCTGATTTTTCTTCATACTTGTTAACTCATGTGAGGGAAAGGAAGTGTCATTGTGATCACTGAATTATTCTATGAATTTATTAACAAATTCATTACAACTAGATATGGATCTGTCTAGAAAACTTCTGAACCATTCTACTGCATCTTCTATGAAAGATTGAACAAAAAATTTCATGTATATATCCTCATTGAATTCATCAAAATCTTTGATAACATTCTTCAAATTTACACAATGCAGCTCAGCTGATTCTGACCCATTCCCTAAAAATTTTGGAATTCCACTTCTTAATTCATTTTTATGTCATTGAGATATCCCCTTATGCCATAAAAGTATAATTGTCTATATCTATCAGAAACCATTGGTGCTCTATAGTTGTTTCCATTTTGATTGATGGCTCCATGTCTTTGATTCTGTTGCTTTGGATTCTGGAATCTTGGATTATTTCTTAGTTCAAAATTTCATTTCATATTATAATCTATGGGGACATAATTCTGATCCCTATTAATCTAACATCCATTATACATCATGCCATTATTTTGATGTCTATGATGTTCATGTTGGTTAGATGTGTTAGGATTCACTCTATTATTATGGTTATGATGTTCTCCATTGTTCCATTGTCCCCAATAATCTCTTCTTTCCCAGTCATTGCTATTTTTCTCAAATATTCCTCTATTGTCTTGTTTGAAAAAAGGGTTGGTATGATCATTGTTTAAGATAGACCCACTGTTCTTCCTATGAGGAGGATTGTATACCCCATTTATATCATCATTAGGAGCTTATTTATCTCTTGGTGACCTGATTGTGGTTCTCTTTATTCTAATTTTCCTCAGTATCTCTTCTGGTTGTCTTTTAAGAGCCATGATCATTTATTCATCTTCTGATCCTATGTCAGCCATCTCACAAAATATAGCATCCCATTTGCTAATTATTTTCTCCTTTTCAGTCATTTCCTAATTTGGATCATGTAAAGACTCATGTTCTCCTCTATCACCTTGGAAAAAATTATTATAATTGTCATCGTTGTTCTCATGGCTATGATGGCTTGAATTAGGGAATTGTTCACAAGCAAACTCTTGATCATCCTTATTAGGGTATATCATACGTGGTACATAAGGCATATTTATACTTGAATTCCGGCCTTTCCTTAGGCTTAAGTCTAATTCAAGTTGATCTGGATGCAAGGATCTTCTTCCCCACATGAAAATTGTTAATAACAAAATTATGTGACCAAATTTATCACCACTTCAAATTTGTAGATTCACCACCTTCTTTTAGAAGGAAATACTTATTGTCTTCTGGATTCTTTTCTCCCAGCAAAGTCTAATCTCTTTTATTAGTAGAAATTATGAAAAATTGTTCTTAATGATAACTCCCCAGTTTTACAAGAAAAAACTTATCACTTCAAAGGTGTTATGAAATGAATATGCAACCTTAAAACAGATTCAGAGATATTTCAAATGGGTATGAATTATCAAATGATAGAACAATTGACTGAGACCTCAATCAACATAATTTAACCATGCAAAATGAGAAAACCAATTGATAATAAAGATCATGAACCAGTCAGGAAGAATATACATCAAACTATCACTTTGAATAAGTTCTAGTGATTTATCCAAGGGACTAATTGTAAAATGATAATCAAAAAAACTGTACATGTGAAAGAAAAAGGACTTATCTTTATTTGATTTTGGAAAATGATACAATTGAGTTCAAGTTTGCAGTTATTGATCCATCTATCCCATCTGACTATAATAACAATAAGTCTTCTTCCTTTTTGTGTTGATCTTGGTATCCTTATAAATATAAAATCAAAAGGATACAAACAAGCTTCAAATTAACATGACTATTCCTAAAAAACACCTAACCCTAAGATCATTAACTAAATACTAACGATTAAAATAATATAATTTTTTATTATCCTTGCTTGATAACAAATGCTAACTGATTTGATCTTATAGTAACATCTCAATAATCTCTTCATAGTATGTCTGAGTCGACGACTTAAATAATGGATCTGCATCATGATGGTAATCTAACTGTATATCCATCCATAGTCTATCTCATGAGCACATCGACTGCATAGATATATCTACACATGATAATTAATATATTTTGACTCCACACATTCTTTGGTGCATGATCTCTAGAATCAAATGTGTCACCTTTTATTTACCACAACCATGGCGTCGATCATTCCTCTGCGATCCCTCTTCATCATGTCTACATGTGATCATTCGTCACGACGTTGAGAATTTGGACTGTTCGATCAAACCATGTTCACCACATTTACAATCTGCATGCAGAATTCTAGTCATAAAATGATAAAATAAACCCTAAGTATAATAAAAAGTAATAATGCCACGTAATAAGTTAATTTTGATATTGTTGCCAAGGATTTTTGTCTTTTTCCCATCACTCCCACGTGTCAAGTTTTTCACTACCGCGCAATGAATAAGCTTTTTTCACTTTTCCATTGCGCTAAGCCATAGATCTTCCATCTTACGGTCGCAGAACTCCCATGAATTCTTTTGTTATTACCCGATCATCTTTTTCTCGCTTGATTAAGTCCTAGTCGTTGATTTAAAGGATGGGCTAAAAGATGTCTTTAAGTAATGTCTTTCACTTTACTTTATGTGCCTCCGTGTAATCCATACATTCTATTCTGTCAGCCAAATACCAACACTTGTGTCCCCGTAGTTCCACCTATATATCTTAGTGGGCCTGGGACACCTGTCACCTTTCTTGCCATCACGTGATGTTTAAATAGTGTGTAGTTTGTGATAGCGCCATCACGCTCGACTATTGGATCAGATCTTGGTATGATTGGATACGACTCAATTTGACTTTAGTTAAGCAGGCTCCATATGATAGGTAGTGATTGTTTTGTGTTTCATGGTAATTAAAATAATTTGCATGGACGTCGAGCATAAATTTCCAAAAGTTGACAGTTCCATTCGACTGCTTCGATTATAATGGGGTCAAGACCAGTATGTTTCACCACCGTGCAATGGATAGAAAATCACTCACTACTTCATTGCACCATCATGCAATAGGTAAACAGAGGGTAAGTCTACGATCATGTGGTTGGATAAACTATATGTTAATTTTGATTTCTTTTTAGTTTGGATCTTCATAAAAGGAGAAACAAGGAAAATCAATGGCAAACATGAATAAGTGTTAGAGACATGGATTCAAACAACATAGTATTAATAAAAGAAATAAGAAATATAAGTAAGAAGCATAATATATAAACCAGAAGGCTATAGAAGATAAATGAATAAGTGCAAAGAGATACTTCCCTCATTGATTATAAATACAAATTACTCTGCAAATCAGGGTTCCACCAAGACCATTCCATTAGAATGTCACCTTGATTAAAGGATTAAACAATATGACTGTTAGGTCAACCTTGTTTAAAAGGATTTTGCAACTGATACAATGGTTAGAAAGTAACAAAAAATTGTGATCTAAAACATATAAATCACTTTGCAAATACAAATCCAATTGTAGCTCAAATTTCTAATTTAATGGCTGGCCTTCATTGTCATTTTTATCATTCAAATCTACTCATAAATCCTTCAAGAAATCACCATTATGCAGTCCTATACTACTCTCTTCAGCCTTTTCTTCTTTCTGCTTAGATTTTTCCAATCAACTAAATTAACCTCATACAATACACTCATAACTTGCAATTAGGTTAATCTTATACCTCTCTAATCAGGTAGCTTGATCTATTGCCTCTTAATCATCACCGTAGATCTTAGGGTTAGGTCAAATCCAACGAATCCTTCCAACATTTCATTTCCATCTACATTTTAGAATAGATATTGAAAATCCTTGTCGAATCCATACATAAAATGGTTAAATGTAAATTAAATGCTCACTGAATTCTCCACAAGAATCATCCTTAGCTTAAATACACTTCACATTTCCCAATAAAATCAAATATGTCGGCTGGGATCTCAAATCTCTCTCAAACTATCATAATATTGACACTCAGTCAATACTGTGTTCTTTCGCTCGGTCATCACTAGATAATTCAGTAATTCACTGACACTCAGAAAATACTGATGCTCGGTCAACACTAAATTTTCTTGGCATGTACTAGCGCTCAGTTGACACTCACATCACTCGACACATACATAAGTTCCTTATTCTTCTACTCTATTACTCGGTCAAGAATAATCTTGTAGTCATCCAAACTTCACTTAGACTTAAGATAAATAATATATTACCTTGTCAAGGTGTGATCTCATCAAGTACCCATTGTAGTTTCAAACAACTCAACCATTCCACCAGGTCTTCTTATTATCTTTCCTTTCTAAATCTTCTTCATCAATCAATTGAAATGGAACTTTACAAGATAAAAATTGTCTTACTAGTTAAGGTTTGACATCAATGGCAATATAAAAAATTGTTTCAATTGTAGTTTCCAACAATCTCCCTCTTTGGCATTGATGGCAAACACATGCAAACAAAAAACATATGCAAGTTTCCCAAACAATCCAAAAAATTATGTTCTATAAATAGATTTTCATTAATGTCCTTACATTCATTCTGATTCTCTCCAATACAAATATTTCTCCTTCTTGGATAGATTTCTCTCTATGTCTTATCTAAATATCTCCCTCATAGTATATCTCTCTCTTTTTTTCCTTATTGATTTCTCTAATGTATATCTCCCTCTTTAACAACAATGCCTAAGACATACATCTTCATTACATAGATATCTTTGTGTCATGTTTTCGAATTCTATGCTCCCTCTGTCATCTTTCTTATGACTGATCAACATCATTTTATTAACACTTCACAGCTTCAGGAAACACCTAAAGTGTGACCACCTTTTGCATCAATTTGTCAGATATTCTATGCAATACATTTGATGCAACCACTTCATTATGATCTTAGTTAGCCTCCAATTGGGGAATCACCCCTAATTTTCCTCTTAGATACTCATGACCATCCTTAGGTAAAGCCTTAGTAAATATATCTGCCAACTATTCCTTTGTATTAATATATTCAAGTCTTACTTCTTTGTCTTGTACCATCTCTCTCAAGTAATGATACTTGATAGAAATATGCTTGGTCTTTGTATGCATTGAAAGGTTCTTTGAAATATTAATAGAAATAGTGTTATCACAAAAAATAACAAGTAGTTATGTGATCTCTTCCTTCATATCTTTCAACAATTGCTTGATCCACACTATGTTTGAAACATTCACTGCTACTATGACATATTCAACCTTTGTTGTAGATTGAGAAATACAGTTCTATTTCTTTCTTGTCCAAGAGACTAATCTCTTTCCTAAAAATAATGCCCCTCCACTTGTGCTCTTTCTGTCATCAACATTACTTTCCCAATCTGCATCTGTGTAAACTTTCAGTTCAAAATTCTCATTCTTCTTGTAATATAATCCATAGTCCTCTTTTCCCTTCAAATATCTTAGAATCCTTTTCACTTCCATCAAATGACCATCTTTAGTATTTTCAGAAAATATTGCAACAATACCAACTGCTAATGCAATATCTGATCTACTGTGGACAACATATTGTAGTTTTCCAACCATTGATCTATATAGAGTTTGATTCACTTCAGCTATCTCATCAGTCTTTGATAGTTTTTGTCCAGTAGCCATAGGTGTACTTAAAGGTTTGGAGTCCTCCATGCCAAAAAAACTCGGTATCTCCTTGATTTACTTAGATTGCACAATGTATATACCTTTCTTCATCTAATATACTTGCAAACCAATAAAGAATTTGATCTCTCCAAACATAGACATCTTAAGTTTAGTTTGCATCTCTTTTGCAAATAATTGGCATAAAACATCTTGTCCTCCAAATATGATATCATCAACAAATATTTCAGCTAATAATATCCCTTTACCTTTCTCATACTTTAAGTAAAAATTAATGTTGTCATTTGTCCTTGTAAATCCAATCTTGACTAAGTAATTATGCAATCTCTCATACCATGCTCTAGGGGCTTGCTTCAATCCATGCAATAATTTATGTAGCTTGCAAACCGTATTCTTCTTTCTTGAATCAAAAAATCCTTCAAATTGTTCACTATATACCTCTTCTTCCAGTTTTCCATTCAGAAATGTTGATTTGACATCCATTTGATATACTTTGAATCCTTTGTAAGCTGAATAAGCCAGCAAAGTTATAACTCCTTCCAATCTTGCAACTGGGGCAGACGTCTCACCATAGTCAATGTCTTCTTCTTGTGCATAACCTTTGCATACAAGTCTGGCCTTATTTCTTATAACTTCTCCATGTTCATTCAGCTTGTTTTTAAATAGCCACTTTTTTCCAATAAAATTCTTATCCTTTGGTCTAGGTACTAGTCTCCAGGTTTTGTTCTTCTCAATTTGTTCAATCTCTTCATTCATGGCATGTATCCAATATTCATTACCTAAAGAAACTTTCATTGATTTTGGCTCAAATTCACACAATAAACATGTCTAATTTTTCAATATGTTTCTTGTCATGACCTTTGAATCTTTATCTCCAACAATTTGTTCTAGTTTATGATGTCTTCTTACATATTTTTCTAGTGTAGGCTCTGGTTTTCTTTTCTCTTGTTGTTCATCCCAAGATTCATCATCAAAGTAAATTTCAGGTTCATTTTGTGTTTCTATTTCATTTTTCAGATTGCTTAGCAGTTTCCTCCTGATGCTCGACAACTTCTTTATGTAACTCGACATTTTCTTTCCGTTGCTCGACAATATCATTTTCTGGTTCAAGCACACTGCTGAGCTCTCCTTCATTCATATCAATGAAAGATATGTAATCTTCAGGTTCTTGCTTGCATTCCACTTTATTATTTTTTGCATATTCATCAATTCTAACATTTGTACTTTCCATAACTTTGTTTGTGTTTTTGCATATTCATCAATTCAAACACTTATATGCTTTTCTCTTAGTGAAATAACCTAGGAATATGCCTTCATCAATCTTAGCATCAAGTTTTCCAGTTCTATTGTCCTTCAGTATATAACATTTTCTCTCAAAAAATTTAAAATATTTTACATTAGGTGCATAACCATACGATAAATCATAAGGTGTAATATAAATACCTTTCTTGAATTGTCCTCGGTTCAAGGTATAGACTTTTGTACTTACAACTTCTCTCCTATACTTTTGTGCAACATTATTTTCTATCATCAATGTTCTAGCACAATCCATTATTGATCTATTCCTTCTCTTGGCTATGCCATTCTGTGGGGAAGTCCTTGGAGAAGACATATGTCTTTTAATTCATCTATCATTGCATAATAAGTTGAACTCATTTGATATAAATCTCCTCCTCTGTCACATCTCAGACATCTTAAGTTCTTACCTGTCTCTTTTTCAACTTTTTCCAAATACAACTTAAACAACTAAAAAGCATCATATTTTTCTTTGAGAAACATTACAGTCATCATTCTAGAGTAATCATCAACAAACAATATGAAATATTTATCACCTTGGTATCTTTGTACACCAATAGGTCCACAAAGGTCAGTATGAACCAATTCCAAAACATTATCAGAAGTATAGGTTTTGCTCTTAAAACTAGACTTTGTCAGTTTGCCCAACTGACATTTCTTACACATAACATTATCAGGTTTCTTCAATCTTGGTAACCCTCTTAATATTTTCATCTTACTAATGTTTACCAAATTTTCAAATCTCACATGACATAACCTCTTATTCCATAACCATATATCATCATATTGCGCAAACAAACATGTCTCATAAAATAAATCTAGATAGAACAAATTACCTCTTGTTTGTTCTCCACTTCTAATCAGTTCACCAGTAGAATCAAAGATCTTAGCTTTTCTGTGATGGAACTCAACTTGGTATCTAGAAGTATTCAAATGAGCAACACTCAACAAATTATAGTTTAGTCCTTCAACCCAATAGGCATTGTCACATATGATCTTATTAGTTAGTTTTATTGATCCCTTTCCTTTCACATGACATGGTTTGTCATTACCAAACTTAACACTACCACCTTGTAATAGTTTAAGGTTTCAAATTTACTTTTATCACCAGTCATGTGATGTGAGAAACCACTATCAATTATCCATCTATCACCTTTACTCATATATGAAATAAGTGTAGTTTTCTCATCTTCATTAGAATCATCTATCATAGCAACATAAACAAGTTCTATATCACTATCATTGGATTTATTAGATTCACTATCAGTTTATTCTTCAACAATGAAGCAATATTTCTTACCTTTATCCTTGTAGTCCTTATACCTTCTGAAATCTATGTCATCCCTTTTTCCTTTATACTTTCTTTCTCTTCTCTCATCCTTGTCATTCCTGTCAGGACATCTTGCAATAATATGGCCAACTTTGTTACATGAAAACAGATTATAGGAAGTTTACCTTTGAATTTTCCTCTTTCTCTCGGTAGTCTTCTAGCCATAAGTGCTTCAAGTTCATCAAGATCTTCATCAGAAGTGTCTCTATCACTATTCACATCTCTTTCTTTTCCTTTCTTTGATTTATGAAGAGTCAATTATAGTTTGAATGCAGAATCAACATGGTTACGAGTGAAATTGTCAAAATTTGACATTTAAAAAGCAATAAGTCTACCAACTAGACCTTCCAAAGTTAAGTTGTTACCAGGAGTACATCTCAATTCTTGTATAGCATATACTCTAATATTATACATAGGAAGTAAGGTTCTTAGTACCTTGCTAATAGCAGTATCATCACTAATAGTTCCATTAGCTCCTCTAATAGAATTTACAACCTCCTTAACTCGGCTACAAAACTGAACAATAGTTTCACCATCTTGCATTCTCATTTCATAAAACTTACCTCTCAAGATTTCAGATTTGTCTCTCAGTACATTTGTATCACCTCAATAGATAGTTGCCAGTGTATCCCACATTTCTTTTGCAGTTTTGCAATCTTTTATGTCTTCAAATTCAAGACAACTTAGGGCTGATGCAATCTCCAACATTGCTTGGTTGTGTTCTTGTTTTTCTTTCATCTGCTGAGTTGTCATAAAAATAGGCACTATTATGTAATCATTTTCCACATAGTATTTTGCAGCATCTCCAATTCCAGCTAGGTGTAGCTTCATCAAACTTTTCCATGCAGGGAAGTTCTCTTTGTTCAACCTCGGTACCTCCTTTTTATACATTTTGATCTTTAGCATCAAGTACCTTCAAAATTTTCTCCACAAGCACCACAAAACTTTGATACTAATTGTTAGAATGATTTAAAATAATTGAGAGTGGGGTGAATCAGTTATCCAAGGTCCAAATATACCAATTGAAATTTCAAACACTTAAACCAACTTAGATTCACTCAATAATCCATTTGGTCTCTATAGCATATAATCAATAATATAAAATTACAGTTTACTGTCCTAATGTAACCAACTTGAAGAATATAAATCTCTTAACAGTACAACACATCAAATAACATTCACACAAGTATGACACCAGGATTTAACGTGGAAACCCAATACGGGAAACACCACCAATTTTTCACTTTTCTGAAGTGAGCTCTGTGAAAATCCAACCCAGTTAAAGGTTACAATACACACTGTTAAATGTGACCTGGTTAAAGGATTTAATCACTATATTAGAAGTGAGCCTTGTTAGATGGCTTAGACCATTCCATTATAATGTCACCTTGATTAAAGGATTTAACAATATGACTGTTAGGTCAACCTTGTTTAAAAGGATTTTGCAACTGATACAATGGTTAGAAAGTAACAAAAAATTGTGATCTGAAACATACAACTCACTTTGCAAATATAGATCCAATTGTAGCTCAAATTTCTAATTCACTTTCTGGCCTTCATTATCATTTCTATCATTCTGATCTACTCGGAAATCCTTCAAGCAATCACCACTATGTAGCCCTGTACTGCTCTCTTCAGCCTTTTCTTCTTTTTTCTTAGATTTTTCCAATCAATTGAATTAACCTCATACAACACCCTCATAACCTAAAATTAGGTTAATCTTATACCTCTCTAATCAGGTAGCTCAATCTATTTCTACTTAATCATCATCGTAGATCTTAGGGTTAGGTCAGATCCAAAGAATCCTTCCAACATTTTGTTTCCATCTACATTGCAGAATACATCCTAAAACTCCTTCTTGAATCCATACATAAAATGGTTAAACATAAAGTAAATGCTCATTTAATTCTCCATAACAATCATCCTTATCTTAATTATGCTTTGCATATCCCAAGAAAATAAACTATGTCGGCTGAGATCTCAAATCTCTCTCAAACTATCATAATACTGAAACTCGGTCAATACTGTGATCTGCCGCTTGGTCATCACTAGATAACTTGGTAATTCAATGACACTCAGAAAATATTGATGCTCAGTCGACACTAAATTTTCTCGGCATGTACTAGTGCTCGGTCGACACTCGCATCACTCGGCACATACATAAGTTACTTATTCTTATGCTTAGTTACTTGGTCAAGACTAATATTGTAGTCATCCAAACTTAACTTAGACGTAAGATAAATAATATATTACCTTGTCAAGGTACAATATCATCAAGTACCAATTATAGTTTCACATAACTGAAACATTTCACCAGGTCTTCTTGTTATCTCTCCTTTTCAAATCTTCTTCATCAATGAACTGATATGGCACTTTACAAGATAACAATTGTCTTACCAGTTATGGTTTGACATGAACGGAAATATAATAATTGTTTCAATTGTAGTTTCCAACAAAATATGTGAGTTTTGAATAAAACTCATTAAGATCCCTCCTCTTTGCTTGGAAAATGTCCTCATTTCTTTGTCTCCATATAAGCCATAGGACTTCGGTGGTAAAAGTTAACCCAAATTCATTGAGTTTACTGTCAAAAGCCTCCACATAACCAGACAAAACTTCATGCCAAGACAAACCAAGATTATAAAATAATATTATATTTTAAAATTTATAAGTTCAATTTATAATAGAATTAAATCTTCACCTAAAATTTGAAGCTGATTTTTAAAAATTATAATAGAAATAAATATTAAATAAATTAATAAATAATTTTAAATTTTAAAGATGATTTATTTTCACTTTATAATAGAAACACATATTTTGAAAAATAAACTTAAGTTATAGAAAGTGTCCATTTATAATAAAAGCATTTGCTTTAAACTCACCAAATAATATTCGATTTTGAAGTTGATTTTCTTAATAAGTTTTTACTTTTTAAAGTTTCATTTTTAAAGGATTGTATAATATGTTTTTACATTTTGAATTTTTTTAGTTTTATATTTAAAAATAAAATTTATTTATTATTTTCTATAATTTACTATTAAAGTAATATTATTATTGAAGTAATATTTTTGCTCAATTTTTTCGTGATATTCATTTACAAAGGTAATATTTTGGTATAGTAGTGAAACTTTTCCATGAGTGTAATTAAGTCTCTCTAAATAGTAGTTTTCTCCTTGTGTCTCAATTTATTTTTCTCTATGTTCAAGAAGGATTAAAATCATTAAGTGGGATTAAAATTCTCCAAAGGTGACTAATAAGAAAATTCCATTACGATTGATAAGTCAAATTTTAGATTTTGATTTCATTGGTTAGTTTCTAATTTGGATGAAAAAGTCATTCAATTGACATATTTACACACACACACACACACACACACACACACAATGTACCATTGACTAAATTTCAAAAACTAGAAAACACAACAGATTTTTGCAAAATTTTCAGCATTTGTTCTTCATGATATCCATATTTTGTGGTCGAACACAAAATGTACCATTGACCAAATTTTAAAAACTAGAAAAAATAATTGATTTTCGCAAAATTTTCAGCATTTGTTCTCCATGATCTCCATATTTTGTGGTCGAAAACCACATAAAAGTTTTGACATATTTTTTTTGTCTTTGGTGCTTTTTATAGGGAGCTTAGCTCGTGCCTATATATATCTTGGAGGAAGTATTTTCAATAAATTCATTTTCTCTATTATGCCATATACTTGATCTATTGGTGCAATGACAACCATGTAATTGATTGTGTTGTCTGCTTCAAAATAATACAAAGAATTTATATTATTATTATTGTTAGAAATTCATTGGGTTCTTTTGCATTTCAAGGTCATGTTAATTGAATCTCATTTCATTATAACTGTTGATTGTGGGCACCGATTTAAATATAGTTGTGTGTCTCTATTTTAGAAGTCGGATGATGTTTCATTGTATTGTTTATTAAATATTAAATTTGATGGATATAAGATAATAAGTAATCCATAAAGTTAGTAATTCTTGAACACTAGGTATGTAATCCTAAATTACATGGAAACACTATTTTTTATGGGTGTTTTTTTGGGTACAAAACTAAATGTTATGTGTTGTTCTATTTCTTCAATATATTTGGTAACATGCAGGTAGAATGACCTATTAGTATATCTTTTCTGATTTAGGTAGAGTGACTAGAGAGTGGAGTGTAAACAAGCAATGTTTCGGCCATGTGCCTATCTGTGTTTCAGCCAATGTTTCAAACCTGCATTATTGATTTTATATTTACTATTTGTGTCAAATGAGAGTTTCAGAGTTCATGATTTTTTCATGTCAGTAGGTGAAGTGCCTTTGTTTTGGCTTGTCCTTTTCTCATCACACCTGCTATAAGAGCTTTACAATGGTTTATGAAAAGAAAACTCCTTGTCTTCTACTATCATAGGAAAGAAGTAGTTTCCATGTTTTATTATACTCTTTACATGTTGTAAGAGTTACATATTTATTAAACACATAAAATTTGTCTCATAAATGTAAAAGGTGGTGCTTTAAAATGTAACACTTTAAATACTATCTTGTGTTAAATGTTTGATACAAGAGGCTTGTTGATATGAATTATCCTAATTCAATCATTATATTAGAGTGTAGATCTTTTTGGACAAGCTAAATTAATTAGCTTAAAATGCCTAATTTTGATATTATATAATGCAATATCTTATATAGAATATTTGATGAAAAAAGCGATAATAAATAAAAAATAAGTTTTAAATTAAAATTTTATTATACAATATTGTGTTGATTTTGTTCATAAAAAATATATATTTTTCCTTTTATTTATTTTAAAAAGACTATACATTAAAAATTAGGTCAATTTTTTTTTATGATATTGGAAGCAAGAGTAATTTCTAGATATGCTCGGGTATGTGCAGAATCATGGTATACGAAGCTATGGCCTTAAGTGGCAATGAAAAATTAGAAAATCAGGGTTAGTCAACTTGACGTAAAAAGTTGGACATCTTATCAACCTTATGTGAAAAAGTTATAAGAATAGAATCTGTAGGAAATTGAATATAGTTTCTAAACTACTAGCCATTTTATAAAAAAAAATTAATCTAATTGTTGAAAATTTTAGATTTCAATGCAACAGTATGAAAATTTTAGGAAAAAGATAAAAAGTACCTGTATGTCTGACTAGACCTTAATCACAAGCAAATGATGATATCTTTTTACAAGATTCTAGATATAAGTAGTAGACTCATGAATGGATGTGACGCATATTTTTGTGTAATTTTTTATCAAATAATTAATTAATTATGAATTTTCTACTATGAATTTTTCAGAATAATAAAACTCCCGTGTCTGACCACCTTAACTAATTCTAAACTTTACAAAAAAAAAAATTATTTTTTTTCTTATATTAGGCGAAGCATAGAATGTGATGCATGTTTCGGATTTCAAAAAGGTTAAACTGTTTGAAATTTATAGTTGTTTTTCAATCAGTCTGTCAATCGAGACTTTAGAGGTAACTCAAATAGAAAATAAGTAATAAATACTTATTGAAATCAAAATTTGACAGCAATTATATTGATGGAAACCTGATAATCTATTTAAGAAACCCTTTTCATTTCATCAATTTTGGGTGAAAAAAAGGTCATAAGCTACATCGCCGAAGTCTGGAGATCATAGGAAGTATGATAAACATATTTTTTGGGTTGACCATCCACGTTTGGCATTGCAAAGCCAAAACCCGAGGCAAATACCAAGGCTAATCAGATATGAGATATTATCAGATATGCAATAATATCCGATATCCGATATTATCAGATATCTGATGTCTCCCGCAAAAATTTCACTTTTCCATATCAAATTTCAACATTTTCAATATTGATTTTAGTTTTTAAGATACTAAATAGATTTCATATTTTATAATATTAATATTATACAAATAGTAAATGGTAATAGCATTAGTATTAAATTATTATTATTTATATTAGTATTGTATAATAGTGGTATTATATTATATTAATATTAGTATGATATTTAGTAATATTATTATTATTCACATTAGTATTATATTATATTATATTATATAAATTAGTATTATATTACTATTTTAAATAGTATAATATTAGTATTATATTTATTATTATTTATATTATAATAATACCAGACAGAGAGAGAGAGAGAGAGATTAGGAGTAGGAGTAGGAGTAAGAGAGAGAGAGAGAGAGAGAAAGAGAGAGAGAGAGAGAGGACTCAAATGGGTTGAAAGGGGTCATGGGG